>CABFPE010000290.1:445787-482774 GCA_900660155.1 Hofstenia miamia
TCCTAGGAAGTTGCCAACCAAGGCTTTAGAGTGCTTCCTACCCTGTGAGCTAAGTCATCCAGTTTGCTAACCACGATCACAGTTGCTTAACCTCAGCTTACCAATCTGTGTCTCTACCAACTGGGCTACCTGCCCACATTATTATTATTATTATTATTATTATTATTATTATTATTAATTTTTAAATATCGCTTTTCAATAGACATCAATTATTGATTTGTTAGCTGTAGACATTTGAAATTCGGCAGATTTTATTATTTGAAGCGAATTTCATTAACAAAGTTTATCCAATTATCGATCTTTATCCTCATATATTTTTGCAATCTTTTTAAATTCATTTAATGGTAAACCAGTTTAATTTTTCAGGATTATGTTTAATTAATCTCTGAGTTCTTCGCTTAGTAACTGAAATCATCAATGGCATCTTTACTAAGGTACAACTCCACCTGTCAATTCTCATCTTATATTAATTAATTACTAGCATTTCTTTTATATGATGATTTATTAATTTTTTCAGTTGGGAAAAATCTATTCTCACTTCAATTTCTTATTCAGTTGAAGCTTTCCAAAACAGTACCTATTCAAACTTTGATAGCAGAACTTTTTATTTAATATCTAAGTGAACTTCACAAAGTTCGTCCACAAAATTCCCCATGCAACATTGGCAATGTGAATTTTAATTAACACACGTTAAGACAGTAATACATTTGGACTTTATAGCCTGTCTCTGTATACATGTTGTTAAAAATTTTAGTTCTCTGATATCGCAATTTGCCAATATTATTCATGTCACTTCATCGACTGGTCGAAAATTTGTTAAATGAACTGTAAATCATTTTTTTACGATTCAGTTTTTATTGTATTTTACAGCATTAAAATGTCATTATCGTATACTGTCGTTTTCCAATAATCCCATTTTGTAATAATGTACAATTACTAATTATAAATGTTTATTATATTGCACGGCATTTCTTAAATATGTGTGATTTTTGAACCCTTCTAAATATAGACTTCATTGAACATTATTGGTTCTGACCGAACATTTTCAGTTTTCATTTCATTTTTTAGAATAAATTTTTTTATATTATCATTTTCTATGATCGAAACGCATGATTTTTAAATATTTTAGAATATGAATTGTAAAGATTCATTCCTCTACGATCTTGCAACTTACAATGAATGGACTGTTGAACATTTAGAAAAGCGGCCTCGTGAGTACTGGGTTTCAGCATATTCATTTTTACGTGGTATGCTCACCACTAGTACTGGGTTAATTCACCCTCGAATTGTTACCGCGCGCAATGCTGAACTTCCGTGGAAGTTAGCTGTTTCTTCTTCAGGAAATCATCTCGTTATTCTACAAGTACTACTCTACATATTTATTGCAAATTAAAATTTTTATATTTTTGATAAATTTGCGAATTTGCAGCTCCGTGCAGTGAGAGTATCATAATGTAAATTTTAAGATCATTAAAAAGTGATCTATATATTTTATATCAGACAATATTGGTTATTTATAATTTTTTTAATGAATGATGAGCTGTAGATGCAAAGATGTACCCCAATATATAGGGACTATACACTTATCTTGCATGCTGAGGATAATAACAATCAACCCTAGTAGCATATATTTACAAAAGCATTTCTATCCATTGAAATTGATAAGAAATGTCTTGATAACATTGAGTAACATTTTCAAATAATTCTACGAACATAGTCAATTTGCAACTTTCGATACCTCTTCTGCCCGGAGTTGCAAATATGCAACCAAAGCAGAAAAACTACTGAAATATTTACTTGCTCAATACAATGATAGAATATCATATATTTTTTGAATATCTTTTCTGTGCTTGGTCTCTACAGGTTAATGCGAGTAATGTTCAGTCGCTAAGAACATGCTCATACTGCTACCACAAAGACGAAAGGCGAATCTGTTCAGCTTGCGCCAAAGCTCGTCAATCGTGTGCGCTATTAGCGTAATATATGCTGGAATGTTTGCTCTTTGATTTTAAATTTTTAGCAATTCTTATCTCTAGTAATCACATAATCCTATTTTACCTGTGCTTTTTCGTAGCAGTTATTCCTGAGGGGGCCGATTTTGCTCCTCCTAAGATCTCGAAAATCGTACATCCGATCAACACCAAATTTGGTGTGGAGATACTTCGACATGTCAGGAGTATTTTTATAATTAATATGCAAATTATGAGCATTTTAATTAGGTTATGTATCAATTTTCTTAATTTCTCATTATTGACACAAAATGTTAGAAATATTACTAAATAGGATTCAAAAGATGTGCCTGTAATGCAAATATAACATAGACAACATTAAATTAAAATTTTGCATTGAAAATTATGCATTGGTTTCAATTTACATACAAAATCGTTATTTTCAAAATTCTCAATAAATGTCAGTTTTTCATGGACTTTTTTTTTAAATCGCTATAACTTTGTAAACCTTGATTCTATCACAATTTTTGCGTTAAAAGTTGCATAACAAGTTAAAGAAAAAACTTATAGGATAATAGTTTATTAAAAAACGCCTCTGAGTTATATCTAAAAATTTTTCTTAGAATTTGTTTAATTTTGCGCTTACCAAATTCAAAGTGAACATTTGTAGCCAATTCCACCTACAGATTTATATTCGATCTTCGTAGTTTCAAGCCAATCAGACTGAGGAATCTAATCAAACGATTGTGATAAATCTAAATTGAATATATGATTGTAATAATAAACTCTCGTGTTCATCGGTTGGTGATATGGCACGTGAATGAACATCAGGTACATCAGGCGTTTAAAGCACCTCACAGTTATAATAATAACTGGTCGTAATTCCTTCAAATTCGATGTATATGAAAACTTTGACCGACGTCGGGTGACGGATCTTTTTCCATACAGCTGGAAGCTGGCCTTTATTGCGTGTGTGTTATCCACTAAAACCCAATAGAGAATAGAATCGATTACCAACCTGACTTTGTTAACTTTTCTAAGAATGTTTAAAATCTCAAGTTTGCCTGATACATCTGATGTTTCTGGTTGAAAATAATTATCCGTAGAACAGATGTTAACAAAAATTGATTGATACCATATCCGTGTAATGGCTTTTCGGGACGAGATCTTCCAGAAAGTTTATTCATTAAGTTCCACCAAATTCTTGAATCCCGTGTACCACTGTCTCTTCTAATGTTGCTGGATATATTTTCCTGGATATGACAATATATTCTTTGGCTTCCTTTAAACGATTCTTTTGCAATAATTTCTGGGTTTTTTCAGAAAAAGTTTTACTGTTAGTGTTACATGGAAAGGGCCCTGTTCGTAAGTTTCATCTTTTTTTGAAGACAATAGATATTTAACATGCTTGGCATTTTGTCAGTTAGTGCCTCAAGCGACAACTATGAGCTTAATTTAACATTTATCTTTACCATTTCTAAAATAAGATATGCCAATAAACTATTTCAGCAACAATCTAATATTGGGGGGGNGGGGGGGGGGTCAAATTTAGTGAGTTAGATTTAGTATTTTCATTTATTTTCATTGAGAAATTCATACAGGCCTTAAAACATGTATATTGGTGGTTATTTTTATGAACATCCTTTACCTATTTTAAATATGTTTCACCCAGCTTTTATATTCCCTTAGTAATCATTTGGGAATTAAATATATCGAAAAATGTGGTAAATCATACAGTGAATTAGGAGATATATTAATTTTTTGTGTATTAATATATTCTAGACACAATATCAGACGAGCAGCTTAATGCAAATTTAATATGAATGTTGAGACTGTTATATTAGCACTTAGTTTAATTACTTTCAATTTCACATTTAGACATCAACCATTTCGTTGTACTCCATCAATGATAATTTTTCTGAATGCGAACGCGAAGAGAATATAAAAGTGGACTCCGATCCAAAGTATCGCTTGATTGAATGGAGCCCTAATGACGATTTCGTTATCTATTGTAGCAGTGATGGACGAGTCATTATTTATAATGCATGTCTCTCCATTCAAAGCACGTTTGAACTCGGCGATCGTCTTTCAGCTTCAAATGTTCTTGAAAATATTCCATGCGCTTTATGTTCGAAGCAAAGCAATGCTAATGCTATAAATATCTTTATTTTGACATTTCGTGGAAAATTATTCTGTTATACTTTTTCAACCTCTCACTTAACCGTTACGTGTGATACGGTTTATCCCATATATTTAAACACTGGTGTCAAATATGTTTCACAACTGGCTGTAGTTCCTTTACATGGTTTATTACTTCTTGGAGCCGAAGCAAATGATTCCGTTAGTGATTCTGACAGTCGAGGCATCATTCGATTGAGGTTTATTAATGAAAGTCCGTTTTTGAAACGCGTTGGAACAGAATCAGGCCATGCTAAAAGTAGACTTTGGTTTTGGCACAATCCTACAGTGAATGATGGCATTCTGAAATTAAGAGTGTTTAAAACTGAAACATTGCTTCTTGCTTTACATTGGTCAGGTACATTTTTATATAAATTTATTTAAAGTTATTTGCAAATTGAATTTTATTCACCAATTATGTACTATTTTCTGCAGCTCTCTGATTTTTGAATACACTTCCCCAACACTTCAATTTCGATGTCATTTTCTTGTAAATGTATTTGTAATGTTTTTTTTAATGTGCACTCAATAGCAGATATTAATTTTTTTACATGTATTAAATTTGAAATCCTAAATTCTAATGGTGACTGACAGAAATTCATTATGTAAGTCCCTTTAAATGTCTCTGAATGAAAGCGTTGGCACTAAACTTTTTGTAGCCTAATTTAAGAATGATTTAGGTGACATCACCGTATGGTCTCTCCCTGGACTAATTCTTCTTTGCAACTATCCAGTCAGAGAACAACAACTATTTCAGAGTGAAACTGATATTAGATTATATTTCAGGTTTGGCTATATAATAACACATTTTCTATGTATCTTGCGTTGCAATATTTATAGCATGTATTACTTTCCATAGCATATATTCGTGAACATCGTTTGATCAGATGGAACAAGGCACAATTTATGAATAACTGTAAAGTTGGAGACCTATTAGCTCATTCCTTACATAAAAGTGGAATGCGAAAAGAGTTAAGCCTATGGCTAGTTTGTTCAACTGAACTAATATACGAATAGTTTCTGTTTCAGTTTTAAAATGGATTTCAAGTAAATTCAGTTTCATATTTCAGTTTTTCGCCTAAATTGAGTCTATATCCCAAAGGGCGGTGAGAAATATTTAGACATGTGTTTGTTAAGAACAATTACTAAATGCAATAACAATTTAATTTTAGATTAGAGCTTAGCAGGTATGGGTAGGTCAAATTTTGGTAAAGAATGAAAATAACAATTAAAATGTTGTGTTATAAAATTTAACACGTATGGAAAGTTTATTAGCAAAGTTTATAAGCCGTCTGAAACGTGTTATTTAAACATAAATAACGATTCGGTGATTAAAACTGTTACATATACCAACACAACCATCGCAATCAAATGAAGATGGCTGTTAGGCAACAACTCAAAAACTTACTGGTAATTCGTAGCAAATACAATTGGTTTTTCTTTAGATAATTGTTGCTAATTGTGCTAGCTCAACATTTTTAATGCATTAGTTGTTGTAAATTGAACGCATTGGTATTTGGCTGACTACAGGTATAACTTTTAAGGATACGGGTACATATGAATCTTTTAAGTGCGAGTACAGATGTTAGAAAGTCTTTCTTTACAGCATTAGTAAATTTGCCATTTCGCTATTTGTAATGTTGAACGATGTGATATTAAACTTCTTAAATAATATAACTTAAAACAAAAGCAAAAAAGGTATTTCATTCATTCAAAATTAGATAAATTATAACATTTTAACTGAATTTACATAATTTCTTGTTATAATGTGCTACATAAAAGATCTATGAATTTTGCTTTAATTTTGGAACTGTTTTAAAAGTTATGAGACAATATCAGGGTCATGAAATACATGTTGTTCCAGTACGCTTTCATGAGATCGCCCTCAGCATTTACATTTTGGTTACCACAAAAATACATGAAATTTACTGAATATCTGGAAAGAGGGCTGTTAAAATTTAATTGTTTCAAAAATAAGTGCACTACAGTAAGTGCAATGAGTGTATTTTAGACAAAGCTAATATCACACTTATTAAGTAAGTCTACTACACTTTTTTACACATTTTTCAAAAACCATAGTAAATTGAAAACAATTTTAAACTAAACATTCTTTCTATCTGATTTTACAGTTCTGTAAATTTGATTCTTTTTAATGCAATATCTCATTTAGATCATTTCGTGTATTTGTTGGAATTAATTTGCAACGCTGTCTTTGTTATTTTTAAAAATTTACCAGTTCGCATTTATTTTAGACACAACCGCTCTCACAGTACAGATTGTGATAGAAATCTCCAGCATTTACCCAGTGATGTTCAATGGTGGTCAGATAATAAGTTCTTGATTTCTCGGTATTCGGGCGTTGTTACATTGCATGATGCAGAAACAGATTTTACTAACCTTATGGGTTCCTGTGAACTGTTCGAGGCGACACCGCAAATTAAGCAAAGCTGTGAGCTTCCTAATTCACATACTGCTGCGTTTGTGTTAGAACACGATACCACCAAGCACAGTAAGTCGCTGAAAAGCGTCTTAATTTCTGATGATGAGGAAGACTACGAGGATATGCCTTTAACTGTTCGAATAAAAAAAGGACAATACTTAAAACGCGCAATGTATTTTCTTACTGAAAGTGAACGTTTCCAACCTCCTCAGAAGAAGCCAAAACTATATCCAACTACATATAGGCTCTACTCATTTTGTTCAACGACTCCTGAAAATTTTTTCAAGGCCAAGCTAAAAAATGAAGAATTTGGAGAAGCTCTTCTCTTAGCACAACGTTATAATCTTGATACTGATATTGTCTATATGAAGCAATGGCGGAAATACGAGGTCTCAGGTGCGACCATTTTGGATTATTTAGGAAAAATTGAAAAGAAGTTTTGGGTGATTAAAGAATGCATAGAACGTGTTCCCAAACAATTAGATGCTTGCAAAAAACTGGTAGAATATGGATTGGAAATCACTGATATAGAAGCCGTCATTAAGCTTACAGATAAGAACTGGCAGCATTGTGAATGTGGTTTCCAGTCGGACGGGGAAAATGTAGATCCATTTTTGTCTAGAGATGAGCGAAATAGAATAATAGAAACTGCTCGTCAAACTCACATTCAGAATTGCCTTTTTTACCTCATTGATTGGAAGAATCTTACTATTGAACAAAAAGATTACTTATCTGCCAGGCGGAAGTTGTTATATTATTGGAAGTTTTTGAATGTCTATGAAGAGATATTGGGAGGTTATGACTGTGCCTGTGAATTGTTTGATCACAAAGTGTACACAATCATTCGCAATCAGTCGATTTTGGAAAATTGTATGGATTTCGCACATTCTAACGACTCCAATGCTGTATTCATTATGATTTCTAACTATTTTTGCCAACTTTATAAATATTATTTGATGCTTCTTTCAAACTTTATTGAAACTTATGAACCCAAAGATTATTGCGAGATCTTACCAGAATTGGATCAAGATGATAAAATTATTTGCCCGTTTGATAAAATTGAGGAATCAATAGATTGGTGTTTGAGTGAAAACGCATTAGAGTATTTCCAACAAAGTGATTTTTATGGAAATTTTATCGTCTCGTCATATCATGGAAGCGAATATATTAGTGACGAATTTTCTTCACAAATCGTAAGTGAATGGTATTCGAAACGAGCACTTGAGTTTGAACATTTTGGCGGGAATATTTTGAATGCCATTCAAATCCTTGATTTAGGTATTGACAGAAATGTTTCTGGATTACTTCAATTGAAATCTGAGTTGGAAGTTTTTCGCCAAGTAATTTACGATTGCCAATCAAGTCTATTAATAAAATTTTCGGAATTTCTTCAGTGGGATGATTTGGAACGATTGAAAATGCTCATAAGCAATGTAGATCCTGATGGAATTGCTAACGATTTCCGTCTTTTCGTTATTCCCTATGTCTCAAAGTTTGATAAGACCAAAAGTCGTTTGTTAATTACTGAGATTCTTATTTCATTATCCAAAGAAAGTTTGTCCTTAGTTAGTGGTGTGTTTGCCAATTCTAAGCGTAAACTCACAGAAAGGCTTATCGAGGATGTTGATTTTTTATTGGAATTAGCAGTTAATTGTGTTTATGCATGTGAACGCGTGGATCAATTACATATTTGCTATTCAATACTGGACGCTCTTCCACTTAGAAGTTCTATTCAAGCAGACGCTGGGTTTTTGGACACTTATTTTTCGAAAGTTGAAACAATGGAATATCACATGGAAGCAGCGCATATTTTTGAAAAGTATGATGTTCATAAACCACTGAGTTTTTTTCTTCAAAGTTCTCTCGACTTTCAAAAAGCAAAAACTGCTATGGAAATCATTTTTATAAATTCCTTAAAACGGAAGCCTTCAATCAGTTCTGATGATTGGATTACCATCTTTTGTACAGATGTTCTATATTTACAACGTTATGTATTTTCTGTTGTTCCCATGGAAACCATTGTTGAATTGTTTGTTAGTATGATACTATCGTTTGGTACTGCTGAAATTGTTCATTTGGCTACTAAATTTATGCGTCTTTCTCCAGAGGGGTCAGAATTTCTCTCTTTTCCCAAGTTAAGTTCAGTGAAACGTTTATCATTTGATTTGTCATGTGACATTATATTGAAGGCTGCGAATGAATTTATTGACGGTAGCATATCGTTTACCGACAGTAGTTTGCGTAAGGCAAAAAATTTTTGTGCATTAATTGGGAATCCACCATTAAAAATTAAAAAGGTTTTAGATCTTTTAGAGTCTTTTGCTATCATAAATCAATTTGACGTCGACCTACTACCTGCGCAAGTGCGCCAAATGCCTGATAAAACGGATGTTATTAAAACTATAATATCCCAAGATGTTAAAGCCTACAAACAGTATAAGCTTATGTTTAGGTTGCATAATATTTTAAGTGGATCTCCAAAGGATAGCCGCAAGTATGACCCGAATGCTGCAATTCTTATTGGCAATGCCAGTTTCCTTGATGGAGATGTAATGCTTTCGTCAAAGATGGCAGTGCGTTTAGTGGAGATGAAAGTACCAGAAAGTTGGGAGTTATGTTACACTGTAGCAAAGTCGACTAAAATTAATGATTTGAATTTGCGCAAAACCTTATTGGTTTTCTCTATTGCACATTGTCCTGAACATATTCTTTTGGAAGCACTTACCCTTTTGAAAGATTTAGACAAGTCTATTATATCTGAAAAGTTAAGTGCAACTGAAACAACAGAGTCTACTGACATGTCCTTTCCTTCTCTAAATTTAAATAACAGAGAGAATTTCATGGAATCTGATGTAGAACGCTGTAGTTTATATGAAGCATTTTTTCGTCGTGATTCTGATATGGAACATTTTGAAGTTGATTTTAATAATTTTAACAAGTTTTGGCATTATGATAAGCCATTTTCATCCAAAGAATTTGAACCTGGTTTTTACCAATATATTTTGAGAAAGTTATCTATAGAAGATTTTGAGGAATCCTACGATATACTGTGTAATTTAATTTTAAGTCTTTGTCAAGTATACCATAAAACCGATAAATTGTTGGCTTCGTATTATCTCGCATGTTTAAAAGAGGAAGACGTAGTTTGTGAATTATTGAAAAGAATTGAAAACAGTGAATCGTCACTTACATATATTTTGCATACCTTGAGTGTCATTATTTTTTTAAAACAAAATTATAATATAAATCCTTATGATATAAAACCCTCGTTATTGATTGCTTTTGTCAACGAAAATGCTCCAACATCAGCCTTTACAAAAGTATTTACACTTTTAGAAGAGTTTGTTCAAAACAAAAAGTTAAAAGCATTTGATAGTAGCATAGATTTAGATACATTTCTTAAAAATTCAGAATATAGAATCCAAACCTTACAAGGATTGTGCATGTCTGATGAGCCCGGAATTTACGACATGTGTATAAACCTGGCAAAAAAACATGAGATTCCCTGCTGGGAAATTTCGAAAACTCACTTGGAGTTTATTTTAACGAATTCTGTGATGGAGATGTGCAGTATTGAAAAGTATATAAATGAACGCAATGACATTATTATGGAACTGATTTCTAAACCAATCGAATTTGGGAATTTTTTATTGAAGAGTATATTTCCATTGCTACCAGGTGCCAACCTGAAAAAATTGCACATATTCTATACTATTTTGTTAAACGTTTCACAATATATTGATATAATTCCATCACCCGAGGAACATTGTGAAATATTATCAATATTGATTTTGCATAAAATTAATGTTGATTACAAAATTTTAACACATGGGGAATTAGATGCTTATGACGTTCTACAGAGTCAAATCACCACGTCAAACATTGGTGATATGTGCAAGATTATAGTTTTGATACCTAATTCAATAACTGGTATTGCAATTTCAGAAAGTCTTTTGTACAAAAAATTCATTGAAAACGAATTGACCAATTTCTCTTTATTGTGCAGTAAGGATGATGTTGATTGGTTTGATTTATTACAGTTTTGTCAAGCATCTCTTTCAAAGTTAGTTCAAGTTGATATTCAATCATTCGTTGAAAACTTTTGTTTTTCAGTAAGCTTTGTGTCAGTATCCCCTTTATCAGTTCGCAAAGCCTTATTAAAAAAAGCTATGTCTGTTTATAAAAGCTTAAGAATCAATAAGGAAAAGTCTTCTAAGACCAAAGCAAAATTCACAGATTTTGAAATTCAAATACAGTCACAATTAAAGCACTTAGAGCTTCTTGAGCGCTCAGCCGCATTTCAGAAATGGTTAGAATCTGATAAACTTCATGAACTGGCTGTTAATCTTGAGTTAGCAAATGGAAATTTTGAAAAATTTATATGTAAGGGTTTCTTTAAATATATTGCAAATGGCGTAGAAATCAAAGAAATTGACCTTATTTTAGAAAGCTTTTTCAAGCAATCTTCCTCAACTGTTTTGGATGTTATTGTTTCGATTGTTGATGAAATTTTCAATGATAATAACATCAAGAGCTATGGTTATAGTGATTTTTCAAAATCTCCTTTAAACATTTTGTTATTTGCTATAGAAAAGCATTTTGAAGATTGGGGAGAAGCCATCACTGAAACTGATTTACTCAATATTCTAAGGAAATATTTCACTAATGATGAGTTCCCTCTGGATTATAGAATTGCTTTATTGGAACGAGTAACAACAACATTCAATGCAGCAGAAGAAGACGCCAATGCTTTGTTAAGACTTAGATCGCAATCGTTAATTAGGAAGATTGATGAATCACTAATAAACTTGCCATTTTCCAATGAAGCTGAGCGTTTACAGACATCGTCACAATTATTAGATAATCTTACAGTAGATAACTGTCTAACGTTCTTAAAACTATTGAATATTTGGCCATTATTCAACCTGAAAAAACCTCAAAATCATCCCTACTTTCGTCTCTTTTGTTTGTGGAGTTCTAGTGAAGAACTAAATGAGGACGAAATCCTTCAGATTGTTACAAAGTCTGCAGAGCGTTTCAAACAAGAAATTAAACTGCATTTTTATGTTGTATTTTCTGTTGTTAAGATATTAGCAGCGAAAGGTTTTTGGGGCGTTGCAGCAATGATTGCATTTCGCAGTGGACTAACTGGTTGTAATGAGTTCACCTGGAAGTCAGTTGATTGTGATAATGCTGCTTTGGCAAAATTTTTTTCAGATGTTTGTAATTGTTTCATAAACAGTAACTCCTTTTCATCTGCTGTAGACACATCATTTTTTGAGCCACTTTGTTCATATGCCGCTTCAAAATGCGGAGATGTAACAATAAGTGAACTAGTTGAAGAACTAAGATCATCTGGGTTTAGGCAGGAAGCAAATGAATTGGAATATAAGGCAAAGGGGTCTATGGGTCTAGCTGGCATTTCTTCTGCCTTTTCATATGTTCATAAAATGTTTAGTAATTAAATTTCAAATTGTATATTTTCCAATAAATATTTTCAAATGATTTTCTTATTTTTAGTAATTTTGTCCGTTGCAATAAAGAGTTTTGTATTATTGAAATCATTTGTAGAATTTACTTATACTTTTTACATGTTTTTCCTCAGTTTGAAAGATCATCGCAATCGTCAGTATAAAATATAGTGTATAACATGTACTATCTGAATCCATAATGTATACCTGAATTTATATCAAACTTTTGCAATAATGCATATTGCATGAATTTTAGGCATTATATACATCATTACTAGCTGAATTTTTATGCCAAATGTTGTCACAAATCTTGTATTGAATTTTTTTAACTTGAAGTCAATACTTTCCATGAAGACTTCGCCAATTTAGCACTGTTGCATTTGGCTCTAAGAAACATGACCAGATCATATAAAATATTCATATACTATGATAATAATAATTATTACGGAAATTCGATTCAAAAAGTTGTACAACGCAAAATGTGATGCAGTGCAGATTTATACATTTAGTAAAAATTTTCTGTGTGTATTTAAGCCAGCAGGCGTTCAGTAAAATTAACCTTTCCAGCATTAGTAACATTCAAGATAACATTTTGTGAACAAATCTATTAAGCACACATGTTCTTTTAGTATTTCAATAATTTTTGTTAATGTTTAGCAAATTAGTTCGCTTGTCTACGAATTTCTAGTTTTATTCCTTTTTACAATACGCCATGAAATGCAGGAAATGCATAAAATAGAAACTATCTGTATAAATTTTGTAAACATTTCTAGTTATATTAATCAAATTAATTAAATGTGTATTCTGATTGAATTTACAACGTGTGAACCTTAACATTTTTAAATATTGACAAACACACACCTAACAATTGTTTACTTATTTATAGTTTTGAAGCGATTTCCAATCAGCAATTAAATTGTGGTAAATGTCTCGAAAAAGACCCTACAAGAGCGAAAGATCTCCCTACGAATGGTAAATTTTTCTTCAGTTATAATCGTTAAATTTTGTTTAAGTCCTCTGTGCTTGTGTGAATTGTTTGACCCTCAGATTACTCCTTGCGGACACACGTTTTGGTATGTAATTTTGTTGAATTATATTGCAATATATTGCTGCTCTATTAAAACAATTATCATACAATATATATATATATATATATATATATATATGGTTAGATGAAATTATATATTTTCTAAGACGTGCATAAAGTGTTTTGCTAATATAATTTTAAAGCATCTGCGATTTTGTTTACATTCCAGTCAACTGAGCGTCCACCGACAAAATTCGACAAAAAGTTATACGCGACTCTCGATATAAAGGCATTGCGGTGCTAAGACTCTATTTAGGGGCGGGGGCTGGGAATCCAACCATTAAGAAAAATGCTTCCAAGTTTTACTTTTCGTTAGCATACTTTAAAACAAATAAGTAACTTGCACTTGAAGATATTCCCGAACACATTCGTTTGTGATTAGAGGAAAATCGATATTATTAATTTAATTTGCTTGTTGGTTTTTTGAAGTTAGAATCTGTATTAAAAACTATAAATTTAGCAAACCGTGCATTGCGGAAAGCATAAAACATGCTCTCAGGTGTCCCAAGTGTAGCAATGTTCTTTCTGACGACAAATGCCTCATTCCCAACTCTGCATGTAAGTTATGATTTTTTTAATTCATTCATATTTTAAACTCTTTGCATTAATATTGTTAATCAATAACCATTTATGATCATGTGCTCGCAATGGATATTCATTAATTTGAGAGTTTCCTGTATAATGTTGCTAAAGTTTGCTGCAGTCGCTTAAATTTTGATTAAATCGATTCAATTGCGAGTTATTCAATGTACTGTAAGTAGAAATAATTAGGCCGCGGTTTATTGCCAGTGATTTATTTTTTTGCGGTTTTGAGTTCAATGCGGCACTCAGGTACCTAATTGTTTTCAGCTCACATTATAGGTGACTGAAAACTGCATTTCTGATTTTCTTTAAATAACTGCCACAGTTAACCAAATTTATCACTTTACACAATTTGCAAGTAAATTTCTGTATAATTTTGCTATTTTTGTTCAATATTTTAAAGGATTTTTATTTGTGAATGTAGACAAGTAAGGAAATTTCTGCTGTTGTATGAAATATTCAACATCAAAGAATGTATTTCAAAGTTGTTTCATTGCAGATAATAATAAAGTTTTTAATGAACTATTAAATTAGTCAATGACCTGAGTTCACATATTCCGATTTTAAGTGTTTTTTGAATAAAATGTTGCAATAATTGAATATCACGAAATGTTACCTCATGCAATTGTCTATTTTTAAAATAGGTTTGTAATTCATATTTAGAAAGCAAAAATTTATTGCAGATGAATTTGATAGGCAACTAGATATTTGTTTGGTCAGTTTATTCAACTAAACTTTTTTTTGCTTTTTAAACCTTCCAACATCAACAATTTCCAGTTGAGAGTCATTTTCAGTTAAATGAGCCAATTCAGATGTGAAAATCGATAAAAATAAATTTCTCTGGAATATCTTACTTTGTCATTAGGTTTGGAGGATTCAATGTTTTCCGCCTTGTAAAATTCGACACACTAACTTGGATATCGGCGGAGTTGCAATTTTGCCCCGTTCATGATCTCTCATCAGTTTCAGTTTGGCCATAAAATGATATCGAAATATTTTTACACTCCTAGTTGAAAACATAAACCTTTTGCCAGTAATGGACATCTGCATCAAAATACACATAAATCTACCTTAAACTGGTATGTAAATCTTTAATGATCATTCAAGATTTTCGAGATTATTCATGATATTTCAAGACTTCTTTAAATGAATACCACTACTCGTACGAGAAGAAACACATTAAAATTCTCATTTATGTAGCAAATATATAAATGCTTTGTCATACAAGCATTGCCTAATGAAAGAACGAATAACTTCTAGACCAGAGTTTATTGTAATAATTTCTCTATGCTGCTAAACATTTTTTCAACATTTGGACGAATCATTAAATGGAAAAGTTACGCAAACATGTGTATATATTGAAACAAATTACATATTAAAATATGATGTTCCATTTTGTATTGTTAGAACAGTAGCAGCCAATAAAATATTTGGATAAAGTTTTTTAATAAAAAAATAAAATTGAAAGTAGTTTAAGGCTTGTAGAAATTCTGAAAATACAAATGCTACAAAAATATATATTCCGACAACAGTCATTTTCAAGTTATAACTGCATGGCAATTAATGCTAGTTTTATAAAAATTACAGGTATTTTTTTCATTTTATACAAATTAGTGGGGGTATAAGATGATAGGTAACCTCATCGCGATAGTTTAATGGTGGGTTTCTATTCTTTGAGCATACTCTCAGTAATTGTGAGGGAACATCACAGATTCACGATGTAAACTTTTGTGGGTCACAAGCTCATCACATTTTTCAAATTTTGACAAAGAACATCTTTCTTTATGTGCTATCAGCATCCTCTGCCAATGGAACATCAGTCTGAAGTTGTGTATAAATTTGAATGCAACTGTGGGTTGAGGCGTCGCAAATCAGGTTCCGGGCAAAGCAGGATCAAAATGGGGTTTTATATCAACCATGTTTTGTTTGATCAATTTGATATTTTGTGTTTGTTAGATGGAAGACATCTCAGTATTGTTTTGTTACAGCTTTCCATATTTACTTGTTATCTGTGTCATAGGCTGGTGGAATACAACAAAATTATAATTTAGTAGCAATATATAATTACTCTATTCTACCTGCAACATCAATGACAAAATGATTTGAGTTATAGTTGGCGTTCACTTTTGTAGTAGTCTTACAGTTGGTATTTAAGGGTTTCCTAAATCGTAGAAAGATATTTCTGCGGGGCATGACTGGGATTCATTTACAAAATTATTTAATTTCAATATGTTAATACACAAAACTGATGTTTGCATCGAAATACAGTGTGTAAGTGAAGAGTGGAAATATAATGCGATAAGTGGAAGATATTGCTTTCCTCTTTTTATGTCACGATTAAAACAGGTTTAAGACCCGATTCACACGAAGCCGATTTTGGACTGGAATTCCTTAAATTCTTTAGGTAACCATTGAAATGTAAACACTTGAAAATCATATAATTGCATTCACACGTTGCCGCTTTTATCGTTCAATACAGTTTTACTCTCTATTATTGCGATCACTGAGTGTGATAAAGATATTTTTTTAAAAAGTAAAGAAAATAATAGCAAAATATGCGGTAATTGCATTCACACGAAGGGGATATTTGACAAAAAACCGCCTGCTAAATCAAACTTCAGTAGATTTACAAGAAGTTGAGGGGAATCGCATTCACACAGTGATTGTTTTTCACTCAAATAAATTAATTTAGCAATTTAAGGAATTTCCCTCCAATATCTGACTCGTGTGAATCGGGCCTAACACAGCCCAGGCCATTTCTGAATTGCGCCATTGCAGATTTTAAAGTCTTACCCCTGTTGAGCACTAAACTTAAAAAATAATGGGTCGAATTTTTACTTGACCTAATATTAAATGTCTATGCAAATAAATCAGACTTATTGACTAAGCTGTTAGAGGAACTTCATAATTTGTTCGTATACTATTGAATTACCACTTTGACATTTTCTTTTAAAATGGTTTGTTTAACCCAGTTTGGAATTGACTGAATGGCTCAGAATGAAAACATAGTTTAAGTCTGCGATGACTAATGATTCAAAATTTCAATGCTTGAATGGCTTTCGATTATTTGGAAACTATCCATTTTGCTTTAGTGATGGAAATATTAGACGAACGCAAAACAACTAAGTGTGGGGTTGATCTTTCGGTAACTATTTATTTGCTTCTATAACTATCTATCAGAACTATAGCCTTCTAGTTTAAATAATCTCCTGAAAATTGACTGTAATTCTTATTTGTCGTCTCTGTCCAAAGTTTCTGCAGTGATTGATGCTCTTAGAAAGAAGAAAAGAGCTCTCGAACAAGTAAGTATATTGTGTTATAACAGTCCACACGACAATCAAAGGAAAATCTTTCCTATATAATATAACATTTCTATAGCAAATACCAACTTAACTCGTTTAATGCAATTAGTATTGTTTTATTCTTTCTAGAATGATAGCTCCTTATAGCCATTACTTGAGTTTACCAATTTCTTTGATCCAAAATGGCTGATGAAATTGAGTTTATTTGTAAAAAGTGCCGGGTGAATTTAGTTAATTGATACGATGACCTTTACTCTAATTCATTCTATATTCGGGTGTTTAAAAACTTTGGCATTTTGTAATTACTTATGAATTACTTTGTCGTAAAGGGTAATTCAAATATAACTTATTAACTATTTAGATGTTTATCATTTAGAATTCAAGATTTTATAGTCTAGAGCTTCTGTTAGAGTTTCTCAAATTGATGAAAACTGAAAAAATCAAGGAAATTGAAAAAGTGCAGAAACAGATTGTCTTAATTGAAGATGATATGAATAGAATAAAAAGAATACTAGACGACGAAATCAACGATGTAAGTTATTTTTTTTCACAAAAACATTTTGAAACAGATACTAAGTGAAACATTGAGGAGAAAAGCTTGGCGCAAATAATATTTTGTCATAATTTAAGTGTTGCTCACAATCAGTATGCTTGAATAATAATCTAAAATTGAAATTCCACTCTCGAAATATATAATTACTGCTTTAGTTATTTTATCTGCGATTAGTGCTCGATGGCTTCCAAAAAATGACATTGGTTTCGGTTTTTGCATCTCAACACCGCCGTATCGATTTCGTTTTACTAATACCTGTATTAGATAACGTTATTCAATCTCTCTAAAGTATATTTTTATAGCAGTAAATTAAACTGTTAATCAAATAAAACCATTTACACTTCAACTTTGCAAGAATACGTTAATTGTTTTCTTTTGTTAAATTACTAATAAAATTTATTCTCTAGATCTCTACATTTAAATTAATATAGTTTTTCTTTAATCGACATATTTTAACCTTTAATATTTGTCATACTACATCTTGAACATTTCTTTATTGCATTTTCATATCTTTAAAAGGAAATCTAGGCCGTTCTACAAATGATTGGTGCTGCAATATTCAATTTAACTGCAACTCTTTAGAATTTTTGAGAAATATAGTTACTTAATAAGTACTAACTTTTGTTTATTAGTTTCCATCAAATCACACTCTTTAATACATATTTAGGTATTAGATATTTTAGAATATGGAAGCAGACATGGTCGTTCCTACAACCAGTGATTTCTTGGATTCAATTGGCCCTCTTAACAAATCACAATACACTCCCCAACTCAGCACTTCAAATTCAAATGTAAGTTATAGTCTTTGTTTAGTTGTTTAGAGTTATACATGGAGTATGCTGTTTTTTGAAAGTCTGTGTTCCCGTGAATTACATCATTACATGTGTGCTTAAGTTATAGGTGTGTTTGCTGAGATGCTTGTGCAGTAGAATTTCACAAGTGCAATTTATCGAAACTTCACAACAATTCAATATGGAGAGAGTAGTTTATTCTCTTATTAGATTCACACTTATTCCTCTCTAGCCGTCGTTTCTTCCACTTTTAAAATCGATATTCTGTTTCTCTGACGTCATAGGGGGGATTTGACCCTACTACCAAAACATTTGAAAATATGTTCCTATAACAAAATGGCGCTGATATAAATACATCTCAAAAAATAATCATAAAATTTATATCGCTTTTAATCATTTGTGTTCCTAATATATTTTTAGGAAAATTAAAAAACGAAGGGCAAATCTTCTTTCAAATTAGAGATATAACATTCTTTTACATTGGGCGGGGTGCTTTTGTTGAGGAAACTAAGTTTGATTGCGTAACAATTTATAATTGTATCTTTTTAATAACTTGTTTTAAGACTCATCTATGTATTAAACACAAAAGTTTAGGTAGCTTTAAAAACAAATGACAAGATTAAAATTCATTCATATCTTAACGAGCTCCATGACCTATATATGCAAGTTCGCTCTCCAAGCCAAGGTAAGCTGTCTTAGCCATTACTTCTGACATAATCTTGTCATAGATATGCTTTTTATTTCGCCGATTGTTTAGATACGTTTGAAGAATATGCCGATTGCCTTCGCAATTTCATGCGTGTTTCTTCATTGAAAAGCCTTGGAATGATTTCTTATAATTCGGAATTACAAGCAGGTTCAGGACATAGTAATTGCTCAGTGGTATCGAGGTTATTTGTATTTTATTTTAAAATGGCCTTACATAACTTATGATACATATATCGTTTTAATTAAGTTTATGTCCATCAAATCTTATCAATGCTGATAGTGTTTTGCATTTCGAGCTAATTTCATATGCAGCTAAATGTAAAAGAAGCCGATTATTTGTAATAATACGTTAAGATTGATACAAGCTTTAACACACGATGTGATACTTTGCAAATTGTCTAGTAAACGAAATAAGTAGAAGCAAAACTAAAACCTTAGTTTAATTATATATATATATATATATATATATATATATATATATACAGGGGTATACACATAAGTATAGATTAGCGCAAAGTATGGTAATTGAAAGAGAATAGATTAAAAAATATATTTAAAAAAAGTCTGCTTTAATCTATATATATATATATATATATATATTTGCACAAACTCCAAAAATCTCTAAGAATATTTCAACTTTTAAAGAACTTAATACATTTTAAAGAATTTTTTAAACAAATTTTTCCAACAACACATTCGAACACATATAGTATATGATAGGGTATAATTAACGATTACAAAACTTCAAAAAAGATTTATATAAATTTTTGTTTTGAATCTTAAATATACCCAAAAATATTTTGAATTGTTGTAAGAATAATTGAAATAAGCAGCTTGAAAAACAATTTCAAACAACTTCACTTAGATTTATGATATCCTCTTAAATATTCACGAGGCTAAGGCTTGTCTAAAATAATCTTTCAGAAAAGTTTATAAAAATATATATTTAAATAAAGGTATGCGAAATGATACTGAAAAGTTTAGCTAGTCTCAAATTTCATTTGTAATTTAGTTAAATATACGCATAGATACACTATAATATCAAAAATAATACAAATTTTCACACAATTCTACAGTTTCTTACACTTTAACTAAAACTATTGTATACTGTTTTGCCTACGGGTTCCAAAATTAGTTAGATGCTAGTTTTAGCTGTTTTTTTCACCTTTTGTTTGGTATAAATTGAAGATTAAGTAGAAATAGATA
The DNA here is from genome assembly GCA_900660155.1 of Hofstenia miamia. Lineage (NCBI taxonomy): Eukaryota > Metazoa > Xenacoelomorpha > Acoela > Hofsteniidae > Hofstenia > Hofstenia miamia. The sequence continues at coordinate 466,055 of CABFPE010000290.1, forward strand.
TAAATCTTAAAACATCTTGTCTTACCTTATCATTAGATCTAATTTTAAAGCATATTCTTGTGTTTTCTATTATGCTGTTTAAGACCCTTATAAAACCAATGTTTAATCTAAGGGCATATTGATATATCAAATTATATCCAAAACTAAAATTTTCACTAAAAGTTATCAACAGTTGTTAACTGTATTAAGATGTTTAAGAAGTTTTTCAAAAAAATTTGAAACAAGATATAAAAGTAAATAAAACTTTATTGAATTGAATTTTATATTAACTTGTATATTGAATTATATATGTTTCTGTTTTACCCTCTTGTATTTTTTGCTTTTTTTCAATTTTAAGAACAGGCAAAACACTGACAAGAAATTATAAAATACTTTTTGTTTAAGAAATACTATATGTTTCTATATTTTAATATATTTTGATATTTTTGGTTTATATTTGGTTTTTATTTGCGCTAATCTAGAGTATATAAGATTCTTTTATAGTATTTTGTACTGACTAGTATAATTAATAAAATGCATAAAAAATTGGACAGAACTTCCATTTACCCAGCTGTGGAAGCATGAGTTCGCCATAGACCTCAGTATAGTTGGACTAACCATTGCAATATTTGAAATTGTTTTAAACAGTTTATGCTTGCGAATAGCTGTGCGTAACAAGGCTCAAACTTTCTCCATCACTTTACTCATCTGCGTAGCTCTCTGGCATTTATTGGCGCGTGTTATTGAGGTCTATATAGATCTAAAGATATATATGCTTATGAAGGCGAAATTGCTCAAATAATCCTAACATGAAGTATCTGTGGTCATATGTGTTTCTCTGCATTTCTCTGCATATTCCAAAGCTTAGAAAATGTCGAAAAAAGTATAAAAAGTTATACAAAGGTATGTATATATTTTCATCTGTTCTTCTGTAAATTATATATTTTCTTGAGCCCCATTTTTTGCATTAAGGTATATAAATGGATATTTCCAACTGAAACTACTGTTAATATAAATGCAGCCAAAACTATAGATCAGATCAAAATATAATACATAAAAATATGTTTAGATCTTCAACTATCATAGTTGTGCAACTTCAGTTTACTTCACATTCCAGTTCATTGCCTTGGCACTGGATCGTGCGATAGCTATCCATTGGCCAGTGTGGTACAAGCAAAATTCTACTCCACATCTTGCGCATAAAGTTAGTTTGATTATCATAGGAGTTTGCTATGTTCTTACTCTTCCTAATATTTTTAAGTTTGGCATTGTTCAAGCAGCTTGCACTTTTAATTCAAGCATAATCTTTGCAATATGGTATACAGCAGTGGTGATTATTGTGTTCTACTCCATTATTCCATTTGCAGTTGTATCATCTTGCAATATTTACTTCATCTATACTTTAAGCCATCGAAAAAAGGAAAAACGTTCTGGCGAGAGACGATTAACAGTTATGCTTTTGACAAACAGCATTGTGTTCTCCGTATTGATATCATCATCTTCTTTTCTAATTATATTTATCTTCAGCTTGGATTCCAGTACTCTACAGGGCACTGCTAATTTGAATTTAGTTCTGAAATGCATATGTGTTCTGGCAGTTATCAACTCATCTGTAAATTTTGTGTTTTATTTCATCAGTGGGTCGATGTTTCGTGGAAATTTCTTCCTCATATTTAAATGGAAAAAGAACAAATAGCATTGGTATATTCATATTTTCCGCTAATCCCTGCATATATTTCTAATGAATGATTAGTCAAACGTAGTAATTCTATTGGTGGAGAGTCAGAGTGTTTAAGAAATCGTAGCTGATAAATCAAAACATTCTAATGATCTCCATGTAATGATGAAATGCAATGTCTTCAATTATTCAATTTTTCATGGATTTTTTAAAAAATAAATTTGCTTTCATTCTGTGTTTTATAAATTCTCTGGAATTAGTGTATTAGCAATGACAAAATATATTTACTTTTATGAACCTAAGCATATGCAACCTGGCGTCCGTTTTAAAGGACAAACAGTGTTTCCACTGTACAAAGAAGTTTTTCCAAGCCTATTAGCAAATTTGAAAATCTTGTAGCATGGGTAGGTGTATTCTGAACATACTTTAATGCAGTGTTGAACATTTCTATGAAAGCATATACCTGTGACTGAAACTATTAAAGCGGATGCCTTAGCGCAAAACACTTAAGTTAAATGCCTGCCCGGGGGCAAACTATGAAAATAGAACAATGTAAAAAGCTTGCACGGAGCATTATAATTTTCTCACTGTTTTGTTGAAGAAATAAGTTGATAACATGATGAATTTAACTTTAATTAGCCACGTTGAAATGCATTGCGGACTATCAGACACTCGATATACCAAATATTGATACAAAATTTTTAAAAATATCTTAACTTTACCAAAAATGGGCGGGTTTAAGAATGCTTTATAAATATACTATTACAAAATATTGATATTTAAAAATCGTTTTAAGAAATGATACAATGCCAATTGTATATTAATTATACACTATTTTGGTACAGAATTTAGTAATTCTTTGACATATCACTCGTGTAGCATCCCCTACCAGGCTTCGACATCCAACTTGTCTATTATACTGCTGTAATTAGAAAGATACACTAGCGAGTAGTGGATGTACTAATTTTATACTGCTTGACTTCTACATTATTAACTCCATTAACTGTTATTAATCGATGGTATAGAGAACACTATTCAGGTGACGAAGCTTCGCAGCATCTCTGGTTGTTGGTAAGTGGGCATCCGCCCGAGGCTGATCTACAAACCAAGTAACCACCACTCTTCTACGTTCCAAGTGAATTTATTCTACCTCTCAGCTCAATGAAGTTACTTATGTGTATCCTATCCTAGCTCGGTGCTTACTCAAGGGTCGGCACAACTCGACGTAGTCTCAATTTGTAAAGTGTACTATATAACTTGCAACCTTGATTGTTACTAGCTGCTTATTAAATAAATACGTAATTAGCCATTACTGAAATATATTGGCTTTAATTAGTTAAGGTAAATAAATAGTTGCTTCCTAACCTACATGTAATAAACGATACATACAAGGTCACATTATCGTCATTAACTTGGATCTAAAATAATACAGATATAAATTCCTACGTTTGGCTTACCAGCATTATTTCGAATTACTTATCGTTAGTACATGTAGGAAAGCGATTGATAGTTAGCTAAACGGAAATAAAACTCATAATCGTACCCCTAACATAACTGCAGGTTCATGGTTCTGAACAAGGAACCTAGAATCCTTCCCGTTATGGGATCCTCACCACTACTGAACACCAACCGTTTAGCTGAACATTGTATTAGATAATCAAACCAGGATAATAAACAAGAATAAGAATTTTATCAATTGTTACAATGAATTTGAATCTAATTATAGTTAACTCGAAAAAGTACCTGTCGGTTTCAAATTTTGAATTGTTCATCTGCCAAGATGGCTAAAAATAATGGAAGCGAATTCGCCCACTTCGTTTTGCCAAATTAGTCGAATCGACAGATACTAATTATAATCAATTTCACTGATATTTTTTGGTTGCATTATACAAACTAATCTAAGTTGATAATAAATTTTTATAATATATTTTTTAATCACAATTCTAATTCGATCTTAGTTTTCTTTCACTGACTATCTTTCGTTAGCAGCTTGATTTGTTGGATGATGCTACACTCGTTGTTTTACATTTTTTTAGTAAAGTATTTGTTATAATTTTTTTAAAGCAAACATTTGGAAATTGTTGTAATAACAATATCACAGAGGTGTCAAAAAGTTTAATGCTTGAACAATACATACACTGAAATAACTACAATAAATGGGTCTTCGAAAGTCTGATTTTCTTCAAATTAAAACAAACTGTAATTCATTACTGTGTATAGAATGGCTGATATTATATTTTGAAAACCCAGTAGAAAAAACAGAGTAAAGAATTCAATTATTTTATTACATAGGATAAAATGTTCATCTTTAAATTGTTCTCAATGTTTGATAAAACTTAACCTTATGTTTAATATACCCAACTACAAAATACTATTTTGGTGTTAGTCTCCTTGCTTGCATATTATTTTTGTGTGAAATTAGTGGAATTGTGTTAAATTACTATATTTCAAAACATTTATTTACGTATTGAATATCAGATATGAAATAAAATGTAGCCAACTATCTATACGCGCAATTGTTACAATTTTTTAATAATGTTTAAAAATAAGTGCAATTATTGCAGTAATTCATCACATTTTGTACTTCGAAGTTTACTTATTTTCAAATAGTTACCCAAAAATAAATGCTTAATACCCTGCTTGACAAGACTCTCCTAACTGTAATATAAAAAAATTTATACAATCACAAACATTTAGATAACTTTCTCGATCCCTTAAATGTAATTGTTGTGCCATACAGGTATTTGTTTGATTCACGCTGTTTGTAGACCTGTCAAATACAATATTTCATTGTGAATGCATAAGTACAGAGGGGTGACACACGATCCCTTTTTGTCTGAATAGTGATTTGAAATAGTGGTACCAAATCAAGAAAATGAATCGTGTGACAGGTCGAGATTAGTAGAAATTCGCGTGGGGATGGAAATTGGGAGTGCACAATATTTCACGCTGATCAGAGGAGCGCCGCCAAAACAGAAAATTATTCATTTATAGCCTTCAATCTGATAAGATTTTCAAGAGAAACAAGTTCGATTTTTTAGTCATAAACATAGAAATGAACATTATTGCAACAAAAGTAACAGTAACACCCTCTTTAAGAATATAATGCATGGCGTCAAGCAATAAATTATAATTAGTAGAATCTTTGTTTAGAACATAAAAACTTTAAAGATTTTTCAAGTTCTTTTAAGTTCTTATAGGAACTGTCAATATAATTAGAAAAAATTCAGTTTACTACTTTAAAGAACTCTATTGGAGTATATAACGAGGTAATTTTGTTTTCAAAAATCCAAAATCTGAAAGTTAAAATTAATCAACTTAAATTAGAGAGATAGCAAATATTTAGTGGCCAATTTTCATTAATTTCATGTTATTTTGAAGGGAAGAGTTCCAATGTTATGCTTCAGAAAACTAAACTAATAATCTTCTAAATTTAATGCACTTAAAAATCTTATAAGAACTCAAAAGAAATTCAAAGATCTTCAGAGTTTAAGCTATCTGCAGTTTTACATATAATAATAATAATAATAATAATACAAAAATTAAATTAACCAAAATTAAGGTTACAATCATAAAAAATCAGTTATTTATATGACGATCTGAATTGTCGACATTGAGGGCAACTGCAAGAGATGTACCATGTGCACATACTATTTCTTTCATACCTTGTTCTTACATAATTTTTAAGGAATTCTGTTAGTCTCTTCTTGAAGACTAAGTGAGATAAATAAAGTTCTATATCAGTGTTTAAGGTCAAATAATTTGCTGAATACGCTATCCTATCAAAGTAATTTGATAAATAAAAAATGTTCTTTGATTTCAGCATTTTAAATATTTTCTTTGAAGATAATTCTGTACTAGTTAATTGATTTTCATAAGAGAAATTATCAGATGCTGTTATTGTAGTTTTCCCAGTGAGAATATTGTTAAATAATAAGAGATCACTGAATTGAAATTGAAGAGCTATGAGTAAAATTTTATAATTCACAATATGTTTATAGTCTAAAATGCTAACACTGTTATAATATCCAACGTAGAAATTTTTTTTTTGGAAATTTTCTAACTTTTGCGAATGTCTACGTGATGACCATCATCCTTTGTTTAATATATAATCTGAATGCATTGAGCACTTTAGATTACTAGTAATATTCATTCCCAAATCTTTCATGTCATTCGTAAAGGAAATGATGGAATCATTTAAAAGAAATTCATTAAAAATGCTAATTTGTGATGTTCTCATAAAATTGATAGTTTTTGAGTTTACAGCATTAAATTTGATCTTATTTTGATTAATCCAATTGATGACATTATCTTTTTCATTTTGGATATATTGCTGAGAACGAGTTGTGTAAAACAATTTAGTATCATCTGCAAATAACCAAAAATGACTATTGAAAAATTCAGGAAGATCGTTTATAAAAATTCAGAAGAGCAGTGGCACCAAAACACTCCCTTTTGGAACTCAGCTAGTAATATTTATTGATAGTGATAAAGCCCCATTGATGCTTACAATCTGATTCCTTCCTCTCAAATAAAATTTCAATAATTTTAGCAAATATTCATTAACCCAAATACGGCTAATTTATTCAAAAGTATATTATGGAGAGCGGTATCGAAGGCTTTACAGATGTCAAAGTAAATTCCACAACTTGCAGTATTATTATCAAGATTATTATAAACTAAATGTAAGTATTCCAAAAGATTTGTAGTAGTAGAACACCCTTGACCAAAAACATGTTGGGGTTTTTTTAAGATATGTTTTAGAATACGGATATATGAAGTTATACAGCAATCTTTCAAATATAAGCGAATTTCATGGTAATATACTAATTGTCACCTTAAAGTGATTCCCACATTTGAAAATTGGAACAACATAGGATATTTCCATAAATCNAAAAAATGTTCTTTGATTTCAGCATTTTAAATATTTTCTTTGAAGATAATTCTGTACTAGTTAATTGATTTTCATAAGAGAAATTATCAGATGCTGTTATTGTAGTTTTCCCAGTGAGAATATTGTTAAATAATAAGAGATCACTGAATTGAAATTGAAGAGCTATGAGTAAAATTTTATAATTCACAATATGTTTATAGTCTAAAATGCTAACACTGTTATAATATCCAACGTAGAAATTTTTTTTTTGGAAATTTTCTAACTTTTGCGAATGTCTACGTGATGACCATCATCCTTTGTTTAATATATAATCTGAATGCATTGAGCACTTTAGATTACTAGTAATATTCATTCCCAAATCTTTCATGTCATTCGTAAAGGAAATGATGGAATCATTTAAAAGAAATTCATTAAAAATGCTAATTTGTGATGTTCTCATAAAATTGATAGTTTTTGAGTTTACAGCATTAAATTTGATCTTATTTTGATTAATCCAATTGATGACATTATCTTTTTCATTTTGGATATATTGCTGAGAACGAGTTGTGTAAAACAATTTAGTATCATCTGCAAATAACCAAAAATGACTATTGAAAAATTCAGGAAGATCGTTTATAAAAATTCAGAAGAGCAGTGGCACCAAAACACTCCCTTTTGGAACTCAGCTAGTAATATTTATTGATAGTGATAAAGCCCCATTGATGCTTACAATCTGATTCCTTCCTCTCAAATAAAATTTCAATAATTTTAGCAAATATTCATTAACCCAAATACGGCTAATTTATTCAAAAGTATATTATGGAGAGCGGTATCGAAGGCTTTACAGATGTCAAAGTAAATTCCACAACTTGCAGTATTATTATCAAGATTATTATAAACTAAATGTAAGTATTCCAAAAGATTTGTAGTAGTAGAACACCCTTGACCAAAAACATGTTGGGGTTTTTTTAAGATATGTTTTAGAATACGGATATATGAAGTTATACAGCAATCTTTCAAATATAAGCGAATTTCATGGTAATATACTAATTGTCACCTTAAAGTGATTCCCACATTTGAAAATTGGAACAACATAGGATATTTCCATAAATCAGGATAAAATCACGTTGAAATTATGTGTGAGAATATTGTGTGTAAACATGGAGCAATTCCAACTGCAATTTCTGTAAGAAAATTGGAGTGTCAGTCAGATGCAAGTGTTGAAGAAGATTTATGAGCATAGATTAATTTTGAAATATCAATGTTGGTTACACATAATTTTCTTAGGGAGACAGTGCTTACAATATTTGTATTGAAATGAAATTCATCATTATTTGAAGTAAAAACTGAAGCAAAATATTTTTTGAAAATATTAGCCATAGATACATCATCTGTACTTGTTTCATTATTTCCTTCAACTAACATTCGTTAAGCCTCTTAGAAATTTGAATACATCATTCGGCGCTTGTGAATTGAACGAATTAAGATAAATAATTTTATCCAATTCTATTCATTCAAGAAAGTTTTGATATTGTACACAAATTTTATTATTATCAATATGACCAGTATTTTTTAGTTTTTTTCCGTTTGGTAGTTTCTAGCATATTTAAAAGATGTACAGAGTGTGAAGAATAAAAAGCAATCAAACCACATCGCCTTCGTCTTTTTTAGGTATGTAAGTACTAATGAGATAATTTAAATTATTTTACCATTCTATTATACAATCATTAATATCATTTCTACAAATGTAAGTTAGATTTTCGACAAGGGGCTTAAGTAAGGAGTAATTAGCATTGGAGAATAAATATTGAGTTATCAATTTCAAAATTGAGGCATTCTATTGAAAATATTAATGCACTATGACGAGAAAAACCTTGAGATTTAACAACAATAGCTTCAGTAATATACCCAGAACTTAAATCTGTGGTAATTCCCAAGTCAAGTGTGTTGCCAGATCAGATGTGAATGTTGATACTTTAACTAATTGTATCATGCAAAAACTTTCAAATACATCAATATAATTACGTTCATATAATTAATGGTAACTAAGCATGTCCCAATTAACCGATATCAAATTAAAATCTCCAACAATGTATATTTCATTGTATATTAGCCATTTAATGTTATGTGTTAATTAAATGCTTCAATATACACTTCGATGCATTCTTTTAAAAGAGATTTTATTAGATAAGGACTTTGCTTGGGTGGAAGATACATACATATTAAAAGAATTGCAAGATTTTTATTTGAAACTATAATATTGCACGCAAATTCAAAAGACTTTATATTATCTAATTGACTGAATCTTAATCCATTTATTTGCAATAAGCACACCGCCATGAAGTCCAGGCATACGATCAGATCTAGATGTAACACTATATTCTTTTGCGCATGAGAACAAGTCATTAGATGAAATTGAAGAATTGAGCCGTGATTCAGTAAAACAGCAAACAGCAGGTTTATAAGTATTTAATAAATTAATGATTGACAATCGTTTCGAAATATTTTTAATATTTTCAAGAAGAATATTAAAATCAGATGAATTTTTTAGTGTAGCCAAAAGTTTGACATAACTTCATTAAAAATTTCATGTGCTGATTTTGATTCATCGAGAATAGAAGATTTAAAGAATAACTTTAGATTGCGAATTTTCAAATATTTTATCAAATGCAAGATTGCTTAATTCCCAAAGTAATTTTAAACATATTTTTCTTGACGTAACTCAGCAATAGACATTTCAGGTTTTAGAAATATTTGGGTACCCTGAAGTTTATGTGTGCTAGCATAAGCAATGCGTTTATCCCAATAATTTTTAAAAGTGAGTATGAGAGGTCTTGGTCTTGCATTCTTATTATTTAACTTTTTTAGGTAATTCAACAATAGACATATTAGGTTTTAGAAATTTATGGGTGCCCATAAGTTTATATCTGCTAGCATAGGCGATGCGTTTCTCCCAATATTTTTTAAAAGTGAGTATCAGAGGTCTTGGTTTTGCATCTCTTATTATTAAACTTTCCTCTTCGATGAATATCATAGAATTCAAATTTGATCCCAGTAATATGATTAATAACTTTTAATGTTGTATCAAAGTCAGAATTTAAAGTATCAATAGTATGATTGTTTTTACTATCAGGAATATCATAGAAAACAAGTTTATTCGAATAATCAATACTTCCAAATATTTCTTCTGGTTGATAAGAATTATTTTTGTTTGTAACTGTATTATCAGGGTTATCAGTTAATTTTCCGAAAAGTTTGATATTAATGAACGAAAGTTTCAATTTTTTCGCCTAAATTTTGAATCTTATTTTCAAGATTTCCAAACTGTGACTGATAAGTATTAATTGTGCATTTTGTGCTTCACGATGATTAAATTTCATGATTTGCATTTCATTGAGTTTTAATATTTGTTAACAATTGCATAAATTCAATAATTCTGGTATGACCATTTTAATTTCATTAAGTTGTTTGATTGAAATTTTAATTAAATTAATAGCAACGAAATAATTTCTTACCGTTATATATATATATATATATATATATCAGGCTGCAAAAAAATTGATAGTAGCCATTACAAAGTTTAAAACTAGAGATTTGCTAAAATTCGTGAAACTACAAGAATTGTTTAAAAATTTAAGTCTAGCTTGCTAGATGTCTATATTACTTGATATCAAGATGTCATTTCTACGCAATTCCAGTAAATTTAAAAGTATATCTACTTTTATGTCACTGATCCACTGCAAATACAAGATTCATATATTTGTCTGTGGTTGCTATCACAAAAATACTAGAAGAAAAATTAATTGAAACCAATATTTACAAATGGGAATTGAAGCACATATATTTGAGTGTTCTGATGCAAAACCCAGTGATAGAAATGGATCGTGTGTCACTCCTCTGCATAGCAGTTGCAATGAATTTTATGTAACAGGTGACACCCGTCTACATTGCGATAGCAATTCATAAAAAAAGGAACCTGTGTACCCTAGCTAAGATGCTATCTTTTGTTTATATATTTCTTATCAACCCCAGCCCGAGATAATTACTCTCGAATCATGTTCCGGGGATGGTCTGTTGTGTATCACATCAAAGAGCATTTAGCAGAGTTCGTTTGCCCCGGGACAAACCCCATTGTGTAACAACCGTTTTGTAAATTTAGAATTTTCTTTGAAAATTTCGAGTTTTTGAAAATAATTAATTTTCTCCATACCAAACTTTTGCCTATTTATACGGTTTTGGGCTCATGGAGGCAACAAATAACTTTGACTGTTTCTTGATATGTGGAAAGATATCCCAAACACATTGAAAAGTGTTGTGCGCAAAGTCAGCAGTCGCGGTGCTAGTTTCTGGGTTATAAGCATTAGAAAAAAATAATATGATAATGAAAATTTTTCAGAAATCCCTAGGCTGTTAAAGGTTAATAATTTGTTATTTTAAAATTTTTTTGGAATTTACGGTTATGATATTTTCCCTTAATGTGGTTATATCCGTTTTAAGCATTTTTTTGCTTTAAAGATATTTCTGCAAAAAATATGTTTTAAAAGGGTTGGGTGCGAGGTAAAATCACAAATGAAAAAAAATTTCAAAAAATCACTAACGCAATTATTCAATATGGCAACCACTAATTAGTCCATAATTGCTTAGTTTCGCAAACATCAAATCTCAAAAACAGACCTCAATTCAATATACTATATGTTTTTAAAGCGGTTGCAAGTTCTTCTGCTGCCTGACACAATACATTTTTCCCAAAAATTAGTTTTTAAAAATTCTGCCGTTCAAATTGAAAATTTTAATTATTTAAACTTTTTAGCGGGTATATTTTACTGAAGTTTGTGCTTTTCTATTTACAATACAAAATATCAAAAAATGAAGAATGCCAGGTATTAGATAATGCTAATTTCAATATTCTACAAAAAAAACTCACAAAGTTATGTCACAAAAATCAACAACCGCAAATTGTCAAAATGAAAAAATCTACTCTAAAAGTTTTCTATTTACATTGTTCCTAGTACAATCTGATACACAGGGTCTTAAAAAACATGCACTAAAAGGAAAATTCCTAAACCTCGTTTATTATGAATAACTCAGGAAATTTTGAGGTTGATACACGTTACTAAGGCGTTGCTAAGGGGCAAATTTATTAACAACACAACTTTAAATACATTTTGCGCGACTAAAACATAATATTTCGTCAAACATATTTATATTTTCTGAAAGAACAGCATTTAAACTATCTAAGCATAAGAAAGAAATTTTAAAAGCTTAGAAAAATTAGTTTAAAAAAAGATATAACCACCTTAAATGTTTTTATGTGGTAAATATTATTGTCACATTCAAGAATGCAAGTTCAATAATTGTGTTTAAATTCAACTCTAATTTAACTATTTTTACTTTATTTGCAATGGCTTACCTTTAGTAACACAGAGCTGTTTTTTGGAGTCTTTATAACACTAAAGAGTCTAGCGTTCAAATTTGACCACTTTGCACATCTTAAATGCATTTGTAATTTTTACAAATAACTCGCCAAAATACTAATTTTTCTTAATACAACCAAACGAGACATAATGGAATTTTTACATCACAACGCCACCAATGATTCTAGTTTTTTATACAAAACATCATGCATGCGAAAGAGTACCTTCTGGAGAAACTTTAAGGTTCTGGAAACTACTGGATCAATCAAAAGAAAAGCTCGAAGTGGCCATCCTATTAAAATTTCGGGACATAATATTGACAAATTTAGCTTGGAAAAATCCCATTTTCTCTTAACGAGGCATAAATCAAAAGTTCACAGAAATGACTGGAATTCTGTTTACAATTCATCAGCAGCGAACAAAATCAGGTTATTTGATCAGTAGTCAACTGGAAAGGCCTATGAAAAAGTCAAAAAATATTTTTCTAAAGTTATAGACATTTATTTAAATATTATCACTGAAGGAACGATTAACAGTAAAGAATATTAGGAAAATATATTGGCGCAACCCCTCACACCTGCTGTGAAACAAAAATTTCATGTCTGAATCGCAATTCACTTTCTTCAGTGGCTGCCATATTCTTCAGATATCAATCCGGCGGAAAACGAGTGCACTATCCTCAAGAACTTTGTGGAAAATATAAATCCACTTATGAAAGCGATATTGGTTGAAAAATACAAGAATAGCAACTTGAAATTGCGCTGACAATATAGAGAGATCTGATGAACTGAATTTCTCTGCGTTTATCCAAATGCTTAGCAAGCAATGGAAAATTTGCAAGAACTTAGACAATATTTTACATTCCTGTTTATAAATATGTTCATCTGTTTGTCTGTAAGTTAAATTTTTCTGAGTTAGATTTTTTGTGACAAAGTATATTTGCTATTTCATTAAATGTACTAATATGTTTCTATTTACTTTTTGTTTTTATTCACATTTAGGGTACTGTTGAAACAAAAATATATGTTTGCATAAATTATTCTAAACTTTGTAAAGCATGTATGTTTGAAGTTAATGGATGGTTAACTTAAAAAAATTCGAAGCAATTTTTTCAAACATAATTTTTTTTCAGCATTTTGCGACATTATAGAAAATAATTAAACTTTGCTTAGATGTATTCATATCTTGAAGAATAACAACAAATGTATATATTGTTTTGAATCATTATAAGAGTAATTGTAAAGTGTCAAAATTTCGATTATTAAGGTCTTCTTTATAAAAGATGTTATTGATACTATTCTATTCTATTCTATATAATGCTTGCCAGCAAAATGAGTATGGGTGTAACTTGTGTATAAACATTCAGAATTGTGGTAACGAAAATTACGTGATGTGAAAGATATCACAATTAAATAATTTGATGCTAAAGGGTTTTTGGCAAGGCATGAATAATATTTTATTTATTTGCAAATCATGTTGGTTTTTATCCATTAGGAGCATTGATAATGACGTCTGTTGGACAGCTATAAGTGTAAATTTGAAAAACCATATAAAAATAAATTGTTTTCAAGTAGTTATAAAATACAAATGACAATTGTCAACAGGTGCAAGCTAAACATGTCATGAGATTAACAATAACTACTTAAAACAGAACTAACAAACTGCACCAAAACTTTTTTGAGATTTAAAATTGTTAAAGTAATTTTGATGTAATGATTGAATCAACTTACTTGAGGTAGACCATTTTGTGAGAGGATCTGTCAATTGATCTTGAGATGAAACCCAGATGACTTCATGAACAAATTTGTCAGAAAACATCTATCTTACTGCACAAATATCTATTCTCAATTGTTTTTCAAGAACTAATTGTGTTGAGTATATGGCATTGAAAAGCTGCTTGCTGTCCACTAATGATACTATTAGCACCAATGCCCCAGTAAGAAATTTAAAAACTTTACATAGATAATGCAATCCAACCCTTCAAAAGTGATAGTGTTTCTGCATCCATGGTACTCTGTGCTACATTTCTAACTGTGTGTGATTGCCAAGCAATTGGATTCATTTCAAATTTTTCATTTGTGCATAACACAAAATCACTTTGAGATCCTCCATTAGGTAAATTATTAAAACTGGAGCCTGTATATAAAACAAATTTCAATTTTGTAATTTCACCAATATTTTAAATTTTAACTTAAAACATTCTTCATGCATTAGTTTTCAAACAATATTATTTGTGGTAATAAGAAATGTATTTCAAAGAAAAAAAGGAAGAGGAAGAAGGCATAAGTACTCATTTCTCCATAGAAATTGAATATTTAAACTCAACAAACAAATTTCATAGATAAAATAGATAATGTCTTGAAATTCAACTGCAATGCAATACACATTGGTAGGAACAGTGTCCTTGTCTAGTGTAACTCACTCCATTTGTTAAAGTTTTCATAAAATTTTACAAATGTATGCTTTAAGAATCCTTAATTCTCCAATATTTAGCATTTATCAAAATAAGTAATTTATATTTCTTTATTTATTTTCATCATTGGGAAAATTTGTGAAGAAGTTATATTTGATTGACTTTGCATTGGCTCAACCTAAATTTTTGAGGGAAATTGGTTTAAGTATCAAGAGCAGTAAGCAATTGCAGGGAATTTTCATCATTTTTATAAAATTATTCAAAATTGTAACTAAAATGTCATTAAACATTTTGATTTCACATCATTTGATTATCTTCTTTATTTTACTATGTTCTAACAAAATATGTTTCCAATAATGATTTTGTGAATCTTTTCACTGATAATTTTTCAAGTCTATGAATGTTTTGTGAATTATTAGCAGAGTTTGAGTTAGGTTAGCCCTAGGTATATGAATAGGTAATAAAAACTTGAACATTTGAAATAATATGGACATATCAGCACACTAGTGTAGAATCTATACCTGACCAAGCATAAATTAATAGAAATAAAGTGTCTATGCTAAATTATCACATGCAGGAGATCTGTAATACTGGGCAATTTATATGCATCCATTTTTGTTGTTGTGCATGCTCCTAAAGTCAATACATAACCTAAGCTATCAATTCATTTAAAATTTTGTTATAGTTTTCCATTAGGTGTTCAAGCATCATTGGAATTGATGGCTTTATTGGTTCAATGGTTGTAGTGATTTCAGTATTGTCATTCTTGAATGACAGTGTTGATGTAATTATTTCCTTTTGTACTTTATTGACTTTCATCATATAATCTATTGCACAACTGTTTTAGTAGGAAATGTTTCCCAGCATTATTTCATATAGCACTGGATATCTTTGACTTCTACTGTGAATATTTATTTAAAAGTTGCATTAGTAATCCTTATGGTTATGTTTTCAACTTTTTCCTTTTTGTCAATGTCATTGCCTGAGTTATTAACAAATCTATTTTTGATTATTTCTAAAAATTTTCTTTTAATTTCTTTTTCTGCCACACACTAGTAAGATATAATTGATATTGAGGTGTCCACATCTACTGTGGCTTTGATCACAATTCTGTTTATTACCACTGTTATTATGCTAGCTTTAATTAATGTGGTCATAATAAGTCTTGAAAAGCACTTCTTCTTGTTTTCTGAATTTACTCATTGCCTTCTATTAATTTGTTTTCTTCTTGTTCTCAATTGGTTAATTCCTCATCTAGTAATAAGCTTCTCCATTCTCTGATGGTTAACTGTTTTTAAAATCTTTTTTCAGATGCCTTTCATTTCAAAATGCATAAAACTTGGCATTGTTTTTAGTTAATTCTTTGGTTGTGCCATGTTATAGTATTATTTTCATGGTTTGTAAGATGGATGGACTGATGTTTGGAATAGTACAATTGACTTTATTATGAAATGCATTTTGTCAAATTTATTATTGTATATAATCATGAAGAGCACATTTATCTTGTTTGAAGTCAAAACACAGTAAGTCATTGTATGTTTGGTACATACACTATTTGTGGGCTTCTACTTTGTTAATAAATTACAAAAGACCAAAGTAGCACTGGTAAATCTCTGTCAATTTCTTTTTAAGATCTATGCTCCTAACTGTTTGGCACAATCTATAAATCTCATGATGGGTAAAATGTGGGCAGATTTTTAAAAACGTTTTTGTTAAAATGTAAATGTATTATATGCCTCTGATGGCCTTTAAATGATTTTTTTCAAAATATTCAAATTTTTGGAAAACTTAGTTTTTGTTGATTAAAGCAACAAGGTGCAGTTATGAAATTCTTTCTGTCATAACTCCATATTTCATATTTTGGTGAATAGAGACAACACAATGATTTATTTTGAAAAATTCTATTTCTTACACCTTCTAAGAGTGAAATATTGCATGAATAATAAAAAAGCAATGAAAAATGTATGAGAAGTCTCTGTCACTTACATATCACTTGTGAAATTTTCTAAAGCAACTTCAGTTGTTGTAAAACACAATCTCACATCACATCTTGAGTGCTTGATTTTCAGAATGCCTTTGCAACCAGGGTTTCAATTCATTTGGTATTCATTTGGTCAGTCATTTAGTGCTTTTGTTGAGTAAGTAGTGTTGATAGATGCTGATGGTCTTCCATGTTTGGTTTTCATTTTTTTCTGAAAGAAAATGAAAGAGAGTAGTGAGCTTTTAAAACAAATTTTTATTACTCTGTGAGTACAATGTTGCTGTCAGTTAACAAAATACAAAACAAGATTTTTACTTTTAGTGTGTAATGTTGCTTTCAAGCAACACACAATCACAGAAAGATTTTACACACATCACTTATA
>CABFPE010000290.1:484867-503946 GCA_900660155.1 Hofstenia miamia
ATATATATATATATACATTTATGCCCAATGCAGTACAATTTTAAGCAAAGTCGTGTATAAGGGTGCATTCACACAGAAAGCTTTCGATATAGCGCTTGTATTTTTAACACATGTTTTAAGATAGTTGAATTCACACAGAAAGCGAGCGATAAAGCCAATCTTGAGATTTAAACAAGAGGAAATAAAGGAGTGTATTCACACAGAAGATTGCGATATCGCGCTTGTAATTTAAACACATGTTTTAAGATAGTAGCATTCACACAGACGGCGTGCGCTTGCTATAATTTTTAAGATAGTTAAATTCACACAGAAAGCGAGCTTGCGCTTGTGATAGATTTCTAGCAATGTATTAATATGAGAGTGTTCACACAGAACGCGAGCTTTTAATTGCTATTAGGAAAATATTCAATAATATTCTCTACACATTGTTATATTTTATTGCATTTGAGCGAATCAAAGTAAATAATTTTTAATATGTAAACATTATTACAATTTAATTGATATTTATGTAAATAACTAACTGAAAATCATTTGATACAATGGAATCTATGCGATTAGACAGCCTATTAAATTCTTCATTAAAATTATTGTTTTTCTTAAATTATTTAATATTTTGATAAACCTTAATGCAATTTATATTTTTTGAAACAAATTAAGAAAATGAATGCTTAATTTTTCACAGACTTGAAGAATTCAGATAAATTAATAAAATAATTATTAAATAGCACATAAGCTAAATAATCAATTTCCATTATAAAATAATGTGTCTACCTGCTGTTTGTGTAATTAAATCTCATATTTTTTGTAAAATATTTTTAAATATATAATTAAATATAATAATAATAATAATAAATATGCATTTGCAGAAATTGTGTAAATGAAACACTTCATTAGTTGATGGTGCGAAATATTTTAAAGGATTTAAGCAGGACTGCTGTTAAATTTAAAATTAAAAGAAATGTAATTATTCTTTTGTAATACTTTGTCATACAAAGAAATGCATTAAATGTTTGAATGAGATAAGTAGATGAACTACTGCTTGTTTTTTTGCAGATCTGGTTACTTCAAGTGTTTAATTTGATATTTCTACTCCTGCTCTTGTAATGTAATCATATGTAATATTTTGAATCAGATTAAATCAATTAAGAAATTAAATCGCAACTATATTTTCAACATAGCATTTGAAACTATTAAAATTGCCCAATTATGTTATAGTTAAAATCAACAGATTGCAATTAATGTTAGAAATTTTTCTTTGTATAAATGGCAATAGGAAAAAAGCACCTACATGTAAATCACATACAAAACGTTGGAGTCAATCTTAGGTAATTACTAGTTAATTATCTTGAATTTGTTTAAATGATTGCATTAAAGATTTTTAAAAGGCAAGCTAATGATGAAATATTCCAAATACTTGCTTAATGATATCCAATATTTTATCACTTAAAAAAATTCATTTCATAAATGATAAAAACAGATTACAAAACCAAAAGGAATGTTATAATTCTGACTAATCCTATATATATATATGAATGGGAAATTTCGTTAAGCAATTATTAGCTTCAATAAAAATATTATAGCTAAATTGCATGTATATACTTTTAAAAATGAAGAACTATTTTTGAATAATTTCCAGGTGTATAGAATTCTTTGAATTTGCATAATCAATGAGTATTTTCATTAAGAGATGTCTTTTGACTTCCTACCTTTATTTTAGCAGCAAATGTTTCATTCTCCAATGCATTGAAATATTGTAAGCTATTTTGGCATCAAAAAATCTTAGATGTGTAGTTTGCAAAAAAGTGACATCAGGAATTGTGCATTGCTTATTAAACATTCTGTAAAATATATGTCTTATCATATGGGACAGTAAATTTCAGAAAATGAAAAATTTAATTTTCCACAGACATAAGAAATTCAAATGCATTAGTAAAATAATAATTTAATAGCACATATGCTAAAAAAATCAAAATTACATTATAAAATGATGGTTTACCTGCTATTTGTGTAATAAATCTAATATATATAGCTTGTGTCAAAAAAATTGGCTGAGATAAAATCAATATTTTACAAATATTTGCCGAATATAACACTAACAAAAATAATATGAGGTGAAAGCCTATACTTTCATCTTCTGAAAACTAAAAAAAGTTACTCTAAAAGTTTCCCTTTGCTCGCAAAACATGCACCGAGACGTCTAGGAATCGCTTTCATCAAATTGACTCAAATTGCCTCTGCTATAATATGTTGCAATTCCAAAATAAAATAAATTCTTGAACAGTTTTGGGGTTTTTCTTTTCCACTTCATCCTTGAGAATTTGCCAAACATTTTAATAAGTGCAATTTTTGTCGATCTTGACCAGTATATTTCTTGGGCCGGCCACTTCCTGGCTTTCTCTCTAATGAGGCCTCTATCTTGAGAATGTTGTAGCACCGCCTAAATGTCTTGATAGGCATGTGACAAATCTTGAGTAAATGATTTTTATTTTTGGTACTTGTGTAGTAAAGATTTTCAAGTCTACTTCTGAGATCTTGACGCGTGTAGCTAGACAGTTGTTATTGAACAAACACGTTCACACCTCAGAAAGTAAGACAATCACCTTTCCCTTAAGCTCGAATTAAAATATTGCAAACAATTTTCGACTCGCCCAGAAAATGCTAAAAACAAAACCTGTACTGCGTCCACTTTTTTGACCCAAGCTATAATTAAATGTGAATTTCAGTATTAGGAATTTGTAGCAACTGCTTAAATTGAACAATTCATTGGTTTATGGTGCCATATATTTTAAAGGATTTAACCCTTTAATGCCTAAACACAAAAGAACTTATTTATAAAATATAAAAGATGTAATATGTAGTGCTAAGTGGTGTACCTGAAACATCTCAGTAGAAAAATGGATGGTATTCTGTAATCTTGTGTGGATTGCAATATGTCCCATATGTGGCACATTGGGTATTTAAGATTAAAAAATTATTAGAAAAGTCTTTTGAAATCAACATTTTATTATATTTAAGATAACATGTTTATAAGAAATTAAAATCTACTCTTGATTTAAATTTTCATTCATAAAAATACATTGAAAAATTGCAAAATTTATGTGGCTTATGTTGCAACATAGCTTCATTAATAATGCCAAATATGGCACATGTTTTGACAGTGTCTGCATACAAAATGCAGCAGAAAAATTCCAGTTAATGCTGCTAGTCTTTTTCTATTAGTAGTAATCTGTGTATAAAGCACATATTGATATTGTCTAACTCACTATGATGAGTAAAAAATCATAACATTATGTAGGCATATAGCAAAGATCCCATAAACTGTGTACGTGGATATGTTATTGAGTTCTATTGCGTGCTTCTGACATCTATTTTGGCTTACTTATGATAAATCGAAGCACCCCATGCTCGTAAAGAAACATTAGCTATTAAGCAAACAAAAATATTGGGTTGAGGAAAGTCAGCGAGTCCTCTAAAATTGATGTGCCATACATGGCACACCACACATTTAATTGTTAAGCATGACTGCTGCTAAATTTAAAAGTAAAAGCAATATAGTTATTCTTTCATAATACTTCCATTCAATGTAAGTATATACATGAACTACTGCTAGTTTTTTTGCAGATCTGGTTACTTAGAAGTATTTAATTTGATATTTCTACGGCTGCTCTTGTCATAAAATCATAAGTAATCTCTTGACTCAGATTTAATCAATGAATAAATTTAATCGCAACTACATTTTCAACGTAGCATTTGACCAATTATGTTATAATTGAAATCAACGATTACAATTAACGTTAGAAATTTTTCTTTGTATAAATTGCAAAAAGCAAAAAAACACTTAGCCTGTGAATCACATACAAGACGTTGGAGTCAATCTTAGGTAATTACTAGTTAATTATCTTGAAAACTCCTTATGATTTCATAAGAATTTTTTTTAAATGATTGCATTAAAGATTTTTAAAAGGCAAGCTAATAATGGAATATTCCAAATACTTGCTTAATGATAACTAATATTTTATCATTAAAAAAATTCAATTCATAAATGATAAAAACGTATTACAAAACCAAATGGAATATTATTATTCTGACTAATTCTATATATATATATATATATATGAATTATTAATGAATTTTTGTTGATATACTGAATTTGAAATTTTGTTAAACAATAATTCCCTTCGCTATGATCTTCAATAAAAATATTATAGCTAAATTACATGTACATACAATATTAAAAATTTTAAGACTTATAATATATGAAAACATAAAAATGTCAATTAAGATACTAAAATAATATAACATAACCAACAAAACAAAAAAAATATATGTGAAATACAATAACATGTAATAAAATGACTAAAAGTATAATTAATCTAAAATATTTAGCCAAATGCTTAATGCTTAAAAATATCTTTCAACTAAGTGCAATAGAAAATTATTTAAATACTAAGAAATTCTTACACGGCTGATAAAATTAATTGAGAACAGAAGTAAGACTGCTTTTTTTATATGCTTTAGACAACACTTAACCAATTGAAAGATTGCATTGAATTTTAGCATGTTCTATTGGTCAATTAAATGTTAGCAAATTTCTACAATGTTATATTGATATACATGCTGCCTTCTCACATCCAAATATAGATTTGCCCATCCAAATATCTTTACTCATGTATTCTGTATGTGGTAACCTAAAGATGCATTTTATATTTCGAAAAAATCGCTTTATTTTTATCAATTATTCTGATTTCAGCAATTTACAAATACAAGCAATGTATTGCAACATGTCAATTTAAGTTAATAAATCCACTAGATCTGTGAAAATCTTTTACTCTAAAATACTAAGCTTCCATGCTTTCTGTTGAGACTTTCTTATCTTTTGTAAGCAGCTTCTCGAATTTACTAAGGGACCATTCTACCCCAATCACTTTTGCAACCGAATATAAGCGCTTGTGCATCTTCAGAATTGTTTGTCAGATTATATTAGTGTTTGTAATTTTTAGCATTTCAGAATAGGGCCATTTGAACTGAGCGAATTCATGTGACAGAGTCCTTTTTAGCTTGGTTATCAAAATGGCCAAAACTCGTACTCTATTATTTCAGTCAATTGATTCACCAAAAGAAGAGTGCAATTTCTTCAATTACAAATTCCGCAAGCAATCCACTTTGTTGCAATGCCCTCAAAGCGCATAGGTTTTTGGAGTAGCACATTGTATCTACCAAACACGTTTCCTTTTAGTTAATATGAGGATGAGGTGGAATTGACAGCCCACTTTCGCATTATATTCTTCATAATTAGAGGCTTGACTTTTGCAATGATGTAGTCAACAGATGGACATACAACTCCATTAGCACATTTGTGAATTTCATAAACATGTAGTGTACTAGTTTGGATATCCAGTCTTTAGGATTGATCCGATTCAGAATGTAAAAATTTCTACAATAAAATCTCTAGTATTTTATAGTGTCATTCACATTTTGGCAAACTGCAGCAGAATTCACTTTCTCAATAACTCTGCACAGCGTTAACCAAGTTTCACATGCAATAGGACTAGTGAAAACATATAAGAAATTTTCATTATTTACAGTTGCTTCATAACACAGAATTGAAACATGCAGATTTTCAAACCGTTTCTTAATCGTACCACGCAATTGGGCAATAAATTCTTCCACAGCACTCGTGAATTTTGTTTCACTTGGGAAATCAATGTTTCTGTCTTTAAGAAGTTTCTTCAATGCAAGGTGTCGAAGTTTGTATAGAAGAATATTGGCTTGGAAAAAATAAAAAACAGCTGTTGCGCTTTATCAGTTGGTGTGAAGAAAGCCAATAATGATTTATATCAATAAACGTTACTTGTGGATGTCAGTCCTTCCATGAACATGAACACTATTTTTCTATCAAAAGAGACAGCTTTATCCCAGAACTTAAGGCATACACGGAATACTAGACAGATTGTTTTAATGAGTCATCAAAACGTCATTTAGACTAATGAAGCTTGGTAAAATGGGACAAAACGGTGAAATGTGTGATAACCAAAATTTCCTCTAATACACGCGTATTATGCATTCGGATAAAGATTTCATAGTTATAATAATATATTTGAAAGCTCTGATTGGTAAAAATATTACCAATGTTTTAGCAAATTAGCAAATTTCACTAGTAATGATTTGTATTTATTACGGGTGTAAAAACTAGTAACATTTATTATATAATGATTATCTTTTATGGTTCTCTGTGGACTCACTTAAAGCGCGCGCCTTTCTATCGCACACTTTACAAATCTGCTGTGCTGATGGTTCAAATTTTATTATGTACGACACTCAATCATTTATTGTAAACTAGCGTGTTCCACGGTGCCTCTATTTTGAAACTAAGGAATTTTATCTTCCAGCAGAAAGAGTTATCAACGGTTAGTCGCTGTTTTGAATCTATTTTTGACTCCATCCACATTCAATGCGCATTTTTTCCTAATAAATTGGTACCCAGCATAGGAAATTTAACGACATTTCCAGAACTTATACGTAAGTTAATTCCTGAGATTAGCTGTTTGAAATATTATAAAATTGGATAGATATTGGTATATACTAGGTGAACATTCTTTGGAGCGTGGGATGTTTTTTACTCTTGTCTGACGAGAATAATTCAAATACCATTAACCTAATTTTTTGCAAATTTGAAATCATATCATTATTGTGCGACTTTGTGTCCATCTCTATATATTAATTGGTATTTTTATTAATTACCTTTTATAAGTAGGCATAATTTTGCTTCTGTTTAACCACTAAATTTGCTGGAGAAATTTACGAAAATTAAGAAAACTTGATGAACAAATCAGATAAATGAAAGGTGAGGATCATATGAAATTGTTTGAAAAACAGAATTTTTTTATGTTCCAATTTTAAATTAATAGCAAATATTATATAATAACTTCCTTACGTTGATCACATATATTTATCTTTTATCTTGCTACAAACACATTTATTTGATGAAACCACATTTTTTAAAATTATGAATGTCGTAGAGCTATCGCGGCTGTACAGAATGTTATGCATTCTGTATATGCATGTTTTCATTAAAGACCAGACTATCACTGTGTACTAATGAAGAAATCATGCTCGATGTTGTTTACTTTGAAAGTAAAGGAAGTATCAATTGCCTGCACTGCTTAAGGAATACATGAATCCGAAAACCTATGCCGTAATCGACTTTTCAATCTACATGGATCTAATCACTATCTTATTACTCGCAAAGTCCTATTGTTTTTGCTTACGCTGCTAGTTACTATGTATTAACTGGATTCCTATAAAACTGTATATTCAATTTTAAATTACAACTTGCTGCAATGTACAGGACTTAAAACGATATATATATATATATATATATATATATATATATATATATATAAATGGTAGCATTAATATTTGAAATGATTTAGTTCATGCATTTGATGACATGTGCAAGCAAAATAGATTTATTTTGCTTGTAAAAGTGTATTGATAAACACATTCCCAGAAAAGTATAGTTTCCAACGAAATCAATAGTCGAAACATAAATGAGCTTCATCCATTAAGGAAATTTTCTTCTTTTTTGAAGTAGAACTCAGAACATTAAAATGATGTCAGGATTTAGCTCTAATGAAGCCATATAGAGTTATAAAATCGATTTGAAGCGATTTCCAATTTAAAAGTCAAGAGATAATTGAAGAAAATTGCTTCTTGGACTAGCTGTTCGCAAGGTAAAGAATTTTTTTTCTATTTACGTACAATATTTATTGTTTTGTTGCTTTTCATACACTTTCTAGTTTTCTAGTGTTCTATTGCTGCTTCTGGTATTGGACTAAGTGTTGCTGGCCTACTGACAACCAAGCTCAAAACTAATGTGGATTGCAGGCCAAGTTTTGAATAACTAAGCTCCAAAAAACAATAGTTTCACTTCCACCCTTGAGTACTCAACTCTACTGCCTTCACGTGTAGGCTACTCCATTTTATAGTTCAATTTTGTATGCCACCTCCAATAGCAAGCACCTTTGCACATCTGTTGGGTCATGAGACCATTGTTCAATGATTTCAAGCGCTTTTTCAGCACAGAAGCGCTAAGCGTGGCGCTTGTTAGAGCTACTAGATTGACTATCATCCATCTTGTCTTTGTCACTAAATCTTAGTTCGTAGATCTACTCAAAATCGATGTAAAACAATTCAAAAACGACGCGTAAATGAATGAAAACGGCGTAAACAAAGAAAGTTACTTTCGATTTTGTTATTTCCGGATGGCTACTTATATATTTGTCAGAGTTAGTAAATTATTTTAAGCTTAATGAACACAAGTTTGCCGTATTGTGGAACACGGCGCGCAGTCCAAATTAAATGCATGGTTTGGCATGAAACACGGCGCGCAGTAGCGAAAGAGTTAAAAAACTAATTAAACTGCATTTCCACAACTATTTTAAAAACATTTCCACAATTTTCCATAAATGTCCAGATCTTTCCATAACTCTTAGAACTAGTGAATATGGTTTTGCAGGACAAGTATTTTGCTGGTCCTAGTCCCACTTAGTTTCATTGGATTTTGCCCTATTCATGTACCAGCCGCGCCGCAGAAACTGTTGAGACACTCCATAACTCTACTAGTGGTTAACTAAGCTGACTTTAAGTTGAACCAAAATTACTATTCAGTGCTAATGGATGATATTATTTGTTGGCACTGTTAAAGCACACATAATAGAATTTTGGAATACTTTTGAACCTTACCTCAGCCAAAGATATTTCCAATTTTCAGAATTGATCACAATAAAAGTACACTTTTAGAGAATAAGAAAAAACAACTTAAAGTCATCTATGTATGGCCACAATATATTGCAAAACTCTTGCAGTAAACTGTAATGTATCACTAACATTCTGTAAATAATTATATTATTGAGTTTTGCTGGGCCGTTAGCAGGCTGTAGCCGCTCCCAACCGTCGGCTATGGTCACAGACTTTGTTTTACGACCAAAATACCAGCTAAAATTCATTTGTGAAAGTACTAGTGATGTCTCTGATTATTAAAGCATTAATGCATGTACAGAGTATTAGTTAATATGAAAGGTCACATTATATCCCCAATTTGCATTCCACATCAGACATTTAAATTCTACATTTGCAACACAAAATGGATGCTATAAAACTTGTTTATTGGATGAGGAAATACAATTACCGATAAAAAAGCAGCTCAGCCCAGCCCATGTTAACGAAATGTTAGTTATTTCTTCGCTTAAAATTTTTTAACATTATGATGAACAATTTGTTTCCATTATATATTTGTATTGTTGTTTTTAAAACTTAAACATTTTCACGATTTTCTTTAATTGTTCAAAGTATGAGCATGCTTGAATCTTTGCATTGCACTGAGTAGTAGTAAAAAAACGTTGACTACGGCGAAAAACTCACGGCTAACAGCCGGATACGGCTAAAGGCTTAAAGCCAAATGCCAGATACGTCCAAATTCTTACGCCAACTGCCCTCTAAGTACAAAATCTATTTTGCACATGACTACTGCCTTGCCACAGAATTCTAACTTACGCATCGAAGCTAGAACTGCTCCAGTCGTGCCAGTGTGCTGAAGAAAATATTCACTTAATGTGGTTTACATTAACAAAATTTTGACTTTTATTCGTCATGTGTTCTTTTGAATTCTCCTGTTCATGCAGAGATTGCACAAATGAAATAACATTTTAAGACTGACTAGCCTGGTAGTTTATACAAGTCTCTCCCTATTTTGGAGAAAGTATTCAAAGCTCTGTATGACTTAAACGTAAACGTACTTTGGTTATTATAAAACAATTTTTACTGTTTTAAACATTTATATTTTCTTAAGCACATTCAGGGTGTGTTTAACACTTTCTTTGAAGTTGAGAATGTCTGTTTTTTTTATTTTTATTTCCACAAATTTCCATTATATTTCCATTTCACAATCTGGAAATGGAATGGAATGGAATGGATATGTTCATGTCCATATGCAAAACGGATTAAGGCTAATTTTTTGTTTAAATTAGAAGATTAGAGCAAATAAAATAGGTCGAAAATATAGATTTTGTGTCACACTTGTCATGGCTGAGATTCAAGAATTACATTTACAGAGAAAAAAATTTTAAAAGAGATAGAATGACTGCATTGTAAATTTAGAAAATGAGTGGAAAATTAAATGACCGCAACATCTGTTAAATTGTCATTTTACTGCCCCGTCAGAAAAAATATTCGGGGGGTTCATCACCCCAGCACCCACGGTTAGCTGGGTCCCCGCTTGAGTAGTTGAAGTGTACTTCTCTATTTAATCAAGCCAGGTGAGCTGACGTCGCCATATAGTGTAAATACTGGCGGTGGCCCCCTCTTTCACAAATCGGGTCTAAATTCACGTTTATTTCTTTATAAGCTTATGAGTCAAAATAAGAAATTATTGGGCCTAAGCGTTATAAGTAAAAGAAATAAAAAATTTTATCAAATATTTGATATTTTCTTCAATGCCAGCCTTAAAATTTTTCCAATAAACTGTTAGTGAGATGCTAATTTTTTAATAGACTGTAGTAAGAATATAAGGTACTGAGTGTATTTTTTCTTGGTTAGTCCATTGAATTCAGTAGAAAGGAATACTTGTTTAAGCAATTAATAGTATTTTTTTATTAAGAATTTAATGCTCACAAGAAGAGAGTTGCATTTTTGAATACATTAAGTGTGTGTGAAAACATGTGTTTGATAGGATTGAATTAATGCTGGCTGATTTTCAGAAATGACGAGAATTGAATGTTATTGTTTCGGACATCTTTACACTGTATAGCTCAAGTATTAAGAACAGGCAATGAGAGGCATGGTCTTGAAAATGAACTTCTTAGAAATTCAAATTGTCCTTGCTTGATGAAGACTGCTTGCTTCAGGTTTGTCCAGTGGGGTAGGGATTATGGTAGGGTGTCATACCGTTATCTACCATATTATGGATACCATAATGGAATCGTAGAAAAAAAAATTATGGCCATTATGGATGGCAAACTTAAAAATATGGCCATAATGGAAATCCATAAATTTATTGTTTATATACAGAATTTATAATTACCATGTGTTCTTAAAGTTCCCGTGAAAATAATACTAATGTAACTTTTTCAAAAATAAAAGAATTAATTTGATGTTTTCAATTTTTTATTTATTGATTATTCGGATTTCACGTGACCTAAACAATATGCAAGTAGTTGGTAGAATTGAGTTGGTAAAAAACTATTATTTAAATGGACAATCAGTCACAGTTGCAATAAGAAAATTTGCGTCTACTCATAAAATGAAGACCAAGAATGAATACCCAAAGGATTCTACAGTTCGAGATCTTGTGTCAAGGTTTGAAACACATGGCAAATTAGTTTATTTGCCAAGATCTGGAAGAGGTGACAGTGTTTCTGTGTTTGATGTAGACATGGTAAGAGAAGTAATGGAAATACTGAAAGCAAATGGCCAGCTGCCAAACACGAGAGCAATTGGAAACGAAATAGGATACATGAAGAATAAAGTTTATGCCCATCCCCGTCCAGCTAACATCAATGATTTGAAAGTGAAAATTGAGCAGGTGTTCGATGCAATTTCTCATCTTATGATGACAAATGCAGGAAATTGTTTTCCAAATAGACTGCGTTGCTGTCTTGTAAATAATGTACTCATTTTGAAAACAATATCGAAACATAAATCCGAGTTTTTTATCTTTCAATGAAAAAAAATATTTTTGTTATATTTTGATTAATAAAAATTTCAGAGCGTTTTACTTTTCACAGAGACTTTAAGAGCACACGGTAGTTTCAATAAAATTGCTAAATTTATTGTCATATAACTTACATTTATAACAATTGAATAGGTATAAACATTCATTTTACGAATATTTTGAACCAAAAACATTTTCATAAGTTAACAATTTTTATAAGAGTTGCAAAAGTTTAGTAAGCAGTTTCAGCAGATTGAAGCAAATACTAAAGTTGAAGTTGTTTCCCATTTGTAGTAGTGGATTGCAAACAAATACTAAGGATTAATTTATTTTAAAAATTATAATGGGTGCGGATAACAAACAAAAAATATTTGGTTTATTAGTTTATTTTAAAATTTGTTTCTGAATGTTTTAAAATCGTTCTGCGACCTAGTGAATTGCTTGTGCCTTGTGATATCACTACATTTCATATTACACAAAAAATGTCGTCATGTAATTGCACTTGCAATTTGTTATTTATGTTATTAAATATTAAAAATCACTCTAAGTAATTGGTATTACGTATTACCCCATGTGTTCTACGTATATTTCACCGTCATTAACGATATTTTACATAATGGCCATTATGGTCACACTGTATGGACGAAATTTAAAATAGGGCCATTATGGATTGCTAAAAAATTTCGCCTTACCATAAATGGCCATACCATAAACGGCAGTCCTGGGTGCTGTGGTGATGAAATCACGCTCTACTGCTTTCTTGGGGATTTGTGGGGCTAGTACGGCAGTTCTAACCCAATTTATAGGGGGTGGTTTTTATTGTTTTTCAAGTCCAAATGAGACACCGCTGTATTTATTCTTTATTAGTCATCTGTGACATCACCTTCAAGAGCTAAAGACTAAATATTGTTATTATTACGTCTTTTCTGCCTCAGAAATCCTTTCTCTGCATCGAAATCCATTAGTAGTAAAAGATAAACAATTTTTCAAAAATTGTTTTACAAATTTGTGATTTCCTAAATGAACAATCAACTTCGTTTGTTAGAAAAAAAGGTGTGTAGAAATTATTTTGAGAATAAGCACATTAAGACTTAAAGTGCTTTCAGTTTCCCAATTCTTTGGCAGACAGCAGTCTTGGAAAACATTTTTGTTGCAATTGTTTTACTTATATATATATATATATATATATATATATATNCTACTTTAGAAGCGAAATTATCAATGTTTGTATTTAAATTTAACTTTAAGTTCTTTAATTCATTCCGTAAAGAATTTATATTTTCATTCAATTTTTCAATTAATAGAGAAATTGTATTGATTTGACTTTCAGAATTGTTTTCAGTATGAAACAAGAAATGCTTTTTATCAACGCATTCCCTACATAGAGTCAAGAAATGTTTTCGGTATTGGATTATTGATTCTATACAGTTGCTTGAAAATCCTGTACATTTTTTATTCAAATGTAAATGTTTATTGCAATTAATGCATTTGAAAATTTTGTCATCTTTTATGACTGAATTACAGGTAAAACAGTTTAAAGTCTCCATTTAAGAGAAATTTCTTAATGTATCATTAAAATTTTTACGTAAGCTAATTAGAGAATAATAAACGTTCAACTTACGTTTCCCACGCAAAAGAAATGCATACACACTATTTTTACCACGAGGATTTATGAGGCCCCATGGGGAGTGGATGTTGTGGAACTCAAAATTTTGCCTCATGTACAAGCCTGGTTTTTCTTCAAAACCGGTAAAAAATTTGTCGATGTTTAACATCAAATTTATAATACTTTCATAAATTGATAGAATTACAGGTTTTTTCATTGAATTTGCGTTGAATACTTTTATAGATTCCTAATAGTTGAAAAACTAGCAAGCAAGTATGCAGCGTCAGTAATCGATAAGGTAAAGACATTATTTGTACTCATGGAATGCCTCACACAGTTATGGCTGACAACAATCCATTTGGTTCGTACGAATTTAGGATAAACCTAGTTACCAGTGGTCCCCGATATCCTCAATCAAACGGAAAGGCTTAAAGGAGTGTTCAAACATTTAAGATTTTCAACAAAAAAGGCATTGATTTCCGCCTATCACTATTAGATTACAACAATACTCCTTGTCATTTTCAGCATTGTCTCCTGCACAACTCCTTTTTAACCGCAGAATTCGACCAAACGATCTCATATCAAAAAAAATTGTTAAAACCCGTAATATTTGACAAGCCAATGCATAAGAAAAGAGAAGAACGCTACAAAAGAAAGCAATGAGAATACTACAATAGTCAGCCAGGGATCTCCCAGAAGTACATCCTGGTGAATATGTAAGAGTAACCACACTGGACAACAGAATTGGAAAGATAGTTACAAAAGATTCTACTCCACGGTCCTATCTAATAAAGGTCAACGACAAAATAATTCGTAGAAACCGACGACATCAAATTCCCATTAAAAAACAATGGATTCATTAATAGATTAATGGTATGATTTGCCAATTTTAAATGAAGGAGAAGAGGAAGATGAACATGATCGTCAAACTTAAATAATACCTCATCACAAATCAACTAGGAATAGAAAGCTACCCGACTTCTATGGATGTCCTGTGAACTCTTCCACGCGTTTGCGTAATCAACCTAGAAGGAGAGATGATGTAGTGGTTAACTAGGCTTGGTACAAAGGTAAAAAATTTTCCCAACAACCTTCTCTTAAGGCGTCCGTACAGTCATTGTACTGCTTGGTTGATATCTTTTAATTGTATATATAGTTCAGTAATTTTAATAAATCTTACACCAGTCTTTATTTTGTCTCTTTTCACATTACAGTCACTCACTCCATGCCATAAGCTAGGTAACATTGGCATAATGGGAGAGTAGTATTGTAGAACATTAGTGATCAGAGCGACATTTCATATTAAATTGTGAAGTTTACAGATATAAAATTGTAAATAACCAATTTTCAATTTTAATAGTGATATTATATGCAAAATTACCCCCTAAGCAATATTAAAGCTGAATGTAGAACAGATATTCTTACAAATCAAATAACAACCAACAATGTTTTTGCGAGTCTTATTTTTATAGAAGCATGCTACTATTTAGTTTGTGCTCTACCCGTACACCACTACTGACAGAAAATGTTGAATTTGAAATTCAGTGTAGTACTCTTCAACCTTGAGAGTATAAAAAACCATTTCTAAGAAAAAAATTATTATGTTTTGAAAGAAAATTTACCAGAATTTCAGATACGCTACCAATGAACTTACAACTAAAGGTAAATATAATTGAACATTGCCTTGCTATCACAAATGGCAATGTTTACATTAAAAACAAAGAAAATTTATTGACGTTCCGAAAACTTGGTTCATTTCCGACCCCGCTCTCCCCGGTATATCGCATATATCGATGTTTTGATCTCAAAAGACAGTGTAAAAGCAACAAGCATTTTTGATTCGAGTTTGAAAAAAATATTCTAAGCTCATGTATATTAATTGTTAGAATACTTATTTAAATTCGAATCTGTTTTGGATCGAAAGCAAAAATTCAGATCGGATCGAATCCGGATCTTGAAGTTTCGGGTCCTAAAATTTTTGATCCGATTCCATGGCTGTTCTGGATTGCTCTCTAAATCTGCTCAAATGCGTCCATATGGGTAAAGATGTGAATATTTATTACATAATCATGAAACAAGGCGAAAGTGATATTCTTTAAATCGTGATTTGTATATTTAATAAATGCAAAGCTAAATGATCGGTCTAAAGTAGTTGTTAGTGAGCCCTAGTAAACGCTATTTAAGGTAGTCGATATTCACATGAGCCCTGACCACCGATGAGCAATCAAGGCTATGATAAGTTATTCGGATATTTACCTTTATGATTAGTTTGCTAATATTTTAGAGCGAACATGGATGCATAAATTGTTCTTTACAAATGTAGGGCATAGACTTCTAAATACATATCTAGAAGTCTATGTGTAGGGAAACGTAGGGTGACATTATTTTAAATCCAAATTCTGATTAGACTCTGGTGTATAATCAATTATTAATTAACATGTATTTTATTATTTTTTAATGCAGTGATTATATTTTACTAAATGTAGTGATTTTTTTATTTAGTAAGGACTATTGTATATGGTTAAAAATTAAGAAATATTCTAAATAAGCACTACTCTTGAAAATTAAATTAATCACTTGTAGTTAACACTTCCACTATCTATGAAAGCACAATCAAATAAATACGCTTTAGAAATAAGGATATTGTTTACTTATTTAACATACAAGATTAATATATGAGAAGAATCATGGTAAAAAGAATTTTAGAAACAATATTTAAATGCATTGCTGTAATAAAAGTAAAAATATACGTAAATATTAAAATTTATAAATTCTGTGAAAATGTATATTTCAAACAGAGATTTAGTTAAGATTGTTTTCCCCCAGCGGGCTATCAATAAGACGAGGACCTAAGCATTTTTTCATTGGTCAGCTCGAATGATTTCATGCAAATTTTTCATGAATTTCTGTTAATATATGGAGAAGGGCTAATAGAATTATATAAATATATGGCTATTAGCAATCGTTCCTGTTAAATTCTTGTTTGCTGGGTAAGGACACGGCTCTCTGTTGGTAAGGACATCTATGAAATTCAAGGAAATAGGAGACCCACTAGTCTAACCTTGCATTACACGAAATATTTCTTGCTACGAAATATTTCTGTCGCGCGATGGCGTACGAAAAACGATTTTGCGCGCTATCTTAATACATGGTATAAAAAATATTTTTAGCAATTGCTCAAAATTGACCCCATTTTTATACCGTCACGAAGTCTTTCTGCATCGTGAAGCAGTACGCGTTGTACTGCTGCCTTTCTTCAAAGGAAATGTTTCTTCGATTTTGGGGCAATTTGCATTTTATTCGCCCATATATTTCTTAAGAATGCATGGCTTGATAATATGTCACAAATATTATATTTAGACATTTGAACACTTCACTTGAGTGTGGAAATGTTAATAGAATAGCACATAAGCGGCCATAAGAAATGCTGTCACCTATATATTTTAAATTTATATTTCTAGGTGATATAAAAGTTTTTCAATTTATGGCTAGCGAGGCAAAGGCTTATAATAGAGTATACCAAAAGTCTGATTGCAATCCCTTAATTATAAAACAGCACTAAATTTTATGCAAAATATGTTACAAGAAAATATTGCTGCAGTCAATATAAAAATTACAAAAATAACATATATTCTAGTCTTTAAATTGAAATAAGTTTCCATATATTTCAAGACAGGAGAAAGTTCCTGTCTACTGCTAAAATCGTGTTTAAATTTGAAAAAGTTTGTTCAATGTCACTTGATAGTGCCTGACATCTGAAATACTTAGTAAAAAGAAAATGAGTCAACAGATGACTAGCAAATGCTTTGTGGATTGCTCAAACAAGAGGGTGCTTTCTTCCAAACTGCTCACTATTTACCCAACTTTTGATATTTTTTTGTATAAAAATATGACATTGCGCAGCCAGAAAATTCAGTGACCAAGTAGCACNCTTAATTATAACACTTCCCTAAAGCAGCCAGGAATATGACAAACATCATCTTAAATTTTATGCAAAATTTTTTACATAAAAACAAGAAAATATTGCTGCAGTCAATATAAAAATTACAAAAATACCCTACACTCTAATCTTTAAATTGAAATGAGTATCCATATATTTCAAAACAGCAGAAAGTTCTTGTCTACTGCTGAAATCATGTTTAAATTTGAGAAGCTGCCTGACATCTGAAATACTTAGTAAAGAGATAACGAGTCAACAGATGACTAGCAAATGCTTTGTGGATTGCTAAAACAAGAGGGTGCTTTCTTCTAAACTGCTCACTTTTTACCCAAATTTTGATATTTTTTTTGTATAACAATATGACATTACGCAGCTAGAAAATCAATTGACCAACTAGCACATTGGGAGGTTGCATATATCCTGAATAAAATCGTGCAGGGTTCTATTTTTCTAGGAATAGAAGTCTTGACACTATTACTCGATTCTAGCACGGAAAAATCTACTTTACATTAGCTAGAATGGCATATATTAAGCTTCAAATTTTGCATGTAAAGCCAAAGAATCCATCGATATTTCACTATTATTCTCCAATTTTAACCCATTAATCTTGGTTTCCATATTTAGCTTAACACGTAATTTGTTCGTAAATTTGTATGGAGTTGCCGTTATATATAACTTAAAGCTTACTAGAAAAATAAGTCTAAATAAAATTGTATATACACACATACATACATATATATATATATATATATATATATAATGTGTACAATATTTGGTGCCTGTCAGATTCATCGTTCTTATCTTAGCTGTATTCTAGCAGCCTAATATGATCTGGTTTCTTATCAGGGTTCAATATAGCTTCGTTTCCCTGCTAGGTGAAATTAGCTGTTTTCTCGATTTTATTGAAATTTGAGTGAAAAACAAGCCCTGCAAATTACGTAAGTATGTTAATTATATTGTTGAATATAACCAATTATCACCTGAATTTATATATTTCATTATCCGAGATTGTTTTTAGAAGAAGTGGCTTTACGGAAGTGGAAATAACTTCCGATCGATGTTAAATTTCACATGGAACCTTTTTATGCCATATAACCAATTTTGACCAAGGGCCAAAAAATTTCTTCTTTTAAAGGCATTATAATGCCGACGAATTTCTGTAAAGCCATTGTGCAAGAAGGGATAATGCCTCAATAGATTTATTCCTAGTACTGATCCAAGAATAAAGTTATCTAAATTTCGTTGAGCTGGACTACCTATATCTTTTGATTATTCGTAATGCTGCGATACAAAGTTCATTCAATTGGATCATTGCTAGAAGTTTCATTTTCATAGTTATATTTTCTAGCAGATCAGGATCCAGAATCGTAATGTAATTTTCATTGATGTTATCAGACTCTTTAAATGTCATAAACTTCGAATTATTTAAGTCTGCAAATATATGAATATCATCATCATCAACTTTCTTTAATATCGCTTCAGTAACTAACACTTTTGATATCTAACTACACAACATCGTTTGACACGACATGCTTAAACTGTAAATTATAATGTATTTTTGCTTTATATATTCAAAAAAACTGGTATATGAAAGATTGAGTAATATATAAGTTGAAAGATCCACTAAACATCTATGGGGGTATGACATACCCCAATGGTCTCTAGAGGACAATTGCTGCGTAACCATTTTGCAAAATAAAACTAATGAGTGAAAACTTATTTAAGTGACTGCTTATAAAATATTAGTAAAAGTTACAAAGTGGCTTAGTATTAGTGTGAATATCTTTGAACAATAGCACATTCAATGTTGAATGGGGTATGAC
>CABFPE010000290.1:508548-574310 GCA_900660155.1 Hofstenia miamia
CACGAATATATATATATATATATGTATAGATCGGCTAGAGCAATCATGTAACTTAAATAAAATTTTAGAAAAGAAGGGAAAAATCCTACAATAAAGAATATATTAAACGGCTAAGCTGGAAGTGTAAGAGTCACTTTGCTTTTTAAGACAGACAATGATGAATATTTTAAAATATTCAATTTTAAATAAAATCACATCCCATTACGAAGCTGATCATTTATTTAAATCTTAATTTAAAATTGACAGTGACAATTTAACAAAAATTGAGATGGCCTTATTTAACCTACTAGGTATAATTTTAATAATATTCTCCAAGCTTTCAATAGTGAGTGCAGTTTTGAAAAAATTTACATTATTGAATTTTTATAAATAAAAAATATTTTAGCAAAATTGAAAAAAGTCATATTCAGTTTTAAGATGAGCTATCTGTTAGCAAAATTCTCAAATGACAATTAAAATGCTGTTGACTATTTATAGGGTCCACCAAAAAACTTTGTGTTGTGAATAGGATATATCTATATAATAAATTACTTTTCATTTTAGCCTTCATTAAATATTATTTCAGTTATAACATATTGATTGTCAATTAAGAGCAATCAATGTCAAGTCTTCTGTGCGGATAAGACGTAAGCATAACATCGAAGGCGGTGCTATTCACCAACTTTTGGTTGGGGCATGGAGCAACAAATTTATAACTGAAAGTCAAGTTCATTTTCTGATATAGGAAATAAATCAAAGTACATAATGAGTTAATCTTTGATCACAAAAGATCTCACCAAGCCCAACAATTCATGCACATAAGTAAATGCTGAACCTTTTAAAAAGTTTATTGAGGAAAATGTCACAGGTATTTTCAATATTTTCGAAAGCTACAAATATTCCTGAGCACAGTGTTCACTCTCAAAAGAGCACAATCACCAAATGGTTACCTCATAAACTCTCCGAGGTTCCAAACATGAATTGCATTTTTGATTCTGAAGGAAACTATGAGTTTTCATAAGAATACCTATTAGAAAGCGTTTGTCACAAGTAAAAATTGAGGCATCTCAACACTACATGCAATGAGTTTGCATTAGTCGGGTAGCAGCAGGTGAAAGATTTCATGGAGCTACTTAAAAGTCATTGGTAACATTTTCATGAAATTATTACAGCCAAGTATTTATAAATGAGCCTACCATTATAAAATTTATTACATTCGCTATCATTATATAATCTAGTAAATTTACAGGTAAATATTTGAAAAATACTGACGGTGACTTGGTAGGTAGAGATGACCGCGGTAAAGGTTTTGTGAAATTATTTCGACCACAGAGAAAAAAACTGCATTGCTAACCACAACAACGTCAGTTTCTTAAACCGCAAGCAACTACAATACCGCAACAAATGATAGATATTTCTGAATTGTTTTTAGGGCTATGTGTCATTCTTAGAAAAGTTTAAAAACGATTAGGTATTTTGTCATTTCGTTCATTTCATAGGGAATTATAAAGTTTTCCATCAATTATGTAAAAATTACTTTTATAATTTTGTCTGTTAAATCTCTTAGTTTTGCTTCAAAAACAGTTTTTTGAAAACTACTTAGAGATTTTAAATCTTAAGACAAAACACGTTATCTGTCAAACGTTTATGCCGCCGCAAGTTGTTTTAGTAATACCGCTAGCCACCGCAATTGTGTAAATCGCTACCGCCGTTTACCGCACAGCAGCATGCCGCTGTATTACCGCACCGCACTAATCTCTAACTCACACGGTGTCATGAAAAGTTTAAGAAAATTATGTGACGAAAATTTCGTAATATAGTATGTATGTGTTTTTTGTCCTAGGCTTACCAACATTTAGCTTTATCTTGATAAAGTAAGCAAGAGTGCAATATCAATGACAACATTTCCATTTATATTTATATTAATGGTGGGCAACATACAACAAGAATTTAATTGATTAGTAATAGATTAATTTTATAAAAATCCATAAATCACACTTTTTAGGGTTTCGATTGATTGTGATTATATCTATGTAGAACACCCCACCGCAACCAAAACTGGGTCGAACTAATACAAGAAATAAGGAAGTGCATAGAGTATCTCACATTCTATACCTTTTCTCTCACCGCAAGGTGTTGTAATTCTACCGATAACTGTCGCAATTGTGTATTCCCGGTATTACCGCAACGCACTCATCTCTATTCGTAGGCTGAAATATATTTATTTGCGTGATTGTATTGAGATTAACTGATGAAATTTCAAATGAATGCGACGATATTACCTTTAAATTTCTTTAAAATGATACAATAGTTGAATTTTCATCAAAACAACGACTGCTTTACTACAAATGCATTGAAGAATTCAACTAAAAAAATGAGAATTTCAGAGTTAAGTGACGCTGCCAATTTCTAAATCAATGTACATTCGACTAATGTCCCAACTTATTACATTCATATTTGATTAAAATAGTGTTGCATCTACATGCATATATTAATCTTACATCACCACATCTATATCATTTTTTGCATATACAGTGGTAGTTTGCCATACCTAGAGTGGTGGCATCAAATTTTTCTAAAATCAAGGAGATCATTTCAAGTAATCCTACAGAAGTTAAAAGTATGTCTTGGGAAATTTGCTTTTGTAGTTGTGCAATTCTGGGGGGAATTATGAGAAGGGGTTTTTTGTTAACAAACATCAAGCAACAGAGAATATTATAAAACGCAAAGAAAACACCTCGGTGTCATCACCAACCTCCAACACATATTTTTATCGTAAGGCCAAGTTATATATAACTACAACCCTATATAAATGCACGAACAAAATAGCTAAATAGGAGAAACCAAGCTTAATGCATTACAATTGGAGAACATTCGACACAACATGCAAAGTTTGAAGCTTAATATATACCATTAAAGGTAACAGCGTGTTGGTTTCGAGTCCTTGAAATGAAAAGTAGATTCTTCCGAGCTAGAGTCGAGTTAATGTATTCGCAGGGCTCTGCAAACTATAAAGAAATTGTTTGCATCAAGACTACTATTTATAAGAATATATATATTTGGGATATATGCAACCTCCCAATGCGACAGAGGGTTACTGGATTTTCTTGGTTCGCATTGTCATATTATAACACAAGGAAAGCTATCAAAACTCGGGGAAATAGTGAGCAATTTTAAACAAAGCATCCTCTTGTTTGAGCAACTGACTCATTATCTTTTTGCAAAGCTTTTCAGAAGTCAGGCACAATCAAACGACTTTGAACAACGCTTTTCAATGTGAAACAAGACTTTGAAAGTAGACAGGAACTTTCTCCTGTCTTGAAATATATGGATACTTATTTCAATTTAACAATTAGAATATATGTTATTGATTTTGACTACAGTAATATTTTTTGTATTATATGTAACATATTTTGCATAAAATGTTAGGTGATGATTGTCATATTCCTGGGTGCTTTAATGATATGGTATAATTAAGGCATTGCAATTAGACTTTTGGCCTTTGCCTCGTTAGTCATAAAATAAAAGAACTTTTGAATCATCTAGAAATATAAATTTGTAGTATATACATGACATCATTTTTGTATTGCCCGCGTATGTACTATTCTACTAATTTCCACATTCAGGGAAGTGTTCAAATGTCTAAATATATTATTTGTTACAAATTATCAAGTCTTGCATTCTCAAGAAATATATGGGCGAATAAAATGCAAATTCCACCAAAATCGAAGAAACATTTCTTTTGAAGAAAGGCAGCAGTACAACGCGTACTGCGTCACGATGCAGAAAGATTTCGTGGGACCAATTTACCTGGGTATTTTGTAGCCATTTACTCCCCACTAAGATCTCGGAAACAGTACATCCGATCAACACCAAATTTGTTGTGGATATAATTTGACATGTGAGGTATATCGTGGAAAAAATATTGTGATACGATTATCAATATGCAAATTATGCGTATATTATCTTATTTTTTATATTAAAAAACTTTACTTCCTAAAAAAAGTTACAAATAAACAAAAATTATGTACACAATAAATAAGAGTTCTTTTCTTTGCAATAAGAGCAATATAAGATGAAAAGAGCAACGATTAGTAATGATGTAATATTTCGAGAAATAAATAAATGATTTAATTTTTTCAAAACCTTATTTGGACAATCGAAAAGATCAATCTCAGTATGGAGATGCACATAATTTCGCTACTTTAAGAATTCTGAGGACAAATGAGTAGATTTTTTATTCAGATATTTTAAGATTAAAAAGATATTTTAAGATTAAAACTGTTTGGTTGATCTTCTTATTGAAGTGCGAGAAATGAAAATGTCAATGAAATCTTTATAATTTAAATCTACTTTATGGTTTAAAAGTTTGTTGAGGTAAAGTAGATCTGAAATATATAATTACAAAGAAATAGGCAATACTTTCAGATTTAATAGTCTTTCCTTACAATTTCCAAGTGGTGATATCCATTTTGTACAGCGTCTTTGCAGTTTTCAAGTATGTTAAGATTCGAGGAATTGCAATGCCATATTTGAGAAGCGTAGGTCAGTTTAGATTTTAACGTAGTGTTACATATGTGTATTTTTGTTCAAAAATTGGTATTAAAAGGAATATTACGCTTAAGATAAAGGANAAATCTTTATAATTTAAATCTACTTTATGGTTTAAAAGTTTGTTGAGGTAAAGTAGATCTGAAATATATAATTACAAAAAATTAGGCAATACGTTCAGATTTAATAGTCTTCCCTTACAATTTCCAAGTGGTGATATCCATTTTGTACAGCGTCTTTGCAGTTTTCAAGTATGTTAAGATTCGAGGAATTGCAATGCCATATTTGAGAAGCGTAGGTCAGTTTAGATTTTAACGTAGTGTTACATATGTGTATTTTTGTTCAAAAATTGGTATTAAAAGGAATATTACGCTTAAGATAAAGGATTTAAACTCCAAGGTCTTTGACCGAATCTGACGAATTTATAGTATTTTCCATTATTTGAATTGAGCTTGAATCTTGTAAAAAAATAATTGAAATTTATTAACATGGAACTTCATTTCATTTCAATGTTAAAGACTCAATTTTGAATAACCGCAAGTTTTTCTTCAATTAGGTTATGTATCAAATTGTCAAACTGCTCATTGTTGACCCAAAACGTTAAAAATATTGCTAAAAAAGAATCAAGAGAAAGTCTATAATGCAAACAAAGCATAGAAAACATTTAATTATAATTTCACGTTGAAAAATATGTATTTATTTCAATTTATATACCTTTACATACAAAATTGTTATTTTTGAAATTCTCACGAAATGTCAGTTTTTCATGAACTTTTTTTATTAAAATCACTATAACTTTGCAACCCCGGACCCTAGCCACACAATTTTTTGTTAAAGTTGCAGAACAAGTTAAAGAAAAAAGTCATGGAAGAATAGTTTATTTAAAAAAATGGTCTTGATTTACATCAAAAAATGTGGAAGGCTGGTCAAATCAGCCACCAAAGGTAGTACAGTGTTAACATTTCCACTTTGATGTGAAAAGTTCAAATGCTTAAATATATTATCAAGCCATGGAGACAGAAATCAAAATTCATTGATCGCTATTTAGAATTTGGGATTATACAGAAATAACAACTAAATTGAATTTCATACGTATGTGAATATTCCTGAATTTTGTAATTCTGTCCAATTATATAAAAAGTTTATATTTTCGAAAATTTAATTCAATGAAATATTCAAGCCGTTGAAGCAGCCAAGGTTAGGTTAGTGTTGCCCAGCACACAGCTTTTAACAATAAGAATTGCTATTTAATAGCTATATATCTGTATAATTCTATTAGCCCTTCCCCTATTAGCAAAAATTCGTGAAAAATTTGCGTGAAATCATCCGAGGTGACCAATGAAACAATGCTTAGCCCTCTGAGAAAACAATTCTAGTCATTTCCCTGTATTAGACATACAGTGTAAAGATTTTTTAAATTTTAATTATATTTTTTTAATACAGCAATGCATTTATAAGAATTAATTTCTACAATTCTTTCTGCCATAACTCTATATATATATATATATATATCTAGCTTGTATGTTTAATAAGTAAACACTATCCTTATTCTTAAATGTAGCCATAATTTTTTGTATAAGTCATTTTACATTATGGACGTGCAACTCTAACACAATATTTACACAAAAACATTAACAGTTTAAAGTTACTTTTATTGAATTGCTAGATAGTGTGAGATGTGTAAATATTTACTAATTGATTTGCTCGCCTTTTAAGATGTCGGGTATACCTATCGTTACAGTTTCAGATCATACAGGGAATTTATCAAAACTTGAATCTGTTGATGAGAGTGCAGACAAATTTGAATACTTCTGCGAAAGGATCAATGAATGGGAATTCTTAGATCATGAACAGATAACATTAAGTCTGCTAAGGTATCATAAATTGAAGCTTTTCTCAGAAAACGACAAACTCCAATTACATGTGGTGAAGGCACTGCTTTGGCTAGAGCATCGTCTTGATAAAACTTCAAAGAATGATGGATTAGTAGTGAGTATTCTTCATAAACTTATGATTACATGTGAAGAACCTGAATTAAGATGTCTTCTGCTTCTATATCTAGGTACATTAAAACCACAGGATAAAAAGAACCAAATGAATTACTTACTTGAGGTGACAATAATCAAAGACATGTTGGAACAATGCCTCATTGAAAAGCCTGAAAATTATTTAATAATCATTACATATCTCTCTATTGCTTCGTCAATATACTCCTATGAAGATGAATTCTGGACTATTATTCAAGATTCGGTTCTTGTCGAAGACATACTCGCCATTCTAAATGAATTCATGAGATCAAAGAGTAATGTTTGGCAACTATGCCTAACTATAAACCTGTGTTACACTTTTCTACAAGTATCCAAGAAGTTATGTTATTTTACAGTACACTATTGGCTAAACATTATAACTTTACTGATTAATACTTATCCTTTCATTACAGAATCAGCAACAAAAGCAGATGCCAATTTGGTTAGTACTGCGCAGAACATCTGCGCAAAACTGTTAGAATACCTACCTCAAATAAAATATGATGAATTGAGTTCGAAATATTTTGGACTTCTACCTTCCACTTAGTCTTGTCAGAATTTAAATCTTAAAACATTGTGTATTATAGATATCTACAGTATGTGTCATTAAAAGTTTTTTATTGTTTGTTAGTAATTTGTAAAATTCAAAAAATGAGATTATTTCAA
Source organism: Hofstenia miamia (assembly GCA_900660155.1). NCBI lineage: Eukaryota > Metazoa > Xenacoelomorpha > Acoela > Hofsteniidae > Hofstenia > Hofstenia miamia. The sequence goes on from CABFPE010000290.1 coordinate 515,772, forward strand.
AATAATAATACGTTTGTCTAAATATTTTGCCAAATTGTACTTTTCGAAATATTGAAATGGTTTATAAACTTTAGCACCATTAGAAATGCATAAAGCTTATCCATCATAGTTTAAGGAAGCGAGCATTAAGTGAATCCAGTAAACTTTGATACTGTTTTTAAATATTACTAATGATACACATGCGGAAATTAGCAAAAATTATAGTTCTGCATGTTGAATGCATGTTATTATATTGTAGACCAGTTGGACAACTCTGAAAATATTTTTTCCATTCATAAATTGGTTTTGTCACTGTGCTGTAATGTTAGGTCCATTCTTGGGATGACCATCTAAAATTTAACTTTTCAAAACTGTATGGAAATCCAAAATATTAGTAATTAACAATAAGTCTTCAGAAGTAAAGCATTATAACTGATACTTTTCCTGTAACTCAAATGAAGTTTCCAAATTCACTTTGAATAACTTTCTAATTGAATGTTATGAATTGCAATGAAAAAAACAGTAAATATATAATTGTTATAATAAATCTCTGTGAACATAAGCATTTGTTGACATAGATTTTATTTACATTTGAGGTTTAAATTAATGTTTCTGAAAATACGATTTTATCCCTGAAATTCAAGTAACATCCGCAATTTAGGGTTTGATAATGAATTTTATATTATATATATATTTCGCTGCTGTCATACTCTTGTTTTGAAATACGTAAGAAGAAATGTAATGTTTACAAAGTCAACGTTGAGGCAAGATTTTAACGAAAATCAAAGTAATCATTATAGCACTATTGAGGTAGGATAGACAATAAAACTCATAGAAACTCAGTATTGGATATACAACGAGTCCAAAACGATCTTACTTAGGAAAAGCAAAATTATAGTACTGCTTGTAAATTTGGTTATAAAGATTTTTTCATTCAATATGCTTTTCTTATATTCTTATTTGAGAAATGTTTAGTAAATAATAGGAAGAGCTATGTATAAAATTCTGAGAGCACAGCATTTTTAAGAAATATCGTGCTGAACGCGAGCCTCATTGCAGAGATTTTATGTGGCGAGCCGAGCCGAGCCGAACTTATTCAAAATTTAAGCGAGCCGAGCCACATTTTGAAATTTCGGCTTCTTGACAAGTCTGCAACGCTGTGACCATTCTACCATCATATCAAAACAACTAAATATTTGGTACTTGTTACTAGGAAACTATTTATGTAGTCAAGCATATGTTTGATAACAACAAGTCTAATATGTTACGTTTCTTAAAGCTGATGAGTTTTCTGAAATTTTGTTTGTGTCCGGATATTATTAACGGGAGTTGTATTTTACATTTTTGTTGTAAGCTGTACAAATAGAATACCTAATTGAAACAATGCTCTCTCAGTTTTTAAGCATGCCTTAGATATTATTATAAGGAAACTATATTAATGTAAAGAGAGACATTAACCTTTTTGAAGACTAACAGTTACAAGATACTTACGAAGACTGTTCTGATAATATTTTAGTAACAATTACAGTAATCAAATCTAAGTTACTTTAAGTTATCAATATGTTGGTTCTCGAATTATAAGTTCAGTTTTGATGTTAACTATTATTCGATTTTTCTGTAATTCATTTTGTAATATATAATTTACAGGTAGTTGGACTGCTAATATTTCGTTAATTGTATAATTTTTTTGTATCTAGTTTGTGCATATATTTATATACACCAAATTTTTCAAAATTTCAACATTTATAAAGAGTGGCATTATTTGCAGTGGTAATAATTTTACTACTACTACTACTACTACTACTGCTTTGTTTGAAACAAATTGCCTTTTGCATGCCCACCCTTCTTTCACTGCTCGGAGTAAACTCCTTTAGTTTCAGCTGTATTGTAAATTTCAATTAATTTGTCATCATAGAAACTAGTAATAAGTAGTTTCTGGAAATATATTGATAAATTTCGAATTTTAGAGTCCATGTTCCGGTCCAGTCTCTTACGATTTGGTGCCGACTTACTTATGCTACTTATGATGATAGCACAGTTGTAATACATAGTACTCTCAACCATTGAGATATGGCAGCATCATTTATCAGAGATCTGATGGGTTACTTTGTGATAATACATTCACATATCAATAGCCAGAATTTTTTTTTCTTATTGGAATAATAAAATTATCAATACCAGAGGTTGAAGAGAATAGACAATAAGAACTCTTGCAATTGAGCATGATGGCAAACTAAATTGTGAAAATTATAAACACATAATGGTTAAATTGTAATATTGCTGGTATCAGAGCATTATTGGCTTGACATTGTGTTAAAGAAAACTTTTCTAAAACTCTTCTATATTTACAACAAGCTTAAATTTAACTAAAAATAAAAATTTGAAAAGTGTCTATAAAGTCACAAATATTTACTCAATCCTAATTTCAATAAATTTAGTCTTCTGGCATGTTTTTTTAATGATGCTAAATGATTCATTTGGGTGACTTGTAGCAATCCAGAACGCCAAAAGCTATCGTAAATATTTTAAGAGATGTGAAAGTCATTTATTCTCTCGCAAATTCTGGCAGGAAGCGGATGAAAAATTCAGGGGAAATAATTGTACCAAATATCCAAAATTTTCTTAATTTATCTGAACATGTCAAGAAGTGCCCAAAAATCTGATGTTGGAGAGCCCAGTTGGCCAACGTTCAATAATAGTTTTCGCGTGAATTAAAATCGTAATGGCAATTTTTTGAAAATTTTACGTTTTCTGAACGCTCTGTTCTTCAAGATTATGTTGTAAAAATCTAAGAATCGCATACATTTCTTTTTTACAAAGTTATTAAATCTTTAGTAGAACAGCTATTTTGGAACAGATGTAGCACAAATTTACCTCTAACAGATTTATACGAATATTGATGTTTATGTTTATCAATATTTAATAAAATAAATCTTATATTATATATAATATATCTCTTTGTGGTCGCGTACTGTGTTTAAATATGCAAAAAGTAGACATTAATTATCAAATTGAATACTGATATTATATTGATATTTTACTTGACCAATATTAGATAATGACAAATATAGAACAAATTTTCATTCAAATTGAACGTAGATTATTCCTAGCCGTACTAATCTCGTCCAATGTTTTGTTTTTTTGCTCCCGTTTGTGTTCCCAATACTGAGCCGAAACACAGGACCATTTACGGAACTCTACTATATGTAGTTATTGGAATTTCATTAGAAGCATAATGTAGTTTATTTCAATGTCACTAAATGATACAAATTTATTGAAATTGCATTCTTACAAGTGACAATAATGTTTACTTTCATAAACATATGTAAGAGAAAAATTTCATAGCAGTATCTTCCAAAAACATACTAAAAAGCAATAATTAATCAAAGTGGACATTATTTTGTCGTTGCTAATGAGTCATTGCAGTTTATTTGGGGAACAAAAAAATCAAGTTCATTTATTAAAAAAAGGATGCAATAAGAAACTAAACATCGAGGAAAAATTGAATAATTAAGAGCATTGCAGCTTCAACACTATATAAATCTTTAGAATGTTTTTGGTATTATGTCTTTGTCTACACCATGTGAACTGAATACTGATAATTTACAATTCTATGGTTAAGCAACAGACCTACTAGGTTTGATTTGTCATTCCTAGTTAAATACTTCAATCCGAACTATACATAGTGACTAGGGAAAGAATATTTATGTCAATGCTATTTGCGTTTTTTACATTTAAATATGAGGAAGAAATTTTCACGAAACATTGGCCCACTAATAAAATAAAACACAAAATTTACAGACGAGTTAGTAACTGCTAAAACACTTAAGCTTTTAAGAACCAAATTTGAATTAGCAATTCCTTGTAAAGTACTGGTGTCCAAGCTGTAAAGTAATGTAACTAGAAATGATGTTGACGCTATCAATACACAGAAAACTGTGCTGTTTGTCAACAGCATTACTGTTAGTCGTCTTTCGCCAGAACTTTTTTCCTTTTTTCGACGGTTTAACATATAGATGAAGTAAACATTGCAAGAAGACACAACTGTAAATGGAATAATACAGTAGAACCCTATAGCTACCAATGCCGGATACCACAGGGCGAAGAAAGGTGTTAAATTTAAAGTGCAAATTGAAAGAACGATGTCAAACTTAAAAATATTAGGAAGAGTGAGAACATAGCAAACTCCCATGATAAGCAAAGTAACTTTATGTGCGAGAAGTGGAGTAGAATTCTGCTTGTACCACACGGGCCAATGGATAGCCGTCACGCGATCCAGGGCTAAAGCCATCATATGCAACGAACTAGAAACTGAAGATGCCCAACTGTGGTAATAGAATATCTAAGTATAGTCTAGGTAATAGATTTTGATTTAGGTTTTAGTGCAGTTCGTGTTTTAGTTATTCATATAATAACATAGTTGCCCATGGAATTGGTACCTACTTAAACTTTAAAGATTTTCAAGTCCTGTCAAGTTTTAAGAATTTTGCTTAAAAGTGTCACTACTTTTTATCTTACTTAATAATTTTAAATTCTTCCATTTCCCATGGGAACAAGAGATAATCTTAACTAATTCTTTTTCTATTGATAGAACAGCCCTCCCACGGCCGGATGGGATTCGAAAAATTTAGTGAAAAAGAAAAAGTTTTCCCTTCCTGTCATTTGGTTCTTTCACATTATGGACGTCCCTCTAAGTTCACGAGTTATGAGTGTTTAAAATATTTTGAAAAAATGAAACGGATGTCAAAAAATTCCAGGAAATTTTCGGGGTATAATTCTGTAATATCAAATAGCACAAAAATAGAAAAAAATAGAATTCGTAGTGTGTATTATAAACCACTGCAATTTCGTAAAAAAAATTTACTAATGCTTATGATTAGCAAAAATTGTTATTTTTTATATTGTTAGTCTTTATCAAATGCGTATACAAAACACAAAAGTCTACAATGTTAACATGCAAAAGAAAACTGCAAACGAAAATTATTTTCAAAATTTCATTTAATAACTGTATTCGTTCCTAAAGACCCGTTTTATAAATACTTTTGCAACTGATGAAAAACAATCTATCTTTTCACATAAGCGATGATTAAGTTTCAACATAATTGATCATGTTTCTTTGATCTCGCATAATTATTGGATTAAGAATTATAACTCTAGTGTAGCATCATCCAAGAAAGAACAATCAAAACTCTATCGATGATTTATGTTAATTCTTGGAAAATGCATTTATTAATTTTGATAGTTTAATTTCGGCAAGTAGTAGTCGCCAAAATGGTTTGACAAAATTACGTGGACGAAACGCCTGCACACAGTTCTGCAAAGCCACGAGGTACACAGAAATTTAAACCGTGGGAAAACCAAAATTGAAATAAGGCGACTGGTACTTGTTTAGCAGCATTTAATCGGTAAATATGTTTTAGTAAATTTTGTATAAATAGAAAACCACGAGCTGTGAATATGATGAACATTAACCTCGTTATATTTTCATTGATTATTGCGGTTTGATTAATTAATACTTTATGCGCAGCTAAACGGTTTTCTGTGTGCAACAATCGTAGTGCTAGCAGTGAAGGAGCAGTTAATGGGTATCGCGCTCGATTGTTGTAATGCAGTTAGGTTATGGATAGGTGTAGGGATTTTCCTCTCGTTTGGCGCGCTCTCAATTCATTTCCTATCATGTAGTAACAAATGCAACAAAGGCGTTTTTGCCATCGTAAGTAAATATTACTATTTACATTAACCGAGTTTTAGATCTAAATTATGATGAATAATGCGACTGATAATGTGACCGATTTTATAGTGATTTTAATAGTAGTTTGTAGCTAGCCTTTGTATATAGTTTTTTAGTAGCTAGCGTTGTGTCTTATTTTTAGTATGTCAGTAGTTTGTAGTTAATAGTTTGTATCGTAGTTTATTAAATGTAGGAAGCTGCTCTATATATATTAAATGCTTTTACGTAATAGCAGCTAGTGTCTGTCATTGCAAACAACTACTGACATTATATGAATTGAGCTTGAGCACTAAGTCGATTTGTGATCATAGTTTATTTCACTCATTAGGGCACACATAACAAACATAGTTTTCGTGAGACTGAGCTGAGTTGGAATCACAATGGATTAAATCTGTAACTACGAAGTGGATGGAGCTGTTGGCAGTTCTGGCGAACCTGTTATGATCTCAGTGACTTGGCGTCGGGCAAGTGCGCCCAGAGATTTCAGTACTCTTCAATCGATGAAGTATCTAAACAATACTACTTACTAATTGTTATTGGAACATCTGTTAATGCAGTGTGGAATATACAATTAAAGGACAGAAGAGGAAACGTAGATAATACTTACCCCGTGATAGCTGGCGCTGATCCCTGGATCGATTCTCTAAATAGATTATCTAGCTATGAAGTGTTAGTTTCACCTGGGTAGCGATATTACAATAGACAAAAATTTAATTGTTTCAATAGTTTAAAACTGACATACGGGCTTGTTCGCATACCTAGTAATCCGGGGTTTAGTGTGTTGTCTTCAAATATTTATCATTAAATTAAGTATAAATAATGACAGGGATTAGACAGGTCTCTACCAGGATGAGGTTGTAAAATTTCGTTTAACAGGAGTTTATTACTATTAGTGAGATTTGTTAAATATACTTGATGATTTTTTTCTGAGGTTTATAATTAATATCTAGTTGAAAAAAATTAAAAGGACTCTCAGAATTAGTTTTTTGCTTCAAAGTTGTGCAAGATTTGTCTAAATAATATGTTCGAAGTCAATATAAACGCTTTACCAATACAATAGATAAGTTTGAGTGCACTTCACACATTTTTAGTGAGTCTCATCGTGATCATTTGGAGTTACATGTCTGGCTTCTTTAAAATTGGCTTTAAGCATTTTAGTAATAAGTAGACATCTATAATAGTTTTATATATATATATAGACAATTACTCACCTTACAAAAATACTTATTATAATCTTGTAAAGAATATTTAAGACAATGTCCACCAAGTTCAACATAGCCATCATTGACAATTGCCAGTGAGTCCCAGAGAGCCAAGCATTTGAGTAAAGTGATTGAGGAATTTTGAACTTTGAAGTGGGCAGCTGTTAGGTAGCAGAAAATATTTAAAATAATTCCCATTGTTGTGATGATTAGACCAATGATACTGAGGTTATTTGCCAATTCATTCTTCCAAAGATCAGCAATTCGTGTGTCTGTCAAATTTCTCATCCGTCTAAGTAATTATACCGGTTAGAACACATTGCTATCAAAGAGGCCTATGTATTTTAGGCTAATGCAAATATATGGTTAAATATTTATTCAAATACCTACCCAAGTAAATCAAACTTGTAAGTTCTTAGATTTAAACATTGACTGTATAATACATAGTGCTCTTCAAATTTCTCATTCGAATTTCTTCTTTCATGCAGAGCGTCTTCCAATAAAACTTTACTTAAATTATCTTGATCTTATTTTCCATAACAAACTAATTATTGGAAGCTATGACTTTGATGTTAATAAATATCTATCATTTTCCTCATTCTCCTTAATTCCTAAATCAAAATCACCTCATACCTACTTTTTTCGTATAATTTCTCTAACTAATTTTATTCTTCAAAATCTAGATATTAATCTTTGTGAATTGGTTAATAATAATTATACTTTAAAATTTTTCCAGAATGTTTGAGAACGTGTTGCATGAGCTTCCCGCAACTTGATCGTGTGAAAATGATAATGATTATTGGATTGTAATTGCGATGTCTTAATGATTTTAGTACTTTAAGGTGGAAGCAAGTCTAAACAAGTAAACCATATGAACTTTAAAGTTTTAGTTGTATTTACTTCCACAAGTAGTTACTTGTCCAATATTGCACTAAATTGCAAATATAGTTTGTGACATGTTAAATTGGTCAGTTTTATTTTGCTGAGCTTTAGGCGGACCAACACCTTAGCCAACTGCTCGCCCAGCAACATTGGCTCAGCTTGGCCCACATTTGGGCTTGTGCCATAAAATGTCTTAGGGATAAACACAATGGTTTTTGTCTTACACACAAAAATTTGAATAAGAGAAAACTCAGCAAATGTTTATCAAATATTTCTATATGAGAAATACTTATCCTAATTTTGCAGACAGCTTCCGAAATTTAAAAATGGATATTCGTGTCATACAAATTTTGATGTATGGATGTGATGCATTCTTTCTTGTTAATCAATTTCAATTTTAAGGTGAAGAATTTGTTAAACAATATTTATTGGACCATAGCGACAGCATCTGCTTTTCCCATGATTTTGGATGAATACAATCATATCAATATATAATCCAATTCTTTTCAAAAACGGTTTCCATATAAAATGAAATCATTCAAAGATATACTACATGTATTAGAAATTTGGAAGTTAAGCCTCTATGTCTTCTATAAGTAGTACAGTTTATCTGCCAAATACAAGATAGTTAAACATTGTAAGTGGTAATTCTAAACGTTAGCTGTAACATATTTCATCGATAACATGTTTATGTCAAGGAAACTGAAAATTTGAGATATATTTGATAATAAAGTTCATTTTTGTTAACAAATGCATGGCGCAACAGGATTTTGAAATACTTTTCTCTACCTATGCAAACCTCACAATAATTAATGGGATACATTTATATTGTGAGCTGATCTTTGTTTCTCAACTCTACCTTATGTAGAATATAATAATATAATTTGCTCTAGCAAGTCTGATCTCTTTTGATAGTAACTCAGATTTATAATGTTGACTGGTAATTCTTGAAAGGGTAATGTAGAATATTTCGTATTCCATATTTCTTATATAGACAAGATATCGAGCCTTGTAGAACTTAAACTTATATTCTTTTGCAAGAATGTAAAAAGGCAATTAGATTTTATCTAGAAAGAAATATTATCAGTGATATATATATATATATATATATATATATAGATATATGGAACATCCTTGACATATATATATATATATATATAATTAGAAGTGCTTCTTTGAAGGCACACATTTGAAAATCTCATGACATTATATCTGTAAAATTTTGCCTACTGATTCACTTGAAATTTAGTGGACAACAGATTTGTGGATCCCTATATTTTTTTTGTCCCGGTCTTAATTTAGTTGAGTGAAATCTGTTGCAGATCACACTGACCTGAACACAGTACATGTATTTCTATTCTTCTTGTGGGATTAAGTGTGCAAGAAACAAACTGAGTTTTCGTAATGCTGTAATTTTCTCAGAACTCAAGAGGGGTGTTTCATCTAGCAGTGGTTTGGAACCTTTCTTGGACTGTACCTCCTCAACATTATATTCAATGTGAACGCACTTTTCTAGCAAAATACAAATGATAGATGGAGTTTAATGCAAGCTATTGCTTCAGAAAAAAGCAATGCCTTTCTAATATGCTTGAATCCCCATAAAATTATGATCTTCGACTATTTAAAGGCATGAACAGCATTTTTAGTGGTCATTTGCAAAAGGGCAGGCACGGCAAATGCAGAAGAAACTTTAAAATAATTGTGATGCAAAACATCTTTTGAAATTTCTTATCTGAATGCAGTAAACAATTGGTTTCTACATAGAAATAAGTCTTAAGACATAGGACTCCGGAAAAACATTGGCTCACATTATGAGATTTCAAACGCTCTGCGCCTACCTGTCATCATCTTCTTTCACAAACAATTAATCAGGCTAAACCACAAATTGACAAAGTTGAACTTAGTTCACAGAAATCTGTTCGAACTCAAATTCAATTATATCTCTAACAGAACTTTTCCCATTAGTAAAAAAAGTAGGAACTCATAAGGTTGCTGCAAGAATATATCTCCAACTTCTTCATACTACATTAAACCCATGTTTAGATTTGTTTTATGTCAACTTCATGTTTTCTGACGTTTCATAGTAAATATTTTATTTGCCAATATATTTTTTAGAAATTCATTATTTTTAATTTATTTTATAATTTATCTTATATATCGTACCTACAAGAATTGAATGAATTTTTTGAAAATATAATTGCTGCAACATTGCAAAAATTTTTTTTGTTCAGACATACTGTAATTTGTTGAACTAATCATGGTGGTCTCTTTTAAATTATTAGATTTTAAAAATTCCGATTCCGGTTTTAATTGTCGATATAATCAACATTTATCATGTTACAAGTAAAGGCAATGCTAGAAGTTGGAACTGGTTCGTTATGGAAATTTCACAATTTTGAAGAAGTCTTCATTTTTTGAGCAAAACTTTGCTTCTAGCTTAACTTAGTTATTTCCTCTGTTGATTGATTTTATTCTTTGATTTATGCTTTTGGACAAAAATGCTGCGGGTTGTTGCGGGTCGAGTTATATTGTGGAACGTGGGTTGCTGTTCGAGTCGGGTTAGAAAATCCTGACCCGCTTGCAAACTTGATTATATCTATTTCAGAAAATAATTAGGAATGTTTATATTTGAACAAATTTGGATAAAATTTTTGAGATTTTCGGGATACGAAAAGCCTCTGAGAAAACGAAAAAACAAATGAAATTGGACACACATACATTTGTTTCAACCATGCATACGTTGATTAAATTTTTAAGATAGCTTTGTATATCTAAGAATAAGATCCCAATGAGGATTATCAATCTCAAATTAGATTTTCATTTAAAAGTTTGTACACATTTGTGGAATTTTACAACCCAAAATAACGAAAGTTTTTTAAAAGTCCCTTTACGAAAAAAAATTGAGCATAGATTATTTACAAATAAATGTTTTATTGGATGAATATTTTTCTAAAATATTATTACAAATTAGCTTTAGATGCTTAATTTCAAGCACAATTGTTTCTGAGAGAGTAAAATACCATAAAATTCATTACTTCAGCTTCCTTATAATATGGTTTCTCTTAATATTTTTGGAACAAACGTTTTATGTTCAATTTTTACCTAAATGCATTTTTAAAAAATTTTAAAGAAAATATGAATTTATTGCTCTATTGTAAATCATACGTTGAGATTTGCAAAATATTTTTGGTGATTAAATAAATAGCGCAGGATTTTTAATTTATTTACCTTATTTCTTGAAAGGTTTTCTCTCATATCCAATTTAAAATATCACAAATCCGGAAAATTGAAGCTAGGCTAAAGAAAATTCAATTTGCATATTTAATTAAATTAAAGTATTTATCACGAATGTTAACAAGTTTGTTCAGAGCATGAAATTGGAGTCACAAAATTTCTATCAAATTGCTAAATATTTCATGTGAGGTTTTCTCTATTGATTATTTCTGAAGTACTTCCTTTTTAACCGAAATCATTGATAGATTTTATTGAAATGTTGCTTTTCATATTTTAGGAAAAATATATTTGTCAGTTTCAGGGTATGGTGGTTATTAAGTTCTTAAGATTTTCAAATTCGTTACTATTATATATTTACCTCTTTCAAATTTAATGAAAGCTTTTGATAACTATGGGAGAATATAGACAATGCAGTTGGTTTTAATAAAAATAACGGACATTTTTATTGGACTTATTACATTAATATATCTTTGTACACATTATGAAAATGTAGTACCAATGTAATTTTTATCAAATAATCGACAAAAACATAGTTTTTCTTAAGTATGTTTACCTAAAACATGAATAAAAAAATTGGTTTAATACAAACTAAACGTGATTAGCACTGTTCTTTCTGTTTCTACATTTATGCTTTTATTGTAAATTTTAATACATTCTTATAAAATTTTATCCATTTTAAGGCCTGCTTGCAATATTTTAAGCAAAGTTCAAAATTTTACTCTTGTCTCTGACAGATCAAATTTAGGATTGAATGATTCAATTTTGTCGACACTGGTTAAAAAGTAAAATACGTTTACTTACACCATATATATATCTGTTAAGTCACTGAAAATGTAAGTAATTCTCTATCTCTATCGCTAGAATACTGATGCACACTTAGAATTATCGTTAAATATTTACTTGTAAACCTATGTGTGCTAATTTAACAGCTTTTAAATTTGTCATCATGCATTTGTCTTAAATTGCTTTTAAAAATAAAGTGTATTGATAGAATAGTGAAAGGAGGTCAAATAATAAATTATATTGCAAATGAAAGGAAAGAATAAGTCTATTTATTCTCTATATTCATATATTAATGAAATAATATTTCAAAGTATTAAGTAGTTCTGAAAAACTAAGTTTCCCTTTGAAGTATTATTTCAGGATAATTTACTATTGCAAAGAATAGAATTCAGTTAATTTGAATAAACAAGTGAGCATTTCCAATGTGAGAAAAATAATATATATATATATATATATATATATTGCCAAAAGCGTTTTGCCTAGTATTTATTGAAGCACTAAAACTATTAGGTTAGCTTCATAAAACCTAGAATGAATATTTTGTAAAAATAATTATTAATTACCAACTACATTAAACTTAGCCATACATCAGATCATCTCAATAAATTTAATCTCATTTGATCACTCTTAAGCAGAGGAAAAGTGAAATCGCTATTTCAATACATCCTCTACAACAAACTGATTTAACGCGATTTTAACCGATAAACGCGATAGTATTTCAAAATGATCTTTAAGCATTTTTGCATCCTTCATTATCCATTCAGAAAAATACTAGCAAAAATATATATTTCCAGTTATATCGACAATCTCATTGAATTTGTGATTTATAGAAATCTTGCTTCTATTCTATAATTTTCAGATTCTCAGAAATATTCCTTTTCTTGTCTTAACAAAAAGGCTTACACAACAACAAATCTTCGTAGGATTTTACAGATTGATATGTCTTAGTGAAAAACGTGCTTGAAATAGAGATATTTGATTTTTTTCAATGACATAACATGTAGTACTAAAATGGAGAGAAAAAGCCTTCCAGACAAGAATTTACCATAGATGCTAATGTAACTGATAACAAAGAGTAATGGCCTAACATATTTCTCACTAATATATTAATATGGAAAAATTTCATACGCAGGAATTTTAAAATTAATGAAATAATAAAATATAACCAATTACACAATATATTAAAATATCAATATGAAACAACAACTAACATATAGAAAGTTTCCCAATTGCTGCATATTTAAATAAAGTTTCAAATATACCAATTGGAAATTATTCAAGAGTTAAGAAATTCTTACATGACTGATTATTAAATTGAGAACTGAAGCAATTTTGTTTCTTTTTTATAAGCTTTATAAAAGTTAACCAATTGAACGATTGCATTGAATTTAAGCATGTTCTATTGGTCAATTAAATGCTAGCGAAATTTTCAATTATATATTATGTGTATATTATGCCCCCTTCTTCTTTCGTAATATATGAAAATAATTAAAGCAGTTGTTATTGCGATAATTTAAAAAATGTGGTAATTAGTTCAGATTATTTCAAAGTTTGCAAACGTTTTTATTAGATCTAAGCAAACCTGGGAAATAGGTTTTTCATTAAACGAGTTCAGAAATTGTTGTTGCAAAGCGGACCGTTCTTTAAAAGCTCGTAGAATACTTGTGAAAATTTTTAATTCTTGTACTAAAATGTTGTTGTTATAAGAACAACGTTATACATATAAATATATATATTCATTTTTAGCATAGACGTTATGAAAATGATAGACCGGTTTCGTTTATATAAAACATCATCAGTACAAATATGCGGTAAGAAACTAAATATATTTACAATAGACTACACTTTATATATTTTAATATTGCGTGCTCTTAAAATAAGTTCAATGATATCATGCTTAGTTGTTTATTCAATAATTGATCTTTGTTTGATTGTTTAATTATTAATGCTTCTCTTATTTTATGATGTTCTGATCTTACTCGGATGTAAAAATTTTCTTCTCTTAGTTGATGTTTGTGCATAAAAATTTCAGATTTTAGGTGCCCATTCATATGTTCCTTAATTCTTGTACCCAGATGTCGCTTTGTTTCCCCGACGTATGATTTTTCACAATCATCACATTTATATATATAAACTAAGGAGGAAANAAAAAACTAAATATATTTACAATAGACTACACTTTATATATTTTAATATTGCGTGCTCTTAAAATAAGTTCAATGATATCATGCTTAGTTGTTTATTCAATAATTGATCTTTGTTTGATTGTTTAATTATTAATGCTTCTCTTATTTTATGATGTTCTGATCTTACTCGGATGTAAAAATTTTCTTCTCTTAGTTGATGTTTGTGCATAAAAATTTCAGATTTTAGATGCCCATTCATATGTTCCTTAATTCTTGTACCCAGATGTCGCTTTGTTTCCCCGACGTATGATTTTTCACAATCATCACATTTATATATATAAACTAAGGAGGAAACTAAATTTTTTGGGATTTGATATTTATTTAGAAACATATCTTTTGTTTTACATGATGTCAATAATGTAATGATCTTTGTTCTTTTTAATTTTGTATTCATTATTTTAATTTTTTTCCTTAAATTTTTTACTTGGTTTTCTATATAGGGAAGCTTTAAATAAACATCAGTCTTGGTTTCATCAATGCTTTTTTCGGGAATGTGCATGGTGATGTCATTTGAAAATAATGCAATAGAATATTTCTTGATCAATNTTAAATGATATTTTGCTAAGACTTAGCATATTATGAAAGATTTATTCCGCAAACATGTTTCGCTACATACGTATAGCTTCGTCAGTGCATATAGAGTATAGGGGGAAAGTTTAGAAAAGTTTAAGAATGCTAACATGGTTTAATTGTCTATTTAAAAGTTTTTTACGTTGTTGTTTTATTAATAATGCTTCAGTGATCTTGGTATGTTTGTTCTTTGTTAATATTTTAAAATGATCTTTTGTTGCTTGGTGATGATGTAAGTAAATTTCTGATGTTAGGTGACCTCTTAGGTGTTCTTTAATTCTAATTTCCAAATGTCTTCTTGTCTCCCCGATGTATGAGGCATTACACTCATCACAAGAATATTTATAAACAATAGAGGAAGACAAGAGCAGTGGGATCGGATCTTTGTTTATATATATATATATACAGGCTTGAACATAAAGATCGCACATCTAACATTACAAATGCATTCAAACATTATAGTCACAAATCATGATATACCCGCCCTAAATTGCCGACAGTTAAACAATTTTGTTTATTTGAGTTCATTATCTCGCTAACAGCAAAATTGCTTACTCTTAAAAACATGGTACATAAGGCTACGCCAAATCATTTCATTAAACAGGCAATCCAAAAATTCCAGTTTGGACTACCAAAAAAAAATAGCGAAACATTTAAATATCTCAAGATTTATTGTCAGGCGGATTATAGCTGATTTTAAAACTGAAGGCCGAATTGAACGATTAAAGCCAGAAGGGAGTCCACCAAAGTCCACAGAAAGATGCAAACCTTATTACGGAGGATGTCTGTAATTTGCCCAAAACTGACAGCCAAAGAATTGAAAGGTATAGTTGGAGTGATGAGTAGAAGTCTTCACTAGGAAACATCAGCCGGATTTTACGAAAATTTTGTTTATTTGTTTATTGTATATATATACATATATATATATATATATATATATATATATTATATATATATATATATATATATAATTATATTGAAACTGAGTAAAAAAATCAAGCATACATATTAGAGTTGAGCCGAAAAGTTTCACAAAATATTTTTTTTATTTTTGAAAGGTGTTGATCTAGTTATACAGCAAGTTTTCAAGATTTTGATAAAAGACTTTGATCTATTTTACATAACAACACCCATAGTAATCATCAAAAAATATTTCTTAGGAACTGTAAACGGACGATTTTTTGAAAAAGAAAGAAGGTGAAATACCATATTTAAGTCATTCGCTAGTCATTAAAAAGTTTTTCGTGTATGCTGGACCTTATATTTTCCAAGAGCTATGGGGAAGGGCCGAGAATGTTTTAATATTGTAAAGGTCGGCGTTCCTTATAGCAAGCTGAAGTATGTGCATAAATGCTCACATTGAAATATATTGTCCTAATAGATTCCATGAAACTTGCATCAGGAAGAAAATATCAAATAAAGTATTTTAAGTACGTTTGGATCATATCAACATTATTTTACCAAATCTGCACCGCTCTAATATATGAGCTATTTTGGAGCTGTGTATTTGAATGGGGCCTCATATTCAGGGACTTTCAAAAAAATATCTGCTTATGTTAAATGTTCCCTATCAAATTTATAAATTCCAAAATGGTAACTTTTTAAATGATATAGAGAGTTCATACTAAAATTGTAGCTGTGCAGCATGAAAGAAATCTGTTTTTTTTGCGCTGAGCTTTAAGACAAAATGTGAATTACTGTAGCACAATAAAGCAAACAATCATTGAGGGTGTTATGAAATTCCTCACACAATGCTGTTAAAAAATAAAAAGTGATCATAAAGCATTTTGATTGCCCTAACCATCATACATGCTTACATTAATAAAGGCGAATGCTAAATTCCTTAAAAACTAATGTATTTAAGCATCAGTTCATTTATGTGCAAATGCGTAATTATCATATTTTCATTTTTAGTTTACAGTAATGCAGTTATTTGCAATACCATGCTAACAACACTTGTATATGATTTCAAATTAGTTTTAATTAACATTTTACAAATCTTTTCTCCTCTGTTTTCAATAATAACATTTAGTTCAGTTTCAGTTCAATCAATAATTATATATTTTGGTAATAAAAAATTTGACGCGTAACAAAGCTCAAATAACTTAAAATTAAACTTTGATTGTCAGTGAAATATCTTCCAAATAATTTTGCGCTTCCCAAATTTTAGAAAGTCTTTCCATTTCGCATTCCAAACAGCATTATGTATTTGCAAGAAAATTAACTAGTGACAAATTTTGAATTGCTGAAATTTTCCATCATGCACAATCAATCTTCGAATCTACATACTTCTACCCTTTATTCATTTTTCTATAATGCAACATTTCATAACTACGAAATGTTGATCTGCATCTGCACAGCCATTTCAAATTAAATGTACAAAATTTTAGAGAAAACCATGCAAAACGAGATTGAGTTGGACATCAAGTCTGCAATTCAATCGCTCTATAACTGATTCTATAGAAATTCTTTGTAAGCCATTTTTAGTTCATTTAAATAAACACATATAAATATAGCAAGCTATATACTAGCTATATTTACAGACGAAATGAAATTTTCATCAGTTTATTCATTTCAAAATTAATATAATTCTGTTTAATAAAATATCTTAAGCAAAAACCCATAGATTTTTCGCTTCAGAAAATATTTGTATTTCACGAACTCATACATATAGAAGTAAAATATAAATGAAGTAGAAATTTCCGCCGAAAGAAAATTTATAATCGTACAAAGAGCTGTATATTTCAATGAATATTTTTTAATTCCTTATTGATATAATAATAAAGTTTTTTTTCAACTAATTATATTTTAAATCTGAATTACTTAATATGTATGTTACAGTTACAGATTTAAGGGACTATTGGAGTGGGAAAGTTCATTAAAAAATTATCAAACTATTGCCAAATATGTGGAAAATTTTATAAAAAATATGGAAATTTTTCAGATATTTAAGAAGGCTTCCAAAGATTTACCAAGCGTTTGACACTTTCCAAACTTGTGTCTAATGATTTTAAACAATTTTAAGAATATGTCAAACATATCCAATAAGGTCTTGACTTTTTCCATTTTTTCAGCATTTAAACTCGGCCATGGTTTTATTTCATTTTCCTAAAACCCCCAAATTACGATGTTTTCTATCTCCACTGCAAAAACCTCCCGCGTGACATACTTTCTGCAAGTCACTAGTGGAACTCATCAAATAATTCTTAACCTGTTATTGATAATAGGTGGGTTTCGGTAATTTTCCCAATAAATGGGTTCGGATCGCCATGATTAATAATGACTATTTTAAAATATGAGCTAAATGTTTGTATTAAAATATACAATGAATTCCTCAAGAAATTAAATGCTTAGTGTAGCCTAACTAAAACGATTTCAATATATCAAGTAATGCAGACAATATCCAAAAAATTGATATTAAGATTTCTTCCTTTGAATTTTAAATTATCCATTGGTTGATTTTCTGGATGCAGTGGATCCATTTCAAATGAATGGAATTTTTATGGATCTATCCATAATATTTTGAGCAATGCATGAATTACTAAAATCATTTCTAGCAAGTCGTAAATATTATCTTTCTTTCATAATGTGACTGGTAAATTGAGTAGGTTTTTATGTTACACATCATGTTCAAGAGTGCTAGCAAAGAGTATCACTAGAACGATTAATGAAAAATGATATAAAAATTTAAGCAAAGTTGTTGATTACCAGTTTCTATCCAAGCAGTATTGATTTTATACAACTAGAATTCTTTATGTTAGGAAAGCGTTGACTTTGATGAATAAAGGCTAATCAGTACTCAATGCAACAACATGACTTACAACAGTAAACTTAATTAATAAATGGTTTGATATAAGGTTTTCAAATGAGGAGGCATATATATATATATATATATATATATATATATATATTCAAGTTTAAGCAATAGGAACTTAAATTAAAAAGTTATAAAAATCAACTAATTTATAAAGCGCTTAAAGCGCCTAAGATTCACATTATTGAAATATAATAGTTATAATAAATGATAAATAATAAATGATATCTTAGGTACTTAAATGAGCCTATTCATGTGAGTTTTGGGGAGATCCAGCGGATGGTGGCTTGTTCTTCACCACAGGCGAGTTGCTAGATACGCTCAAAAGACTGGACATATATATATATATATATATATATATATATATATATATATATATATATATATATTTCAGAGTATTAATCATCTTCAAGCAAAAGCGGCGCTGGAACAAATCTATGCGGAATAAATGGTACGATTTTTACGAAGCAGTCGCATAAGCAGTTTAAAAATAACAATTATTGAGAAATATTTTCATTAATTGTAACTCAACTTTTTACTAACTTTTAATTATTTTAGTCAATTTTTGGCTTTTTAAGTTTCTTGCCTTGATTACTAACTTCAACACCAACTATATAACTTTAAACTGCCTGTGGATTGTCATTGATATTGAGATTCCACATCAAATCAAAGAAAGTCAACTTTCTTTTATTGATAACAAGTGATATCAATTCAAATCAACAGAAATATGTTATTTTACTACACACAGCTAATTAATACATACTTAATGCATGCTTGATTGCTCTCTATCAAAGATAAATGCTTATAAATATTAATCTTATGTTGTTGCAAGTAAGCGCATCATTAGTACTGTAATGGACATTTAATTTATTATATTTCATCATAGATTGCGAGCTAATTCCTTATTAAGTAGTACAGTTTCCAGTTTAAATAATAGACATGTTTGGTAAAGTGAAAAAATAGGCCTCCATTGTATATTTAAGCCCCTTTCATTTTCTCTAGAAGCACGGAGTTCATTAACATTTTGTTTGAAATTCTAAATATTTTCATTTCAATTTACTTTACATGTACTTGCAAAGACATTTGCAGGTATGTTCCAAAGTATTACTAAGATAATTTTTTGATTTTACTAAACTAAACACTACATCTCAACAGTATTGACTCAAAGTTTGTGAGAAACAAAAACAAATTATTTTCAATTTAAAATATATTTTATGATGAATTTTGAGGAGTTTTGGAATCAAAGAAAACCCTTATCGGCTTTAAAGTTTTAATAAATTTGATTTGATTTTTTGGTAATAATAGGTTGTTCTGATAAGTGTATATACATGTAAAATCTCAAATTTTTATGTAGATGTTTGGGAAATCAGCGGAAATGTTTGTTATCGTGATTGTTTTGTGTGTAGGGTTAGGGTTAGGGTTAGGCTCTAAACTAAGTAATTAGCTTACAAAAATGCGTTACTAAGGAGGCATTATTTTTTATTTTTAGCATTTTCTACGGGTTCATACATGATGAGAAGCTAAATCTTTGTGTTTATTAATATCAGTCTATAAATCCTAAAACCACTCGAAATCTAAATGGTCGCTTGCTAAAACAAAGGAATTAAATTTGTGTGTCAGTTACTTTTTGATTTGTGTCTGTTATTGTGTGTCCTTTACTAAATGTATTTCAAAACCGCTTTAGATTGTCTGTTACACAATGAGACGCATGTCCAATGCCGAAAAACAAAAAAATATAAAGAAAAGAAAAATAGTGAAAATGCAGCAAACATATGTGCAAAAAGAAGCTGATAGAAAGCATAAACAATGCTTGAACCATCTCAAGATGTGGTCTTGGATAGTTCACATTTGTGCTTAGCTCATGTTGATCTCATGCGCATTATATTCCTATACTTTCAATTTTATTTTCACTGCTTCAATAAGAATGCAATCACAAGTAACACTGTTGACATAGTTAAGGAATTGTAATTGAGATTCAATGTTTCACGTCCCCAGTCTAGAAAGCAGGAAGGGAATAAAAGGGACTTACTCTACACAGTTCCAGATGTCTTCCAAATATTCAAAAATGAAAAATGTATGAAATGTCAAAATTATTGAATTAAAACCTGAAAATATTGATGTTATACATATATCTATATACAGTACTGGCCAAAAGTTTGGGAACACTTTCCAAATTTTGAAATGTTTGTATTTTACACTAAAAACGCAATGTAGAAATAATATGATAACACTCTGTAGAAAGTAAATATTAAATTCAGAAAAACTCACTAATATTTTGTGTGTTCGCCATTATTGGCCAAACACGCAAGCAATCCCATTTGACATTGACTCGAGCAGCTTTCTACAATAATAATCAGTAATCTCTGTGCACCATACCACTTTAATTTGCTCCTTCAGATCGTCGAGTGATGTGCATTGGCGCTTCCTCAGACAGTTTTTTGATGTGATGCCAGCAATTTTCTATGACGTTGAGGTCTGAGGAGTTCCCGGCCAGTTCTCAAGCAACTGAAAGTCTTGTGATGCAATCCATTGTTTCATAACTTTGGCGCTATGGCAAGGAGCACCATCTTGTTGTAGTACAGATGTTCTGCAAAGCTGCATAAACATGGGAACTTTCTCCTGAATTATTTTGAGGCAGGCCTTGGCTGTGACTGTCTCAATGTGAGAAACAAAATGCAGACCAGCACGCCCATTCGCATTTATAACACCCCATATCATCACAGAAGGTGCTGAGCGGACAGTTTGTTGCGTGTACTGTGTGTTGAATCTTTGGTTTCTTGGTCGTCGAACGTGTGATGTAAACTGGCAAATCTTGGATTCTTCACTAAACATTACTTGATGCCACATCTCAGGGGTGTAGTGTTGTTATTGCCTGCAGAAGCGCAACCGGTCTCGAATGTTCTTTGAAAATAATCGGGGTTTGGCTGCTGGTTTGGATGATGGAAGGTCAAAGGTAGTATTCACTCGACGCCTAATGATGCGTGTTGATACATTCTGCACTACCACACCTAGATTTGCTTTGACTTCAGAAGATGAAGAGAATGGTTGATTGACGACATAATGGTGAATGAGACGGTCAGTCTGAAGGGTTGTCACTTTTGATCTTCCAGACCGGTTGTGAGAGGAAAAATTTTGCAGTTGCTGATAGCAAGTAACACCTCTGGATAGCGAAGATACTGACACGCCCATTCTAACAGATATCGCGCAATAATTGTACCCCTCCTTGTACAAGATATGAATTTGAGCACGCTTTGTTGGTGAAATTTCACTATCACGGACCATATTTCAAACTATAATGATAGTGCTTTTTCAGTGAATTTATTATAGTGTATCCCCTGATCTGAACCCAATAGAGACTTTGTGGTGCTCATTCTCGGAGCGAAATAACATCTTCCTTTACAAAAATATGGAATCGAGATGAAAAAATTCAAAAAATGTGCAAGCATTAGGTTGAAAGTATGACAAGACTAGAAGCTGCAGTGATCGCTAACTATGGTGGGCATACGAAATATTAGAATACTTAGTGTTTTTTACTAGTTTTCCTAATACTTGCTATAAATTCTATATTATCACGAGGAATCCTTGTATATATTTCGATTTCAAATCGTTATATATTAAAAATTCGCAAATTGCAGGCTTGAGNATGCTGAACTAACTGTGGTATGACCATAGTATCCAATACTATTCAATGGGGCTAGCATCCACCAATCTAAAGTATTTAATGAATTACAAAAGCAATTGGCAGGATTGCTTCCACAGTGTACAGTCTGTTAATAGAAGATAATTTGTTCAGTAAGAGTGTTTTAGCACATTATTACTTTACATCAGCCCATAATAATGTCAACGCAAGCTATTCGAGTGAATTTAGGTATTTCTCAAACACGGTATCGAACACAATCAAAATTTTCATTGAAACTGGCGCATTGTATAAAGTAAAGAGGTGTGCACTTGGTTAAATTAAAACTGTTAAGTACATTGATGAAACCACACTTCAGATTTACCCTGCACCTAATTGTGGATCTAGGGAGGGGCTTTCTGAAGTCCCTATCCTCTAACAAATTTTTCATCAACATGTTAAATTTTTTATATCAATTACCTCATACATTTATAAAATCTTAGCAATTTTGTACCACCTTTTTATGAATTTACAATATTTTGAGCATTGCATATTTTGCATTATTTTTTCAGTTTTCATTGTACAACTTAATTGTCTATTTTATATAAAAACTTAGTAATTATGGTGAATCAACATCTTTTTCATTTTAGAGATTTGTTTTACATGATAGAAGTCTAGATTTTAAACCTACAAAAAATGCAACTTTATTTCTATCGAGAAATTTTTTAATCAGCTACCCATGTAGCCACCACCAGTGGTTCTTAATCATAAATAATACATGAGCTAATGCTTGCAAGTAAAATATTATTCATTATTATGCTTCTTAGATGTCATAAATATATAAAATTCATTGTGAAGAGCTTTTTTGCAATTTTCTGTTTGAAAAATTATAAGATATATGTAGAAAATGAAATTTCAAAATAATTTATTCACGATTATTCATGGACCTTGAAATTAATGTCTACATGAGAACTTATAATTGAACAAGGGTTATTTTTCATTACTGGAAAAAAATAATTTTTAAAAATTGCAATTTCTTCGGAAATTGATAATTAAATCTAAATTGAGCATTTTTGTATAATTGTTGTTATTGGTTATAATAAAAAATTCATTATATTCTATATTGTCATTTCCTTTAACCCTCTGTTGAGTTTGTGTTAGTTTAACCTGCAATGTTTAAACTTTATTAATGTAAAAGTTTGCTGTTGCTAGATTTGAGACATTGCTCTGATGCTTAAATCATATTTTTGCCACCAGTGGCTCACCAATTAGCCACCAGTTAGCCACTGGTAGTCCTCTGGCATACGGACGGCAAATCCATGNACAAGTTTTCTATATATCTCGCGTTCAGTATATATATATATATATATATATATATATATCGTAAATTGATCTGAAGTACAAATTATAGCCTGATTTGAGTGACTTTAATCTTCATTTTTATCTGACATTGATTGTCGTATGTATATATTACCAAAAAATTTGCAAAAATATATGAAGTATTTTATTAGTGCTGTAAAATTACATTTTTCACATTTTCGATAAACTTCCTTTTGCACTCTTGAAAAAATACAAATGTTTTACAAAGGCGTTTGTTCGAACTAAAAATATGAAGAAAGGTAGTTTCAAATGCTTCATGCAAATGCTGAACTAACTGTGGTATGACCATAGTATCCAATACTATTCAATGGGGCTAGCATCCACCAATCTAAAGTATTTAATGAATTACAAAAGCAATTGGCAGGATTGCTTCCACAGTGTACAGTCTGTTAATAGAAGATAATTTGTTCAGTAAGAGTGTTTTAGCACATTATTACTTTACATCAGCCCATAATAATGTCAACGCAAGCTATTCGAGTGAATTTAGGTATTTCTCAAACACGGTATCGAACACAATCAAAATTTTCATTGAAACTGGCGCATTGTATAAAGTAAAGAGGTGTGCACTTGGTTAAATTAAAACTGTTAAGTACATTGATGAAACCACACTTCAGATTTACCCTGCACCTAATTGTGGATCTAGGGAGGGGCTTTCTGAAGTCCCTATCCTCTAACAAATTTTTCATCAACATGTTAAATTTTTTATATCAATTACCTCATACATTTATAAAATCTTAGCAATTTTGTACCACCTTTTTATGAATTTACAATATTTTGAGCATTGCATATTTTGCATTATTTTTTCAGTTTTCATTGTACAACTTAATTGTCTATTTTATATAAAAACTTAGTAATTATGGTGAATCAACATCTTTTTCATTTTAGAGATTTGTTTTACATGATAGAAGTCTAGATTTTAAACCTACAAAAAATGCAACTTTATTTCTATCGAGAAATTTTTTAATCAGCTACCCATGTAGCCACCACCAGTGGTTCTTAATCATAAATAATACATGAGCTAATGCTTGCAAGTAAAATATTATTCATTATTATGCTTCTTAGATGTCATAAATATATAAAATTCATTGTGAAGAGCTTTTTTGCAATTTTCTGTTTGAAAAATTATAAGATATATGTAGAAAATGAAATTTCAAAATAATTTATTCACGATTATTCATGGACCTTGAAATTAATGTCTACATGAGAACTTATAATTGAACAAGGGTTATTTTTCATTACTGGAAAAAAATAATTTTTAAAAATTGCAATTTCTTCGGAAATTGATAATTAAATCTAAATTGAGCATTTTTGTATAATTGTTGTTATTGGTTATAATAAAAAATTCATTATATTCTATATTGTCATTTCCTTTAACCCTCTGTTGAGTTTGTGTTAGTTTAACCTGCAATGTTTAAACTTTATTAATGTAAAAGTTTGCTGTTGCTAGATTTGAGACATTGCTCTGATGCTTAAATCATATTTTTGCCACCAGTGGCTCACCAATTAGCCACCAGTTAGCCACTGGTAGTCCTCTGGCATACGGACGGCAAATCCATGGTGGCCCACCGCTTCTGCCACTGGTGGTTGGTTACATGGGTAAGATCATTTATTTATGATATTTGGTATATTGAAACCTGCTCACAAGATTTTCTACCGACAACCGAGAATAAAATTTTCCCTTTTGCTATTAGATAGCTAACAATTTTCAATAAAATTTCAAATACCTACATGTTAATAATATTTCAATTTTTTCAATATTTTATTTATCATTTACATTCTTAAGGTAAGAACTTCTTAAGATATGCATCACTTGAAGTGGAGGACTCACACGTACCCACCCATGCCTAATGATGATAGTGCGCATCGGCCGTACCTTTTACATAATAACCTTCATTTGTCCTTGAATGTTCATTGAAGAAAAAACTGCATGAAAGATTAAAAACATATGATTAGTTTCTATCGAAATCAAAGGAGAAGGCCTTAATGGGCTTTATACATTAAAGACTTATAAATCATTCTAAAAGTAGAATTCCCTAAATGAAAATGACGTCAAGAGGTCATCTTGAGGAAGCCTTATAGAGTTTTTATATCTGTTTTGCAATTTAAAAGTCAAGAAGTAATTGAAGAAAATTGCTTCTTGAACTTAGGTTTGAAAGGCAAATGAATTTATCTTCTATTCACGTACAATTTTTTATTATCACAAGAGTTCATATGCATTTGAAATTGAATATTAGGTTTTGCCTTATGGTTGATGCAATTTCAAAATTAATTATAAGAAACTTACATATAGATGTGTAGAAGTTTCCCCCAATACTTCCTAGAATTTTCGGCAAAAAGTTTATGACAAATGCATATAAAAAATCTATCAGCTTTTATCATATTGGATTTAGATGCAATACATCTACTCAATATACTTAAATTATGATACTTAGTGATATTTAGAAGTTTAAAAGACTATGATTATTGCAGACTATTCACTTAGACATATTGAAAGGGATTGATATAGTTGACCCAATAGTTTATTTGTCTAAGAAAATATCAATCCTCGATTAAACGTGTAGAACTTGATGGTACATTAGTTTTCCTGAAGAGAGATTAAACTTCACTGGCATTCATATGATGATTGCCTTGATATACTAATTGCTAGTGCCGAAGTCAATAGTAGATTACAACATGCCATACATGTCGTTACAGAAAAATAGTTGAGATTTTTTCTCCAAAACTGAGTTTTCTTAAACATTTAACACTTATTCTTTATTCCTTTATATAGGAGTTTTGGAAAAGTTTTTTTCCGATGGAAAAAGTGAAATATCTGATTATATCTTGTATAAATTTTTAAATTCGTATACTATTTAGATAGCCAAATAAATTTACTCTTATAATATGTACAGTAATTTTTAATTACATTTGAATAAGCATCTCATGTTTTGTCATTTTGAAAATTACTCAAATCAAGCGATATTGATTTTTTGTAGATGTACATGTACGTGATTGTAGACTTTGAATGGATTTGTCAAAAAAGAGAGCTGAGATGCATTAAATATTATTGTTGTAAACGTAATTTAAATGGACCAGTAGTTGTCCATGCAGTAATGGTAGTTTTCTGTGAATGAACAATTACTGCAGAACATTTCAGAACTGGGTAGCAGAATTTAATTGGGGTAATTATGTTGTTATTGATAAAGTTTTTTCTGTTAGGCCACATTTGCAAATCGACAAGCAAATGAAAGAACTTTTCGAGAAATATAAAAGAGAAGCAACAGCATCCATGGTAAAAAAGTTAAATGTTGATGTGTCGACTGTAGCGTTTCATTTAGATGAAGTGAGCATCAAATGTACATATGGTCGCTGTTGCCACTTAAGCTGTCAGATGATAACAAAGTATGGTATTACTGCAGAAGTGTTAACAATTTGATTTTTTGAACTAGCTTATCACCGAGGTTGAATCATGGATATATTGGGATTGCACTGAAGCACATCATCAACTAAACGTTGGACTGGTAGAAATCTTGTTCGGACTACCAATATTCAAAAGTTTTTGATGACAAAAATTCTATTGCAGATTTTTTCTGGGATGCTAGGGGAATTATATTGTGGGAGCTACTCGAGCCAGGCAAAACAATAAATGAAGAAGTTTACTGTGGTACTTTGAACGAACTAAAAGCAGCTCTGGTTTAACATAAGAGACGAGATCTAAACACAATGCATAGAATTAGCTTACAACATGATAACTGCCGTCGACATGTTGCAAATGTGTCTATCACAAAACTTGCATCAATTAATCTGTCAATCATATCCTATCCTCCTTACTCTTTTGAAATTGCCCCAGCAATTGCTATCTGTTTTTTTTCATTGAATCCCCTCTTGTTGGTAAAACATTCAATTCTGGTGATGATGTGAATAACGCATTTACAGTCTGGATCAATGAAAAATCAAGCTATTTCTTTCTCGTGTAAAATATAGTCGTTGTTTTGTATGCTAAATACATTCTTGTTAAATTATTGGAAAATCCTTGGTTTCTGCAGGGCCCAGAATTCTCTTGATTCTAATCAAAGCCTGCTTAAAATGTTTATAATAGGTCTTGTTCTAATCATATTTATTCCCATTTATTTTGAACTCTGTTCCATGAAAATTGCTGGTTCCATGGTCTCATCTGCTACAATAATGGTATGACTTCTATTTTGACCAAAATGAGCAAAAATTATAAGCAGTGTTCTGAAATTCGTTTTCTTTATTATGTACCCTGTTCCATGCTAATCTCAGGTGCAGTAAATTTCTTTGGAATGAATAATTCCTCGTCCGCAGAACCGTAACTCAAACAAATGATATTATTTTTGTGACTTTACGTTAGAAAATACTAAGCAAAAGAATTCGTATTTACAGAATTTGAATTAAACAAAATTTCAATTATTCGTGTTTGAGTGAATTGACTTAATAATATATTAATCAATATTAATAGTAGTGTTAAGTTTGATTAGTGCACGTCTACTTGTATGCACTGAGAATAGCGCGAGGCTATCATCCATCATAACAATCTATAGGCTCGCATATCTCTACTATGGAAACATTATTGAAACTTGAATTTTTGCAGAAGAGCAATCAAAATTTCAAGGTTCAATAATTTTTACTTAGTAGAGATCTGCAAACAAAACAATTTTCATTCCAGGTCTTTTTCTGTGAGGTTTACTCCAAGCCTCAATGCTTGTCAGTTTATGTCAGGTCCTATGCTGACACTAAAGGTGCTAAAGTTCCGTATTATTATTCCAATTCAATCCTGAAGGGAGATATTCCAGACATATCTTAGGGTAGCAAATACAATATTTTTGCAAATATTACAATAAAATTGATCCTGGCCCAGTTTTATTTCTTGGATCATTTCTCCGTTCTTTTAATGAGAGACCAATCCCGGGTTCAACAATCGAATTCTACTACTTAGAGATTAATTCAAAACCAGTTATTAAGAAGATGCGTGATGGAATTAGTATAGTGTACGCACTCATTTTGTGCGCTGTTTGAAACTCACAAAGTTCTAGTCCCATTTTTCTACATATAGCAACCTCGTCTGACATTTTGATAAATTAGCATCTTCTGTATAAAGATGCTGGTTGCGCGCCTGGTTCCCAAGAGGACTATCAATATTCCAACATGCTATAACACATCTGTAAATAATGTTTATGATAGCATTTTATTAAACGGTTCTATATCGGCTTTTAATCTATTGGGTGGAATTTTGATAATTCCAATGCTTAGGAGTTTAAGAAATCAACTCAGTTAAAAGAATATACATGGTAGCTCATAACGAATGACATTTCTAATCTGATTATTATAAATCAAAGAAATAACTAAGGAAAATTTTAACTGACTTTGTTATTAATATGACACAAAGATTATAATAGATTCCCAAACAGTCCACCATTTTGCTCAATAAGGTTACATTTGCATTTAAGTTTATCACCGGCAACAAGATTTCTTGAATTTCTTGTATACTCTTTGCCTTCAGGTCTTCAAAGCTTGTTGGTAAAAAGTTATGGCAGCTCTATCTTTGAGGGTACCTTACAAATAGATATTCATAGCGTGGAGATCAGGTGACCTGGGTTGCAAAGAATGGCAATACTCTTTTCCGATCACACGATCTTTACCCAATTTTTCATCCAAGATGAAACCATTACATTTGGATGGTTGCACCATTAATCAAGTGAATTATGCGGTTATGTTGACAAACCACATGGCTGAAACCACAATATGTTCTTTCAGTAAGATGGATTTTGGAGAAAAAATTCGCAAACAGCTTAAAAAACATTGTTTTATATTATTTACACCGACAAAACACAATCAGAGACACAAACATGCTTATGGGGTTCCCCTACACAAAAAATGGACTTTTGCAATTTTTATAAATTATTTTTTGCCTTTTTTGGCCTTTTTCCATTCTTTATAATTCCACCTAATTCCTTTTTTGAAAATATTTCTTGTTATTGGATAATTACTCAACAATCAAAAAGATTTACACAATTTCTGATAATCTGAATCGTGTTGTACAGCCATGCTATTTAACTTTTTAACATTTTTTTTCATATTTACCTAAAATCGAACTCTCATGTTTGGTATTGTATTTTGACTTGATTTTTGGACTGAATGTTCCAGAACAATTCTTCTATACACTAACAATGAGAAGGAATCCATTTTGTATTTAATTCAGTGATTTTTTGTGCACATGCTTGAGCTTATATTCATGAAACTCCTAAAAAGGCAACTCAGAAACGCTTTGTCATTATTAAACTGAAGTGATTCACAAAGGAAGAACTTAGTATTGCCTATAGAAGTCTCTCGTTGTTTCGAAATTAATAGTTTGGGACAACGCATCAAATTGCCTATTAAAGTTGCTGGACAAATTTAGAAACGGCTGTCTGAATGAGAGTCATTTGTGTCTATACTCCAATTATGGAAGTTAAATATAGAATTTCAATGAACAAGTCCATTATAAAAATTGAATTTATAGAAATCATGATTTTAGTAATTTTTATCCAAAAGAATGGAGCATAGAATTAGTGCACGAAGATCTAGGCAAACACCTATAGTAGCCAGCTAGTATGAACATGAATTGGAATTTTTCCTTGTAGACTGCTAAAGATATATAAATCTTAGGTGGATGTTTGTCTATTTTAAAATATAAGTTTATTTATTAAGATATTTGCTTATTTATTTGTTTATATTTTTTTGCAAGTCATATGTACATTATAAAGATTTCAATGTATTATATTGTTTTGCCTTTCTATTTAGCTTTGATATATGAAAACATAATTTTGGCCGAGCCGTGTTATATGCTATTACCACAATTTTTAGATTTGACTTTAATTATTACACTATCAATCGGTTCAGAAATTCCACATCAATTTCTGCTTAATGCATTCGTTTCAACAGCGTTTTTTGAAACCATGCAAAATTTCTGGGTATTACTAACAAATTAAATTCTTTGCATTTCTACCAGTACATAGCTGAAATGGAAATACTTTTTGTGATTCCAGCCAAAACACAATTTGATTAATAACTATTGTGGTGTAAAAATAACCTATTTTTGACATGGAATGTTCACGAAAATTCAATATAAAGAGTACACGCAAACAAATAACACGTTTTTAGGTAGTGAAATATTTGTTTCGAACAACAAATTTATAATTATTGTTGCAAAAATAATTAATTTATTGACATTTCAGCATTTTCTGAGAGGATAAAAAATCCAGAATCACAAAATTTATTTAATATGTTGATCTCTATATATTACGTACTTTATTTTCAAACGAACTAACAAACTAATTACCACATTATTTGTTTTTGCTACTTATATTAGAGCATAAATCTCACAACTCAAAATTACATGAAAATCTCATTTTATTAATATAAGAATTTTAGATATAGCATCTAAATTTGACAAAGAAAATTCAAAAATTCTTCAAAAACGAAGTATTTGTGCTGCTCGACTGTTCTAATTAAATTAAATTTTCGAAAAGTGTCGAATAAATGCTTACTACTACGGTTTTAGCAGAGGTGTGAATGTTGTTATGTATGCAATGTTTGGAATGGGCTTGGATTTTCACCGGTTGGCATGTGTGTCAATTTTCAGATAAAGTTAAGGTTTTCTTCAACATGTATTCTCAGTTTTGAACTCAATCTTTTCTTGGGTTGAATTGGTGTAATTCTTTGTCAATCATATGGGCCTAGTTTTTTCATGGTTGTGGTCTTGGCACTTGCCTTTCTTAGTTTTAGAAAGCGTTTGGGCTTCACCATTTGTTACTACGTAGTTACCCAGTGTTATTAAGACTTTCTTTTAGCTGTAATTTAGATGAAAATTTTATTTGTGTTAATGAGTAGGAAGATGATATTCCATTTCAAACATAAATTATTGCTTTCATTGTACTTGGTAAATTGTTTCCATTTATTCTTTTCTTTATTTTCTTGTAGATCAGTGTTGCGATAACAAATTGTTTTATACATTAGCGAATGCTTGAACTAAAACAGATTAGCAAGCATCCTAGTTTTATGGAAAATATAGAAATTGGACAATTAAATATTCATTATTTTTCTTATAACCCGAATTCTTGAATTATAGATTTTTTAATTTGTCGAAATTCTGTACATATACCTTTCTTTCTTAATAAGAAGTTTTACAAGAAAATCTGTTGGGTAGCAATAAGAAATTTTCGTACTTTTGCGTTATCTACTCCCTGCTCACTCAAAATGTTGCAAAATAAACTACTTTATCAACATTATAATTATAACCTTAACCATAACCCAAACCATATCTTAAACCAAACCACAACCCAAACTCCAAACCTAATTCTAACACTATATCCCTAGCCCTAAACCTAACCCAAAACACAACCCTACTAACAACTCGAGCTTTAAGCTAAATTCTACACTAACCACAATCTTATCCCAAACCATAAACCTAACATTATACTATTGTAGCATAATCTATCACATAAGCTGCTGGAAAACCACTACTTACAACAAAGTAATAATCTATGTCAAATAGAAATAAAAGAGGAAGCGCGAAAAAAACCTCACCCAGAGTAGTGATAAATCCAGTTGCATCGAGATCGACACTACAGTACCGATGGAACAGATCAGTCCCCCATGATGGAACTGCAAACAATTCACATTTCCCTAGAAACCATTCCACAGGAAATTTACAAAGTCTTAGAAAAGAGTCAGGGTCCTGAAATAATGCTAAAAAATGAAATACGGCAATTGAAGAGAAAATTCGAACAAATGGATGAAGAAGAGAAAACGTCATAAAAGAACTCAAAACAGACATGATCTCAAGGTTGGAAGAACAGAGTAAACTATTCCAACAGGAAATAACGAGACTAATTCAACAACTGGCTGAGTCAAACAAGAAGTTCATAGAACAGATCGAAAATTGGGAAAGGGTGTATAGGGAACTAGAAAGAGAAAATAAACAGCTAGTAGAAGACAATGAAATCCAATCACACGAAATTGAGCAGTTATGAGACAAACTCTGATTGGTTAAATTAACGGAAGAAGAAAAACAGGGAGAAATATAAACTCACAAGATGGAATTGGAAGAAGAAAAACATAGCTCAAGATGCACGTTCACAAAAATAATGAAAAGTGCGGAAATGATGAAAAATGTGGAAAAACAGAACCCATCGAAATATGGGAAATGGTCACTAAAACACAACGTGAAATGCAATTAGAAGATGAACTGTTAACATCAACTCAACTGATATTATCCCCAAGAATACAAGAGAAAATCGGTAGTATCAACATCGAGAAATGTGGAGGTGTGAGCCCAGCAAATATGATGGAGTGGATTGACACGGATAATGAAAGATTTTTAGTCGAAAAAAAATCAAGAGTGAAACAAAACAAGAAAGAAATTACTAACAGTTGAGAGAGGAACAAACAGTAGTCATGATGAAACTAATGTTTACGAAAGCTTTAACAAGAACGGAATTAGAAGAATTATTTAGACCATATACTCAATTGGTGGTGGACATCGAATGCATCACAGCAAGATTAGAGATAAAAGCCAATCTAATAATGAAGTTGAAGAGGCGGGGCCTAACAAAAAAGTTCTGGGAGAAAATACAAGAGAGTAAGATGAGTTACCCAGCAACAATAGGTATGGCAACAGCGCTGAAAACAAGCGGAAGGTACAAAGAGATATAAGAATAAATTGAAACGAAGATATTGAAATGTACACCACCTGAAATGATATCAATCCCGATGATAATGTGAGATGGAGAGTACCAAAAGATAAAAAGATAGCAAAAGCATACATGCATGGAAACAAGTCATATGCAAACACAAGAGAAAGCAAAAACCATAATCGAAAAAAAGAGTACAGGAAATCAAAAGAAATAATGATTTGGAATGATAACAAAGAAAGGATATACATTGAAGGAGTGATAACTGCATACGATTTATATGCCAAAAGACTTCCAGTAATTGCACAAATACAAAATTTACGAGAAGAAATCGAAAAACGCACAACAAAGGCGGTAATATTATTTTCGGGAGTGAATGATATAGTTTGGCTCAACATATGGAACAAATAACACAGATATTACGATGTGTTGAAACGGGTGGAAGTAGTGATGGTGTTAAAACTAAACAAAAACGATCCTAACGAGATTACCAAAGCGGAGGTGAGACAAAACAAAAATTTCTTCTATAAAGACATGGTGATCACAAGAAGTTTGAGGAAAGTCTTGAAATTCTTTTACCCAGACACCACAATACCGGGAAATCTGGCGCATACTAGCAGAGCTGATGATAGGGTTAAAGGGATTGCACCTATACAGGAAATTCTACGAAATATTTTCACAAAAAACGAACAGAATAAACCAAGTAATGATGATATCAGAAGACTTAAAAGAAATGAAATTTCTAAGATACATGAATATGATAACGACAGAAAAGGAATCCGCACTCAAAATGACAAAACAATCCAAGCTCGCAACAGTTAGTTGGAGCAGCAAAGAAGCTGAAATGATAATTAGACGGGCAATTGCAATAGTGCATGGAGAACGAGCTGTACTCAAAATAATGTAAGCTTAGGAGGCAGTGTAGCGTAATCCATTACATACGCTGCTGGAAAACCAAGATCGAAAGGAAAGAAGAAAGATGATTAAAATTAATTAAGCAACTTAAGTGATGATATTGTGCTAACCAAGATTTATAAATCAAATATAAAATTGTACGAGCAAGTACTTGCCGATAAATTAATTTGGCAGAAATCAGAGAGCGAAATCGCTTCTTGTTATTTTTTGTAAACTAGGCAGAAGTGTCTTAGTAATTTAAAATTCAAATCGACAGGTACTTGTTTTGATTAAAAGTATAATAGAGAGAAAAAATTGTAACGATTGATGAAGTATATTCTTCGGAATTCTTATTTTGCTGTTAATTAAGGTTTGATTAATTAATAGAAATGTCTAGCTAAACTGTTCGTGCTGAGTAGTGGTCAGCATCCCATCACGGAAACGATTCAAGGTGCTTTGCCCCTGATTCATGAAATGCATCTAAGTTAGGTGTACAGTTAAGAGTTTTTTCATCTCAAGTTTAGCTGATTATCAATCACTTTCAATAATGTACTTTATAAGACTTCGGAAAAGGCTAGTTAGCCAAACATAGGATATATCCTAACCCCTTCTTAGATCTAAATTGTTGACTATAAAGCGACCGAAAAACAGACCGTTTATTATATTAATTATCTTATTTAAATGTAGGTTAGGAAGCTATTTGTTTAATTAAGTAATTTGAATGCCAATAGTTTTTCGGTAATGGCAAGGTTTTAATATGTTAACTTGTTAATGAAGCAGCTAGTGAAAAGTCAGGTTGTACGAAACTTATGTCAGTTTATTTATGAGAACTGCAAAACATTCCACTGCCCCTATCCTAGAAAAATGGCTATAAATAAAATGGATCCAAATTGCACTGTCGGCTTTTACTGTAGAACTATAAACGATTTTTTCAGTCTTTGTAATGACGTAAGTAATACTACACCTCGGGGAGTCTATCCAATGTTTGTGATCAGTGATTCCAGTATCGAGAAGAGCATTTATCGAGCTTCTTCCAAAGACACCATTCTGCGCGTTCATCATGTAGACACCACTGGAAAAGCGCTGGCGCTACCTGAAGAATATGTCTTCCTGTAAATATGTTATAAAGAGTCATCTGAATTATTTTTTTTAAATGTATAATTTGTATTTTGATTAATTTCATTTCATGAAGGTCTCCTTTCATGGTGCATTTTTTCCCAACCTCTATGCCTTTTAAAGCTGAATTTTTTTTTAAATTTTCATCGTCCAGGAGTTCCTAAGCGTAACCGTTTCTAAATGTGATAACTATTTTTGAATAGTTGTTAGATATTTGAATATATTTATATTCATTTTCTATTTTATACAATCACTAATGGTCTTAGTATCATTAAATATGTCACGCTTTTAAGCATAGTTTTGGACCAGTTAAACGCGAATAAGTAAAAAAAAAATATATATATATATATATTTTTGCGGGTACTAACCATAAATCACCAAATATATACGGGCGCTCTGGTATAGGTTATCTGATATATATGTGCACCAAGTACATGTGGTGCGCTACGCGTTATTTTGAAACGAAACTGGACCCTAAACTNAAAAAAAAAAAAAAAAAAAACAACATCACACAATACAAAGAGATTTTAAGTCGAGTTGTGTCTAATCATTAGTAATCACCGTCATAGGTTAGGATAAACACACAGCCTACTATGTTTATTAGTAGGCTGTGGTACACATTATAATAAGCTTCTTTGAGATGAGTGTCGGAGGTTCACCAAAGAACTTGGATTACTGGATCGTTTGCTGATAAGGAGAACAGCTTTGGGCGGATGCCCACCGAACAGGACAACT
This sequence comes from Hofstenia miamia, assembly GCA_900660155.1. Taxonomy (NCBI): domain Eukaryota; kingdom Metazoa; phylum Xenacoelomorpha; order Acoela; family Hofsteniidae; genus Hofstenia; species Hofstenia miamia. The sequence continues at coordinate 551,565 of CABFPE010000290.1, forward strand.
GCGGAGAAACTTCACCTAAATAGTGATTGATAATATATCTGCTAATAAACGTTAACAGAGGAATATTATTAAGTCATAGAGCAGTTGAGAATAAATAGATATGCAGTGCCAGGTAGCGATTCACAAGTAAAGCGAACGGCAGTGCAATTCGAGATGTGTTAACACTGAACAGATTTGTAAGAAAAGTTGGGTGTAATAAAAGTTTGCTTAAATGTCCTAATTTGGGTGATATGTGTCATTGAAAGATAAGTTGTTATAGTGATGCTATATTATTTTGTTATTATTATTATTATTATTAATAATAAAATTATCAAAATGCAAATGATACCTGTCTTATAAGTACTAATATAAATGCTTTTAAAGCAAATAAAGACCTGCAAAATGATATTGAAAATTTACTACATATTTCACAAATAATAAACTGAAAGTAAATATTGAAAAAACACAATTTATAATACTCCCTTCCAAGACATTCAAAACATTGAACTTAATATAATCCATGTACCAATAAAGCAAATTGAATCCATCAGCTATTTAGGTGTTTAAATCGACAATGATTTAAATTTCGAACAATTCTTAATGTCAAAAATTAAAAAATGGCACCTGGGATTAGATGTCTTTATCATCTTAGAAATATTTCAAATACATATCACAAACAATTAATAAATGCTTTCTGCTTATCACACTTTCAATATTGATCATTTCTCTTTACAAATATAAACTCAAAATATTGCATTCTTCTGTCTGAAACCTTCAATATATCTTCTAAAGCACTCAATTTCGCTCAAAAACATGACAATGTATCCAACTATCGACTAAAATACAAGATATTATCTCCTTAATATCAAATTCAAATGCATAGTTTATCAATACTATTTGAATTCAAGTTTGCTCAACCCGCGATTTCGTTTTTAAAACAATATATTAACATGTAAATTAAATGAACATTCTCAAGAATTAATATGCTTAGATAAACATTATAATAGATTTCAGCACACAGCAACTAAGGTATGAAATTCAACTCGAAAAAAATTACAATAAATTCAGAAAAAAATTGCACAGATTCCTCTTTAATTGACAATGCATTCTTAACAACAATAACGTACTACACTCATATTATATATATACATATTATATATATTTTATAATGATTATTTTTAACTACATGTATTTGTAGTTGTAGCTTTTGTACTAGTTTGCAGCAAAAAATTTGCTTTGACTCATATATATCTAGTTTGAAGTTTAACTGTATACTTTAGCAAATATATTGGTTTGACTCTTAATATAAAAAATAACAAATGAATACTTCATTAACAATTTAAATAAAAAGCAACAAAATAATCTGGAAAAATTACCATTTTAGGTAATCTAATCACTCAATGGCAGAAAAGCCTTGAAGCTTTGCTATTTTTTTCTTTGTTTTTTTTGAAATGATTTTATATCAGCATTCACATTTGCAATAAAGTTTTTAATAAATCAATTGAAAGATTTTCGAATTATAAAGTCAAAGTAGCACTTTGAATCACTTGGACAGCAAACATTCCATTGAAAACTAACAAACTTTTTGCACAATTACAAACAAATGCAAAAGCACGGAAAAAATTGTTTGATTAAAGTAAATTGCAAATAATGGTTGTCTTTCCAAAGCGATATATATCTACTATGCAAAGCAAATGACGGCATATGCAAAGTCACTTGACTGTCTGGGATCCCTCTGTCAATCATTGCGGCTCAATCTGGAAACGTTTTATCAACCATTTTAAAATTATTTAGACAGTTAGAATACGAAATCTGGCAGATCTTAATAAATAATTGAAAACAAAATGTACTCGGCAACAAAGTAAGTAATGCATAATTGTTCTTCTAGTGAGTAAATTAAAAGGTTATTTAGTAATAAAGTTTGTTCTTTACATAGTTCTTCTTTTTCTTTAAATGAACTGAATTCCATCTCAGTAATGCGCAACTGAAATTTTGATTTTTACTTCACTTTCATAAATTTGTTTCACAGCAATGTAGTAATTTGCAACTGGAAAATGTTCGTTCTAAAAAATCGGATTGAAAACTCCAATTTTGTAATTGTTTATTCTTCATCAACAATAGAAGACAAGCGTTTTTGAATATCAAAAATTTCCAATCAATAGAATCTTCCAAAAATAACATATAAGATAATATGTTTAAAATATCAGAAACACTTTAATACTTTTAGCCTTCATAACATCTTTGAACTCCATTGGACTAATTTCTTTATCATTAATATTTACATTAAAAGTAATTTGATTACTGATTTCTTATAAACAGAGGGAAATTTAACAGTTAATTTCGATTAATCATCCTTGCAAAATAAAAAATGTATAAAAACAATGATTTGTGAGAATCTACGAAAGTTTGATATTTTTGTAATAGACCTCGGAAGAAGTTCATCTTTCAATTTAACGAAATGATCATTTAAATCCAAAAAATTGGCTTTCATTAAAAAACTTGAATTATGAAAATTCATTTTCTAATTTTCAGCAGACAAACGGTGTTCAGCAATTGATTTGTAAACACAGACGTTTTAGAGGTTTGGAAATTACACCATGTAGATATTATTATGCGATATCTCATTCACCACGGGTACTAATGTGCATATGTAATGTGCTTTTATATTACGGGGTGAAAAATATAACGCATGTTCTTAACAATATTTAATTGCAATACAAAAATTATGCAATATATAAACAAACAATAGCTCGAAAAATGTTGAACTCCACAGAAAATGCTTTGGACAGTGCTTAAATTGTTTATTACAAAGCAATCTGGATGTTTAATAATTTTTATTGGTTATCTGCCACAGAATTGAGTCTTTTGATGATAAAGAAAACTTAAGCAACAATTGTTAATAAATGACAGGTATCAATAATTTGTCTACACAATACATAATATATTTTACAGGATTTCAAAAATTAAAAAATATCATAAATGAGTTGGGAATGTTTTTTTTAATGAAGTATTTAGTCTCGAATATGCTTGAAAAGGTTGTAAGATATGTATGAACGCTAATAAGGAAAATTACCTGAGTTAATCTTTCTTTAGAGGTCCCGTACTTAGAAAGATATGAAGGCAAGTTTGGAAAAATCGAAGGTGCAGCCATTGGTTTTAGGTATCGTTTTTTAAAGACGCCAACATTTTTTCTTTTTTCTTGGTTTGACTAACTGTTATGAAGTCAGAGTAGCAAAGTGGTTTGAACAAACTCGAGAATTCTTGGTGACATAATAATGTTTTTCCTCGGAATTAAACGTTTCCATTGATTCAGTAAATCTTTATTTTGAATAGGAAATTAAGAAAATGTTACTCCTTTTTGAGAACAACGAGAATAACCACTTCTATATCTCGGTACAATATGTTTATTAAAAGAGGACTTTTGACTATAGTAAAAAATCTTATTCGACTATAGTCAAAAGACTAATAGTGTGGCACCACCCAAAAAGTGACTTTTGAGATTTACGATTAGTCAAGTTATGAAATAGAAATTGTTCTATTTGAAAATGACTATTAGTCTTTTGCCCTTCCCCCAATAGTGAACTTTTTGTAATTTTATAAAAAAATCAGAATTTGTATATCAATAAACTCCACACTTCCATTAACTACCATTAATAAATAATTTCAAACGTAGCCATTAAGATGGGTGCAAACGCAAACAAACAACTTGTAGATATTGCTTTAGCGTGTTTTCAAACCCAATTCCATTGGAGAGAGTTGTTTCAAAGACTAGTTGATTGCATAGATATTTAGAATTTTCTAAAAGTTTTTTTACAACATGCTAATTGTGTTAAATGTTTACATAATTATTTACATATGTTAATGTATGGTCAATAGGGCAACCAAAAAATTGACCTAAAAATCTGTCGAATTGCCCTTAAAATTGCTAAAATTGACCGAAAAAATTGACATATTTCCTTAAAAACGAGATGTTATTGAATTTCAATTTAGATCTTGATTACAACATCTTATGTATTTTTCAACGTTTTTGCCAATAAATGTCGATAATCAGCAAGTAGATGGTTTAATTTCGAAAAATTTCATTCAAAGTCGGCACTTGAAGGTTGGGCATTCCATAGAATTGCATTACACAAATAAAATTACGAGCGGTAAGAGGCAAAGTCACACTTAAAACACGTGCGTGATAAACATTCCATTCGCCTGCATACGTATATTAAAAAATTAAATTGGTTCGAAAGTGATCAATCACATTTTGATTGAATCGCACGTCTAACCACCCGAGATAATTAGCGATGTGACGATAATGAAGAAATCGTGCTCGTTCGATTTCCCTGTGATCGTCACGTCGGTAATTATCTCGGGTGGTTAGACATGCAATTCTTTCATATGTGATAGATCACTTTTAGAACAATCACTAGTCTAACCGTGACCTCAGGCATCTAACATACCTAGGAAGCGTCGCCTAATTCTATATATAAGGATCCTCGATTTTATCACGCCAACTTCTAATCAGGTTGAGAGACTGTTCAGCAAAGCTGATTATGCTCTATCTGATTACCAAATCATTTATTACCCCTCAATTTAGAGATCCTAATTTCTTTACCCTAACAAGCACATGCGGAGTAAAATGACTTCAGGAAATAATCTCAAATAACAATAATAGTTGATATTTCTAATTTGAATATCTTTCAATTGATATATTGTGTCTTGAATATTTTTAATCAGAAGTAGATTAATCGATGATTAATCGCGATTATTAATCTCCTGGCAGCAGCGATTACGATTAATCTATCGCCAAATTTTTTTTTCATACGATTAATCGCGATTAAAATCTAACGATCCCTGAATTCAACCGCACTCTCACTTCGCGTACAGCTAAATAANGAAGTAGATTAATCGATGATTAATCGCGATTATTAATCTCCTGGCAGCAGCGATTACGATTAATCTATCGCCAAATTTTTTTTCATACGATTAATCGCGATTAAAATCTAACGATCCCTGAATTCAACCGCACTCTCACTTCGCGTACAGCTAAATAATATTTAGGCGTCCATGGGCATTCCTTGCATTTGTATTTATTTGCATGTACTGTTGCGTAATGGTAAGTATTTTTTTGAAATAAGAATACCGCGACGCAAGTCTTCTCTTCCCGGCCCATATCCAACTCTGCACGTTAGTATTTTAAGATTTAAATAATGAAAAGTGTTAATATAATTTTGCACCTTCATTCTCGTACTTAACTGTAACTAAGTTTGGAGTAATTTTGTTACCCCAAAAATAACTAGGATAGAATTTTGAGCTCAAATCAAATAGGAAGAACGTGATATTTTGTGACTTTTCCACATTTTTAAAGTACTTTTTGTCTGCACAATATGTGAGCCATCATATCTTTTCTTATTTAGATTCAACCAAAATCATCAATAGGCTAAGTTTGGGGTAACTTTGTTACCCCAAATGAAATCAGCTTAAAACTCTTGTTTTAGGATGTTTGCTAGTTTCTTACACTAATGCCATGCTTGCAAAACCCTAATGTTATGATTTAATGAAATTTTTATTAATACTTCATTTAGCTCGTACCCCAAATCATCTACATTGTGAAATTCTAAATCTTTCTAGTTGCTTGTATCCCATGATTTTTGCATATTTTGGTTGCTATGTGAAGAAGACAATCTGCTATATCAAGATTAAGACTCCAGGAATTTCAATTTAATATATATGAAAATTCAGGAACTAGACAACATTGAAAATCACAATGAAACCTTAAATATAGATGAGTTTTCTCAATTTTGCAGAGAACATTGATGCAACAGTGGATGACTTAGAAGAGGGAATTTTGAATCTTCTTAGTTCTACTAACTGTTAGGAAGAGGAAGTGCAATTGGTTCATTAAGCAAATTTCGGACTTCAAATTTCAATAAAATAAACAACCCTCTAGAGAGAGAGCCATCTCGAAACATTCATACTAATTTTGGTCCACCAAATCATGTACAGGTTCTGAATCTATCTTATTCTTGAAATAGATTTAGGATGAAATTTTAGAGGACTGCCTTCGTTATTCAAACTTGTATACTCGTCAAAATTTAGTTGGACTGATTCATTTAGAGGTGCATTCAATTCATTAGATGCAAGTAGATAGACCTGAGCTTGAAGCATTTATTTGATTGTATATAATAGCTAGAGTTCATAAGGTACATGATTGCAGTTTAGAAAATAAGTTCGAAAGTCTTTTGGGCTACCATGATGAATAAAATATTTGTATCAATAAACCGACATTCGAGATCAAGGTGAATGAAATGATAACGATAAATGTACGCCAATACTTTACATATGAGAAACTTTTCATCAAACAGAAATCACTCTTATCTTCTTCATTCTACCCTGACAATCATTGAGTAACTATTTGAATATCATGTTTGTGTTTGAATATGGTAGTGTTGAGTTTAGGGCAACTCCCCCTCCCTCACAGGCTGCTTGCGAGTTACCTGCAAACAGTGGATACTGCTTGAGTGGTCGAAACGTGATGAAACCATGCAGATTTGCACAGTTATTTGAGTATGTACGAAGGTATCAATTTGTTAATTATTGCAAAATGAAGTGATTTGCATTTTTCTATTTGTGGTTGTATAGATATAGATATTGATATTTGATTGTATACATGGTTTCTACAGGCAAATTTAATTTTGATGGAAAGCTGTCGCAATAGACAGATTCTTTGGTTTTGTCAAAATGTAAGCCTATGTGCAAATTATTATTACAGTTAACTACTGTCTAGTACATAGAGTGAACAGAATAACGTATTAACCCCCGACTAAATTAAGCAAATTACTAAGCATTTAGCTTAATTCCTCTTTCCATTCTTATTACATACTTAATGCAGAAATAACTAATTGAAATAATTGCGGGGAAATTTTAGGGCAAAAATTTTACCTTGGGGGTAGAATTCAACCTGATATTATATTTGCAGTGCCAAATACATTCAAAGCATTGTTTGTGGTCAGCCGTACAAGTTTCTTGAAAGTATGAGCCTTGAGGCGGTAGCAGTTAAAAATTTAATCTGCTTTCAACTCTTGGATCAAAAGTTTTAATTATAAAAATATCCTGCAAATTAAAATTAAATTTTCATGCAAATCATCTAAAAATTATTGTTGCCTAAAATCTAAAGGAATTTACAAATTTTCATTTGTAGAAATATATTTATACAGTTTTAAGGTTTTTTAAATTGGGGTAACAAAATTACCCCATACTTCGTTTAACGGAAATTTATTTTAACAATTTTTAATCGTTAAGCAAAGTCATTCTCACTTCTTGAATAGAGCGCGACATCTGATGTAATAGGAACTCTCTATATACTAGTAAAATGCAAAAAGTTGGTTTTTAATATGTTCAACGAGTTGCAAAATTAAAAAATAACAAATATAAGCATATATTTTAGTAAGAGTTGAAGCACCTTTTGCTTATCATTCAAATGAACAATATTAAACGAGTTTACAAATATGTGGACTAAAATGACTAACACACAGGGTATAAAAGTATTCTTATACTTGAAAATCGTCCATCTTTAACTGGAATTAAAGTGTTGAAATAAATTACGTCGAAACTTTAAAAACTCGAATAACAACGTAGCAATATTTCCTGCTATTTACTTTAAATATTGACGGTTATTTTTTATTTCACTTTGTACCCTCTGCGTTTTATCACTATGTTTCAATGACGAATCTTTTTCCTTGATTTAACAAAGAAACAATGCATATCATTATTAATATTAATATATGAGGCACATTGGCTACATCCAAAGTTTTTGAAGTTAATTCAATATAGCTTATGGATAGGTATGGTAGTTTCAACAACAAGCTTGTGGTAATCCTACAAATCAAAAATATGCACACATTCAACTTTTTTTTTTGGATTTTTAATAAATCTGTTTTTATTAGTGGGTACATCTAGTGTCCAAATTGAAGCATTTAGGAGGCATCTAAACAACCAGTGGTTTGTCAGGTCAAAGGGCTTATGTATGCAAATTTGAAGGAGCATCGGCAGAGGTGCCGATTATGGTATGGTAAACTACCATTATGTACCATATTATTGATACCATAATGGGATTGCTCAAAAAAAATTTACGGCCATTATGGATTGTAAACTTAAAAATATGGCCATAATGGAAATCCATAAATTTATTGTTACATATACAGAATCTATTACTAGTTTCAATAAAAATGGTTAAACTTACATTCATATATCTTACATTTATAATAATTATAAATATTCATTTTACATATATTTTCAAACGAAAAACATTTTGATAAGACAAAAATTTTTAAAAGTGTTGCAAAAGTTTAGTAAGCAGTTTCAGCAGATTGTAAACAAATACTAAAGATGAAGTTGTTTCCTATTTGTAATAGTGAACTACAAACATGTACTGACGATTAATTTGTTTCAAAATTTATAGTGGTTGCGGACAACAAAGCAGGTTGTATTCGAAAACACAAAAAATATTTGGTTTATTAATTTATTTTAACATTTGTTTCTGAATGTTTCGAAATCGTTTTGCGACCTAGTGAATTGCTTGTGCTTTGTGATAGTACTACAATTTCATATTACACAGAAATGGCTGCAGCTTGCAATTTGTTTTTTGTTATTAAATATTAGAAATCACTCTATATAATTGGTATTGCCACATGTGTTCTACGTATATTTCACTCTCATTGACAATATTTTACATAATGGCCATTATTGCCATAATTTATGGACGAAATTTAAAATATGGCCATTATGGATGGCTAAAAAATTTCGCCTTACCATATATGGCAATACCATAAACGGCACCCCTGATCATCAGTATATAAGCAGAATGATTCATTAATTTACAGCATTTGTTGGTCATTTTTAAATGTTATGATCACATGCAGACGAAGAGTAACAGTCTTTGAAGTCATGGTTGATTTGCTTGGTTAAGGTTTAGGATTAGGGTTAGGGTTAGGGTTAGCTTTATAAGTGCGTTGCAAGACATAGGTTTTGTGCTAAATATTTAGTCCGAATTCACAAAAACAATGGCTTTTGCTACAACATGACCACTTCTTTTCGGTTGCTCATTACAATAGTCACCGGATTTATTCCAATTACACCCATATCACTTTCACTGTGATATTGTCAAACCATAAATATAACATTCATACATTTAAATATTATACATATTAAGCTGCACATTATTTGCTGTCTAGTACGATTATGCAATCAAAAATTTGTCATGGACAATTATCACCATTATGGACATGGGGAGATTTGATCCAAAAACCCCAAGATTCATTTGGTTAATAATTCATATACCATAAACAAGGTCCTCCGTTTTATTATTCATAAATGTTGATGTTTCTACTAAATCCCATATTTGAAAACTTTTTATTCTTTTTGTATGAATGTTTAAGATGAAGAATTTTTTCAAGCGATTCTCAAGAAAAAATAGTAATTCTGATGTCTTTCATTTAGGTAATGTTTTGAAAGTCCTCTTAGTTAGCATGGGAATGAGATTTACTTAGCATATAGCCGGAATGTTCCAACGCACTCCGGCATATGATCCGGTTCAATTTGCTATGCAAGTTTAATTACACAAAATTAAACGATGGTTGGTTTTCAGTCAAGAGTAGTATTAATTCGGCATGTTTTTAAATTAGTGCTTCATATAAATTTTTGCAAACACAACGAATATTTACTTGATAGAATGTGTCAAATCAACCTTGTGATAAATCTATCAAATTTTTTCAAAGAGTTTTATTTACTTTTTTTACAAAAATTGATTGGGTAGACTTGAATAATTTTTTTCATTACTTGCTTTGCTTAGCATAAACAGCATGACTTCAGTTATTGGCGTACATTCCATAACTGCGTAAAAAGGTTTATTTTTTGAATATGCGGAAAAAACTTTTACGGAACATTGGTCCACTAATAAAGTAAAATATAAAATTTACAGATGAGTTCGCTAAAGCAGACACATTTAAACATTTTTGCACCAAATGAAAATTAGCAATTCCTTTCAAAGTACTCTTATCCAAACTGTATAACACCGTAACTAATAGACCACCAGAGAAAAGAAACGCACAGAACACAATGCTATTGGTCAACAGCATTGTGGTTAAGCGTTTCTCACCAGAACTTCTTTCCCTTTTACGATTGTAAATGGCATAGATAAAGTAAATGTTGCAGAATGAGATAAAAACGAATGGGATGAAACAGTAAAAAGCTATCCCTACCATAGCAGTGTACCACAATGCAAAAAAGGGAGTGGCATTCAGAGTGCACACCAAATTGACGATTTCAAACTTAAATAAGTTGGGAAGAGTGAGAAGATAGCAAAATCCGATAATAATAATTGTAACTCTGTTTGCAATACCTGGTGTAGATTTTTGCTTGTACCACACAGGAAAATGAATGGCAATTACTCTATCAATTGCCAATGCCATCATGTGAAAAGAGCTGCATACAGATGATGCCCAAGTGTGAAAGTAGAATATCTAAAATTACAAATTGGTGTTAGAATTTGATTTCTGAATTCTTAAAATATAACCAGCTAAAACTAATTAAAATTCAAATATTCGAATTATTTAATTTACATTACGCCATCTAGCGTTACTAAGCAGTTAGATTAAGTATCCAGGAATTTTAGATTGTTTATTCAAAATATTTAATTTATTAAACTGAAACAGCAAATTTGGAAGGATATTTTAGCTAACTTAAATAAATAAATTTTTGTAAAATATCTACTTAAATCTATATATATATATATATATATATATATATATATATGTATATATATATATATATGTATATATAACAGTGATGTATATGCAATTCAAGGAATCTTATTCCATCAAATTCTAAAAAAAAATCAATTTTAACAAGAGAATTGAAACAATGGTGGAAACATCTCATCCTAAAAAATTACAAAGTATTGGTAAAATAGACATTTTGGTTAAGAATTAATTTAAACATGTTTGTTTTTTTAATTTTGCTTAAGTATTGAATCAGTACAATCACTGGAAACGATATTTTTAGCTAGTTTAGCAAGTGGTAATGGGGTATGGGGCTTAAAAGAATTTATGAAAACTTGCTCAGAAGACATGCTTTACATTGATGTAGTCAGTAAAACATGCTTAAACTTGTATTTTTGTGTTTAGGAAAGCTATGTAGTTTTGCGCTGCTTATTTAATTTTGACAATTACTAAGGGAATTTCCATACTGGGCTCAATTCCAACAACTTCCTAAAATCAATAGGTTGGAAGTATATGCATTACTCAGCAATATACACATTTTTAAATAATAGATTGAGAATGTGCATATTAAAATTTAGTTTCTTAATTAATGGAAAAGTAATTATTCACACAAGTATTGATAAGCAAAAAAAAATTTTATTTTAAAATTTTAAATTACATTAGAAATTAATGACAATTTTTATTTATGCATTCATGTTTATAAAGATCTGTTAATTAATGCTTGGCTTCATAACTGTATTTCCATATCTCTTTATATTTTCTATTACTGATTGTACACAAATGACAAAGGATAAATCTTCCTAAGGAAAAATAATTATTATATTATATCTTATGCTAAATTTAATACAGAAATTCAGAAAAATAATTTCATAGGATAAAAACAAAATTATGGTTTTATTCAGTGATAAAAATGAAAACATACCTTGCAAAAATATACGTTGAGGTGCTGCAGTGAGAAACCGAAATAATCACCTCCAAGCATAAAATAGCCCTGATTAATGATCACCATTGTGTCCCAAAAGGCAAGATACTTAAGAAGAGTTATTGAGGAATTTTGAAATTTAAAATTAGAAGCTGTTAAGTAGCAGCAAGCGTTTAGAACAACTCCAAATGTTGTAATAACCAAACCAAGCACTGTAAGAACATTTGCCAACATATATTGCACATATTCATCAACGTTTGCAATCGTCAAGTTTTTCATATCTTGAAAAGCTTTTTAGTCTTTTTTAAGTATATCTCATAATATATTTGCTATTTTCAGTTTCAATTGTTAGCATCCATTACACCTCGAATATATCTTATACATTAGCCAATCAATTATTGAAAAATTGTGATGTATGTTCCTTGATTGCTGAATATATTCATTCGCAATCTGAATGCACATGAAATCTGTAGTTTTGCGAGTTACTCTGATATTGTGCATTTGTGATCATTTTAAATCATCTGGATAGCTATGTAGGATTAATCAAATTTTGAAATTCATTTTACAAACATAGCTAAAAGTGTAAGCCATTGTGGAAGTGTACCTTTTCATTGTTATGTAATTTGTTTTCTGCATCTAAAAGTTCGATAATGACTGCTAGCATTGATAATTTTGTATAAAAATGCTTCGAATTACATATTTTGTGCATTCCACATATATTAGATAACCTGTTTCGCTAAAAAATTTATGTTCTATTCATGTCAATTATACTATAAATCATTCATAATGATTTTATGATAAATCAAATGTGAAAACTACATTTAATATCACAATATCATATTGTTGCTCACCAATTGCTTTCATTGATGAAACATAAGAACAGTTAATTTGATTCATATTTAATTATGGAAACTTTTGCATTCCAAAGGTTAAGTCATACTAATTTTAATTACAAAGGGGAATTCATAAACTTTAAAATATCTATCATGATACGTGTATAACAACAGACGCAATAAATCCACATGAAGTTACCAGTTTAGCGAAAAAATTGACTCAGTATTTTAATAAAAAACAAATTAAAAGTAATCCCGAAAAATACAATTTATTATGTTCACACCCAAGCAATATCAAGAAATTTGTAATAATATAAAAATTATTCCATAAATAATCTTGGAGAAATAATTGAAAGAGATTTTAACATTTAATGAACTTTTTTCACTAAAATGTAGAAAAAATGGTCTCAGGGATTAAGTATATATAATTTTTTTATTTTTAGTGTAAATAACCTTAATTATTGTTGTTTTTTAGTGCAAAATATCACATCAAGCAATCGGAATAATTGGAAATATGTTCATTGATTATAAAGAACTCTGAATAATTTCATAAAAAATGGCAATGTTCTCGCAATATTGTATTTTATTCGATTTTAAATATTTTGTTTAATACACGAGTATGTACGCAATTCAAAATATTTAAATTTCTTGAGCAATTACATCAAAATCAATGATATATATATCATAGGTTATATAATTGTGTTAGTGCCCAGATACATTTTCTATTAAGGCTTCTAAATTATGGAATGATCTTAAAATATACATGTATAGTAGTTTTGATTCATTTATTTAGCAAATTGTTTTAACTCTTTTAATGTTGAGTATTATTATATTTTATATTAGTATTGTTATTATGAATGATAAAAAATTACCTATTGTCGACTGGTAATTCTGTAATTAGAGCAAATTAAGAAAGATCAGTATTGATGAAATTTAGCATCAAATATTTACTTGCATGTTGCTTTTACTGATATATTAAAAACGTCGCTTTATATTAGCTAAGCACAAATCAACCAATGAATGAATTCTTCAATTTAATTGGATTGTAGATTTCTAGAAAAAATTATATGGAATTAAGTCATTTTAATCTATGCAATTTTCAACAACATACTGATATTGAGGCATACATATTTGTATATATATATATATATATATATATATATATTAGGGAATTTGAATAAGACAAATTTTTAGAGTAACAAAAATTAGTTGCTATTTGTGAATGCAAAAAGTAACAACTAATAAGCAGAAATTTACAGGCTATACAAAACAGCATCTAAGGCAACAGTTTCTTAGAGAAAGTGATATTGCTCATTTCAAAGTGATAAACCTCATTAAAAATGTTGAAGCCAAGCTTTTTCTCGGAAATCCAAATAATCACCAATATTTTTAGTTGCATGGTATAGATAAAGGAAATCTTGTTTAAAAAGTTGTTAAAACCAAAATTAAAACAATTATTGAAGTGAAAAATACTGCACATACAGTTGGGAAAAGATCTATCTGCTATAATACGCAGAATTGAAAAGTACTCGTATTTTGACCCAAGCAAGGATATCGATAATCACGTACAAGTTTAACCATTTTATCACCTCCTGAGACATCCGAAGCCATTGGCAATAGACAAGATACTATGTGTATAATAGATCTGCCATTCTGATTCAGTGGATAAAACAAACAGAACTTATTGTTTGTTGAATTTAGGAATTCACTCAACCTATTAGTTGGAATGAAAAGGTATCTCGAATTCTCATGTTGGTTTCTGGGATAGAATAAAAAACTTTAAGGATAAAATTTTGCAGGCAAATTTATTACTGAAGCTGCATAGGCATGACAAGACATGCCTATATCATATTCTGGAGATAAAGCTATATTCTAAGTTTCAAGAATACCTAGACTCTTCAAATGCAGCTGAAATTGGCACATTTCAGAGTTTCAATGTACAATGGAATAGTCTGACTATGGATAAGCTTGAGGAGTCCTTAACGAATATCTTAGCCAAGATGTAAATTCTAACTACAAAGCAGAACACCAGCAGATTAATTTTCACGAGATGTTTGAAATAATACTAATATTTTTATTTGGAAATGAATCATCTCGTGTCAAGTAACTTAGAGCAATTGACCCTACAGATTCATCAAGTACGATGGATGGTTAAATCCATATGCAAGAGTCAAAATTTGAATATTTATATCTAAGATAAACTTGAAATCACGAATGCATAAGGTGTGAGATCTCAACAACTATTCTATCAAGGTTTATAGTATGCCTTCATTTTAGGCTTCACTTGCTCCACAGGTTGCTATACACAACTAGAAACCACTTCATTGGCTTTATTCCTCTCAGCAAACTCAAATCCAAGTAGCTAGATTTTTCTGAGCTTGCTGTATTCTGTCTTAAACTTGGTTCAGCATAAGGACAAGCATTCATAAAATTGGATTTGAAGTGAAAACTTCAAAACTGCTCAAAAGTAAAATGATCACCAGCAGCTGCTAAGGAATTTTGTGTTTGATAGAGCATATGAAATATTTGTATTGCTGAAAAATGAAGAATAACTCGCAGCATGCCTTAAAGATTGTGGAGCAGAACCAGAATAATTTTAGAAACCAACTATTCTGTCTTCGTCACAGTGTCACTGATAATTTTTTCCTATATTATGCCTTATGTTGCCAATTTTTACAGCACCACTAAGAAATATATCAGAGTATCAGAAACTTGAAAAAAGGTTGTTGTAATGAATAGAACCTTTTGAGAGGGTCAGACAACCAAACTCAAAATTTAAATATATATATATATATATATTTAATGATGAAATACAAAACTAGGCGTGTTGTTTTTGTCTTTTATTAGAATTGCTTATTTAAAAAGTGCAAAGAATATAGTCTACAACTGCTGTTATCACTCAAATCATGATTTCATCCTTCTTTTCAGATTAATCATTGTTTACAGGTAGGAATAAATATCCAACTAATTTTGCGGAGTGACCATTGAATTTATAGATTTTCAAAATAAATATATTTTTAGTCTTTTTAGATAATTTTACACTTGTCTTATAAATGTTAAGGGTACCATTAGCTGTATAAAATTTGTCTGAAGCATCTTCAGTGTTTTATACTTCTAAATTTTATGCTCATTTATCCTTCTACGTCGTTACTTTTAAAATATAGGCATCGTCGTTTGGAGTAACTTTGTTACCCATTGACACCTATAGTCACACATGTATCTGATACAGAGGTTAATACAATTATTACTACCAGACTTGTCAACGAACCGAGCTTCTAGCGTACCAAGCCGAGCCAGACCGAGCTTGAACACTGAATTAGATACACAACTAGCCCAAATTAAACCCTTATTAAGCCAAGCAAATTTATAGTTCTGCTTCTTAATTTGTTCATGAAGATTTTTCTTACTATTTTATTCATATACCTTTGTTTATAATCTTATTTTAAAATGCTTGTTAAATAACGGCAAGAGCGATGTAAAAAATTTTAAAGCAAAATTTATCATGTTAAAGACAAACTCATTTGACTACCTTTGGCACTTGCGACCAGTGCAATAAAGACTTATCCTTTGATCATTTTACTTTTTTCTTCTATGAATTTTGTTGTAAATTGTACTCTTTGAGATACCTTAAAGATATCAAGAATAAAGAACATCCACCTTTGCTCAAATATGGCCAATGTGAAATGATGTGAGATATGTCAACTGATGAATTTTGCAAGTTCTTTTGTATATAGTGTGTCGATTTTTTTTTCAAAGTGCCAAAAATTTGTCAAAAAATAATTTAAAAATGGCATGAAATAAACCAAATGTCGATAGCAATGCTAAAAACTTGATTTAGATATAGCTTAGCCTGTTTCAATGTGACTGTGTTAGGAAATATTAATTTATGCATTCTTTGCCCCAATCAGTGTAAGCTTCTCACATTTATGGTAATTGGTTAAGTGCAAAATCAGATTACACATCATAAAGCCTAATACCTTTCATCATGCCTCCTTTCAAACCAGGGTGCATGTTGATATTTGAGTTAGACCGTCGGCATAGTTGTCGTCCAACATTGCCAAGATGTTCCAGATTTGACCTAATACTGCAATTAATGTTTCTGTATATCATCCAGGGTGGTTACGGGTCACCTCGTCCGATAGTCAAGTAAAAAATTTACGAGTTGGGTTGCTCGGCACTCTTAGACAAATTGGGGTGGGGGTCATTCAAAATTGTTAGGGAGGAAGCACACAAACAGAATTAAGGAACAATTTAAGAAGTCAAACCTTTCAATCTTTAAAATTCTTAAAGAGTAATAAATTCTAATTATACTTGTATTTTTTTATTGATTTTGTCTAGTTTTCATTGATGCTTTTATGCTCAAATATTTTTGCGAGTATTCTACTAGTAATCCTCCTTTGATTGACTAATACAGTATTCTTAATATTTGTTATATCAAATAAATTGGGGTTATAAAATTACCCCATATGGTGATAATAATAAAAATGCACTTAATATTGTAAATAAAGCTGCTAAACATTGCTGCTATTTAGCATTATTGGGCATTTATTTTGATGTAAAAATCTTAAGTTTTTGTTGGTTTAGCGGATTTCCTTTCTTTCAGCAACGTAATTAAGGACTGTGGAGTAAAAGAAACACACCGAGCGACGTGTAACGGTTAAGATATCTCATAATTCATTAAAGTTTTACAAAGTATCTTTGAAATTCTTTAAAGTTTCCTTAAGAATTCTTAAGAATCTTTAAATTTACTTTGAATATCTTTAAAATTCTTTTCAATGTTTAATGTTATTTGATAAAATTTCTTTAATTTTGAAAAATCTTCAACTAGCTATTTATAATATAATGCGAGACTTAATCATCATTTTATGTGAAAAAGCTACATGATGTCCTAGAAGATTGTTTGATGATTTACACTTTTATTCTTATATACATCCTCAGACCCTGAGTAGCTACGCCACTGACAGGCAAGCTCCTTGGAATTCATTGCGATCAATACAATGGGATGAAGTTAAGGGAAACTATATCACTTTAGTTTTCGGGAAATATTTTCTTGAATTTCTTGAATATGAACTTCGCCAATAAACTATGTGAGAAAATCTCATTTTAGCGATTCATTTTAAATTAGTCTCTCCGATTAATTTTTGTAAGCGAGGTTTTGTCGGACATTTTAGATATTATGTAATTAATCTGTTAAAGAACTTTTCCAATTGAACTATGGAATTCCTCTATTTCAAGTGCGTTTTGCAACAATGCTTTTCACCTTCAATACACTATAATGATTTAGAGTTGACTAAGCCTTATCCGGTCCGGAAAGCCATTTCGCTTTAATAAACCTTAAACAGTCTGGGATTTTTTTGGAAAAAATTCAATAATCCTATAAAAAATTTCTTAAACGCCTTCGGCCCCTTGGTATCTGACTTGTGCACGGCACTCCTCAATCGGTGTGGAAAATACTTGCACATATCAGGAAACAATGAAAGTTCTTTGTTGATTCCATGGCTCAAAGCCTTAAAAATACATAAAGATTAGGTATGGAAAGGATTTAAATCTTTTTTAATACTAGCCACAGCAATACGCGTTAGTAGAAATTTTCAACTTTGCATTGAAGTATGTTCCCCAATAGACCTAACCATTCCTCAAGATTGGAGAAAATTCTTTGTAACTTAGAAAACGGTTTGTCCTTTATAACGGACTCGAGGCTTTTTAAGGTTAAGCGCATATATTGGTCTTGCCATATATTGAAATTCTATTCGTTGTTTACTTTTCTACTATTTCTGCGATCTTAAAAATTAAAAATTAACTATAGTAAGGAATCTTTCACCATACATGAATTTCGTTGTGTCCGGGTCATTTTTGTGGCCACAGTTAAAAATGAGAATATTGCAATATTGCTACTTTGGAGTTAGGATGTGTTGCGCAAGTGTTTTGTTCTTGTTGGTTATTAAGGTAAAAGTCTAGTGAGTTTAAGGAATGAATTGGTTTGTTATGTATTAGGACTGGCTGCTGATACAATACTTAAGAAAAGTAATGATATTTACATTAGTAAATATGGCACCATAGTAAAGTCGATGATGATAACCTAAAATTGAATTGTTAAATTTAATGGGTCAATTTATTATTGCAGCATAAATCTACTCAGATATATAAAAGAACAATATTTCTGCTCTATGTGAATGTGAATCAGGCCTGCCATTGTGAGTGTGTATTTCACACAACTACCAAAACTACTTATCAGCCAAGAGCTTTTGTGTCGCACAACCTATCTAACACAACTTAAAAGTAAACACTTACAACCTTATGTACTTGAATGATGCAAAATTATAATTTAATATTAATTAATTATACATAAACACTCCAAGAAAACTTAGCTTTGCAAGCCAATGATTATTAGCACACTTATTTTCTGTTCTGTATTTTCACGTTTATTGTTCATATAAAATATTTAAATCATTTTATTGAAATATTGAAAAAAATTTGAACAATTTATCAAATGAAATATTATAGTACAAGATCGTACAAACTACCTAAATGGAATGAACGAAACTTTGCCGATGAAACTAAGTTTAAAAACAAGTTGAAGATCAAAAATATATAAAAGAAAATTTCCATAATAATGGTAGTGTATCTGAGAGCGTTCATAAAGATATGAAAAGCACCTGCAAGAATGTATGGTATATCCAAAATCCAAAAAAATTTAGAAAAACCACCATATATACCTATTGTTAACCAAATAAACAACCAAGCATATAATCTGCAAAATTTTTTATTTAAATTACCGAAGCCTTTCCTACCAACCAAGTATATAATAAAAAATACAACTGATTTCTTAAAATAACTTAATTTATCGAACAAATTATTTAATAAAGACAATCATCTAGGAAGCTATGACCTCATTATTTACGAAAATTCCAATTGACAAAACAATAGATCATGTTATGAACATCATTTTAGAAGATCAAATAAACATGTGGCATCGACACTAAAAAAGTTACTACAACTAACTGTAAATCTATACATGGAGATAAATGTAAACAAGTAGATGGAATGGCAATAAGGTCACCATTTAGCACAACTTTAGCCAACTTTGCAATGGATCTAATTGAGAGCAATTTTGAAAATTTTAAGGAATCTAATATACTGTAGATATGTTGATGACATCTTTGTAGGATTTTGCTCAAAAGAAGGAGCTATAAATTTCTTGAAATATTTGAATGAGTGTATGGCTAAAATTAAATTCACAATAGAACGTGAAAAATACAATATGATAAATTTTCTTGATGTAATTAAGCACAAGAATGGCATTTCGATCAACTGGATATAAAAGCCGACTTGTACAGGGTTTTACCCACCATTCTTTTCGCATTGCGATGAGTGTCATAAAATTAACACCACTTCGTGCTTAGTCAATCGAATATTTGAATCTTGTTCAAATTACAAAAGCTTAACAGAAAGTTTGGATAAAATCACAAAAAATCTAAAAAGTAATGGATCTCCACAAAAATTATTCGTAAAATGAATGATAGGGAATTTTCATGCAACACACAATAATCAAGTTCTACACATAACCAAGACAAAACAAAAGTATACTCGAAATTAACATTTAAAAATCACAAGAAGAACAACTAAATAAAACAATACGATCATGCAACAAAGAATTACCAACTTCGAAAATATGTCCAGAGTTTTACGCAAAAAGCCAATGGAAATGTTCCCTAATATACCCATTTCATTGCCTTTTGGTATCGTTTATTCATACGACTGTGATGAATGTTCAAGCTCATACATCGGCTAGACTAGAAGGCATTTAGAAACTCGGGCAAAAGAACACCTGCATGTACAATCCAAAATATATACATGGATGTGAACCTAAGCTGAAGAATTTTAAAATACTAATAAGACATTGTGAAACTAAAATCGCAGAAGCAATATCCATAAAATCAACTAAGAAAACATTATTAAATAAACAAAGACATCAAACAAATCTAAATATATTTTGAAGATCTGAATTACTGANTATATATATATATATATATATATATACATTGGTCAAACTTAAAGTTATTTTGTAGTACGCATTAATGAACACCTAGGAAGTCACATGCAAACAGATATATGAATATAAACATAAATCAAAGAAAGAAACTTTAAAAAAATAGTTCAACATTAAATTTTAATATAGCGTAATCAATAGTTATTAAGGAACATCTAAACATAAATCAAACGTTAATGAACTTTCCTTTTTAGGACTTAAAATATTACAACAATCTAAAACAAAAATGAAAAAGCAATTCAAAAAATTTTCATAGAAAACAGGTAGTCGTAAAAATTATTTCTAGTTGATTTATTTGCAATGCGATAAGTTTGATTGAAATTTTCTGCAACAAATAGTCAACACCTTCTCAAAATTCCTGGTGTTAGCCAATTAGTTTGTAGAAACAAGCAATTTGTAAGTATGTGCTATTGAGCTAGTGGGTGATATTAATACTGTCATAGAAATATAAACAGATTCTTTAGGTAGCTCAGGCTCTCTAAAGAGACATTGTTTTCTGCTTGCTTTCAACGTCAATGTTTGTGGGATGACCAAAATTTAGCCAAACACTAGATTTGCCGTTTATTTTTACTAGCAGATTACAACAACAAATATCCATTATGATTACAAGCCCTCAAAAGCCAAACCAAGGTCAACCATCTAGTTTGACACAGAGATGGACACAAAAGATTGCATTTCCTCCAAATTCTTAAAAGGATTGATATTCCATCATCTCATCTAATCCAAATCTACACATCATTAATACGCCCTATTCTAGATTACTGTTCACCCGTTTGGAGCAACGCAATAACTAAAGAACAATCAAAGGATTTAGAACGTATTCAAAAGCGTGTTCTGCGGATAATTTTTCCAAATTTTAAATATGAAGCAGCATGTCTTATCAGCAAGTGTAGATCTCTAAGTGATCGACGAAATTCATGCTGTACTAAACTTTGGCAAAAATTCCAAAACAAAGAAAATCACCCACTGAGTCATTTTGTGCCAAACATACGGAATTTAGATTATAATTTACGTAACATTCGTGATTACTCCTTCCCTCATCGAACTTCCAGAATGGAGAAAAGTTTTGTCTATAGTCAAATAGCAGCAATGAATTTGGTTACATATGGGAAATGATAGATATATAAACATATATATATATATATATATATATATGTTTGTAAATGGTAGTTTATAGTTATTACCTTATATTTTTCAACCTTTTGGTTGCAATTAAGGGGAAATAAATATCTCTCTCTCTCAAAAAACTGGTTTTTCTGACGTAGTCTTGTGCATCCCAGTCCAAAATATCAAATATTATTTTATTATTTATGCCCTGCTTTCGCCTCATCATGCATGTTTGGATATATTGCAAATTATTATTGAGTTGAAGCTTTGGCACAATGTTAATGGCCTATTTGCTTCACTATTTTGTTGAATTGCGTTAAAATTTAAATATTAGTAACCAGCTTTCAAAATATAAGTAGCAGTGTATAATTTTTAAACAATATCACTAGATTTTTTTAATAATATGTAATACTTTCATCAGAATTAAAATAATCTTTTTCACAAAGATAAATTACTGTGATAATCGCCATTGCTTTTAAAGACAGATTGATTTTTGATCCCTGCTATCTATTCATATGGTTTGATTTGCAACCCAGCTTCAATATTTTTAGTTAAAAACTTAATATATATATATATATATATAAATACATATTTTCGCCTTTGATTATGTAAAAAGATTTTTAAAAAGTTGCCCCATGGAACCTTAACTTTCAAACAACGCTACAGAGATAACATTCCCACCTCAACCCAAAATTAAAAGATTTGGAACTTGGATAGACACTGCGGTGTGCAAATCATAACATCATGTTAGCTAACAAACTGGCGGGCCTGTCTACTCACTATGAATTTCATTCCGAGGCCATTTGTTAGATTTGGACTACAATTGTCACTGCAGATTTTGGAATAGATTAAAGTGATATTGGTTCATTTCAATCGGCAAAGTCATTTTAGAACCTTGGCTAGAATAAACAATGGCCTCCGAGATATCAAAGTGGCATGTAGCGCAATGAACTGACGAAGACCAAAACCTGCGGCTCTTTCTTACTGAAATGCTGACGATTTGGCCCTATTGTAAGCTATTACGCGCAACGGTCATTTTCCAGCTACAGACAAGATATACAATTTGTTAGAGGAAAACATCAAAAGACA
>CABFPE010000290.1:575310-587625 GCA_900660155.1 Hofstenia miamia
AATGATTAAAATGATTAGTGTAAGTTTTGTTATCTATTTTAATTTCACAGATATCTGATGTTAGTCGTTTCTCTATATTCATAGTTTTATTTGGAAAATGCCACTTATTCTTTGCTCCAACTAATTTTTCGAAGATATGCTTGGAATGTTTTTCCCAATAGTCGATATTTGCTTTATAGTATGTAGTCTTTATGTTTTCATACTTTACGCTATCTTCTAACTTTTGCTCTTTCATAAACTCGCTCCATGCTTTTTTCTTATCCTTTTCTAATTTGTTAATGTTGGATCTTTCATTTTATTGTATGCATTTTTCTTAATATACTTATCAATGTAAGGTGCAAATATGTTCAGACCGATATTGAGTTGTGTAAGGATGAACGCGCACATCTCATTTGTACTATTGAAGGTGTAAACTATGTCCCAAGGTACGTTATTGAGATATTTGATGAATTTGTTGTCGTCAAATTCCTTAAAACTGCGTGATCGAATTTTTTTGCGAACATTGTCATGGGAGTTGATGTTTGAAACATAAACACATAAATTATGGTCTGAGAATGAGTTGAAAACAAATGTCGAAAAGTGTGCGATATATGAAGTAATCTATTAAGTAATCTATTGGGGTTGATTTGGTAACAGGTGTTAGATTAAGTTCATCACAAATATCATGAATATGTTTTGGCTCTTGCTAAGATAGGTAATTTATGTTATAGTCACCCATTAACATTATATTTTTACCAGAAGATGCAACGTGATGAGCCTTTGCTGTGATGAATTTAACAAATTGCTTGGCAAATTGTTTCTTTGGAGAATAGCTGATATTTATTAGAGCAGATAATTTGCATTTTTTTGATTTGTGAATCTCAATCCAAAGTGTTTCAAAATTGTTATTTTTCGATTCAAACATTTCTCACCTGACAGGATTCATGTATTTGGGTACTTGAGTCATTAATCCACCACCTCTTGACGTTCTAGGCTTATGAAAACAGCTGTATTTTTCTTTATAAAATTGAATAAGTCTTTGGGGTGTTAACATTAAGCTATGTTTCTGTGATTGCGAAGATTGTATGTTCAGAGATTCATAAATGCTGATTAATTCAGGTTGATAGCGTCAATTAGTCCTGTATTTAGAATGATATTTTCTATTTCGATATCTGGGTATTGGCTTACAATGTTTATCAGATCCGCCGTGTTCTTTCCGCTGTAAGAATGGATGCAGGTCTTCTGGTTATAAATGAGCTTAAAAGGTCTGATAAGTTTGAGCATCGAATTTCCCAAGCACATTAAGTTGTGCCCTTCGGTATATCTTTCACTGATTTCTTTACAAATTTAGAAGAGAGTTGATCCTCGTAAGTGTTTGTATTTGAAACATTGGCGTTAAACTCGTTTCTGATAGGCATGATATCGCTTTGATTGGGATTGCTGACTCATTGTTTGTACCAATATTCAAATGTTCAAATAACATTAGCAATGCTAATTCAGCTTCTTCTTTCTTTAATATAGCAAAATATTGATGTAATGTGGTCTTTGCCTTTGAAGAGAGCAATGATTTAGTATTTTCTCTGTTGTCAATTCCAGCAAATATTTGATTTTCAAATTTGATTTTTAGAGAGCGCGAAACACAACCGACTTCAATTTTAACAATATTTTTTTCTAAGTGGTCACAGAAATTTACAAAAACCCCTATGTTAAACTAAACTTCCAAATACATATAATTCACTAACGTTCACTTCGTAGTAAATTACATAAAATTACTAAGACATTTCTAATGTTTTGAAATTGTAGAACAAATATTTTGTATAAATCTAAATACATGTGCATATATTCTGAATGTAGACATGCTTAAACGCCTTGAGTGTGTTTAGCTTATCCTGTAAATTTAATATATTTCTATATTTGAAAATAGTGGGAAATACAATTCATTCATATAGGTAAGTGATTGTTAAATGCATAACCTTTACAATGTTTATAATTGCTATTAAAACAAAATTAAATATTTTTTAAATTAAAAAATCACATTTCCTTAGTTTATTCAAATTGCTAATTTCATTTATAAAAAACATTGTTCTTTATGAAACATTTTAATAATTAATACATGTTAGCACTAAAGGTGAACTTGAAACGCGGAATCTTTCTTTTACATCTCAGTAACTTGAACTTAATCTTAAGCAAATTGTATTTGATTTTATATTTATATATTAAAGGAAAAGAGGAGAGAAGTCAAGTAGGATTATTTTTCAAAATAATTCAAAAATCCTTGAAAATCCATTTCACTAACTCAAATCCAAAATGCATGATAAGTTGAAGTGTAATTGTTGTTTACTTTAAATATTCTTTAGAAAGGTGTGTTTCTCTCGAATAACCTTTTCTAATATAAATAGAAGTCGGCTAAAAAACACCCAAACCAAAGTTTTGAAGTGTAAAAAACTTACATCAACTAGGAAATCTAATTACGAATGGTTTTATTACAATAAGCAAACAAATTATATCAGATAATATAGTGACAATAAATGGAGTCCTTAATATTAAATAATATTAGCTAGTGCGTTTACTTTAATATTTTTCTTTAGATTGGAATAGATGTCTACTTTCATATTAGTTTTTTTATTATTTTTACAATTATACTACTGTTCTAATGGTTCCAAAATGTTTTATGACAAGTTAACTATTGGGAGTGTCACCGTTAAAAAAACCTCTGAACACAATTTTACAGTGAACTTTCATACTAAAATCAGTTATAGAAATGTATCGCAATATAAAGGAGACGATCTCTTAGTTTTCAACAGGCATCATGTTTTGCAAGTGTCTCTATTACTTCATACTGAAAGTAATACTTTTCACCAATACTGCAGAAATAAATCTTCAAAAATGGAAATCTTTGTTGTTGAGCCTTGCAAGAAGTTATATAATATATACGAACCTTTGGAAACATTCTTTATTTCAATTAAAAATTTATCACTTAGTGAAGCACATAAATGGAGTGGGCATTGGGATATATTTATAGCTGATTTTAACGTTTCACGTAGTATTCAGGCTGGCGTGCAAATAAATAAAAAATTCATCCTCGGCAATACTCAAGGTTTGATTTTCATTTATTTGATCACTTAAATATAGCTGTATGAGGCTAATAGTCTCTAAAAGGATTTAGTCATTCCAATTGATGAGAATATAACCAAGTTAGCCCCTCCCTGAAAATTTCACTCTACAAATTTTACATTTCCGAATTAGTAGCAAGAGAGAAATTTCATTGCAATGAGTGGAATGAGATGAGATCGAGTCAATTATCAAGTCTTTTTAAAAATCCAAGGCAACCAAAAACAGGACTCATGAATGCTAGACAAAATTTGTGCAGCTGCCCCCTTTCATGATGAGTTGATTGAATTTCTTAGAGTTTTATCAAAATCAAAATTCCGAATTTCTTTGTAATACTTGATTTAAATAAATTTAAAATGTATTTACTATTGCGCTAAATGCATTGGAACATATTTTTANATATATATATATATATGAATAGGCGCAGCGATGGGGGGGGGGCAAGAGGGAGCAACTGCCCCCCTTTCATGGTGAGTTGCTTGAATTTATTAGTTTTAACAAAATCAAAATTCCAAATTTCTTTGTAATACTTGATTTAAATAAATTTAAAATGTATTCACTATTGCGCTAAATGCATTGTAACATATTTTTACTGTATGAAATACATTTATCCCTCTTTCAATTCTAACGTATATAGATGCATACATTTGAATTATGCTATTAATACATAAAAAGACATTTTTAGGTTAATAAATATTTTTCTATATCGTTATAAAAAATTTTTAGTTCCTTAGAACATTAAATCTTTGATTAATATCTGAAAAATACAGTGTTATTTTGAAATTTACTTCCATTTGAAATTCAGTTTATCAGATATAAAGTATTCCCATTACTGATTTGGTAAATATTGATTTCAAAATAGTTGTGGCAGAAAATAACAAACTATAGGCCCATATTATATTTTTACCAGGCTTGTCGTGGTACAGCTTTTTTCTGTCCCATTCCCATCCCACATCCCATGGGACATCCCAGCTCTCACGACAATCTTGAGTTTTACACATGGGATGGGGGATTAAAGCAGATTCTAGCACATTACTTCGCATAATCAAATGCTTAGAAAATACGATCTCATCTCCTTGTTTTCTTTCAATTAAATGATAAAATTTCCTCAAAAAGAAATATATTTTTTCGGCAAAAACAGATTTCTAAAATATCACACATCACACGTGCAAAAATTTTTGCCCCTCCTTTAAGAAGTTTCTCGCGGCACCCTTGTACATATGCATATGTCAGTGGACATAGCAATTTGATGACTATGAATGATTATGCATGTATTTTCTCTAAAATAATACGTTTGGCTTCTCTGTGAATGTGTACAAGAAAAAATAAACGAATCGACCACGCTCTACGAAATCAATGTGGAAACATCAATTAGCCTTATCCTTCAAGGAGATATTTTTCATTTTAGAATTCAGTAAAAAAAAATTCTAAGATGTCTTACTAAGTAATATAAAGTTGCTAAGTCTATGTGGAGTGCTTTGCCATTTAAAAGTCAAGAGGTCGTTGAAGAAAATTGCTTCTTGCATTGCTCTTTCGTAGAGTAAATGAATTTACTTTCGAACAATTTTGCATTATCACTGCTGAGAAATTCAATTCTATTCTATTTCTTCAAAATTCTTATGAGATGTAATCTGTAAGACACATATGCATTCTACCATTGAGATTTTCTATTGAGAAACATATGTTGAATTGAAGATTCGAAGACCTTAGAAGTGCACTAAGAGTCTGTAATGCAATATGTGCAGAGATGCATAAACGCATAAATATGTTTTACAAAATGAGTGATTGCACAATTTTTATATTATGAAGTGTATATTTCGGTAATATATCTTTTATTATTGTAGTTTAATACTACTATGTTTAATCTTATTCGTATAATGTAATGAATACTCCAAAATCACTTAATACGTTGAGAGGTGGGAATAAAAACCTATTATGTGAAATATTATTTATATATGAACATTTTCTGAAAACAAAATTTATTTTACTAAAGCTTTCTGAATCAAAATATTCTTCATTTCAAAAACGAAAAAATCGATCTTGTCAAAATATTTTGAATTCAAATGTAATTTTTAGTAAAGCCCGCAAGTCTGTTTCTTTTCACTTACCTCTCATTTCTATATGTAGACTCTTTTCCGAAAGATACTTAATTTCTAATCTGCTACTTAAAATCTGAAAGAACATTTATGCTGTAATAATGACAAAAATCTTGTTTTGCAAAATTTATGATATTTAATTCTTACTTCCATCCGACTATAGACCGACATTCAATTTCTACTTTTGGCTGACGGCATTGGTTGCTCACATGTACAGAGGACTCTCATGTATGATTATAAATATAGGGATATTACATGTAGTGAATTATAACAAGCAAATGCATTTAGGTTGCGCTATCTTCTTTCATTTACACAACAGAAATAACAAGAGCAAACAATGGACTTAATTACTAGGTTACAAATCACACATTATCACTGAGAACATCGCATCCACGCACTGTGCGGTCTGTTGCGAACTCTGCGATTTCCAAGACACCTGGAGCTGTTACCAACTTGGAACTCTCTCTCTTTTGCATCGATTGGCGTCGGCTTTCGACCCTCTACCATCAACTGCTCCCAACCTAAAGAGATCATAAATGTAACTAAAACCAGAACCGCTGGCGTAATACTAATACGATCAAACAGGGAATGATCATGGAGTCTCTCAACCCCATCATCGGCAGGAGAAAAGGAAATTGTACTAGCAATTATAACTATTTCACTAAAAATCAGGATTTACAAGATTCTACACTTGCACAACACAAAGTTTGATCGAAATGAGACCTAAACAGCAATTGCAATCCGTCTATTATTTAATTTTTGCAATTATATGCTTCATTGGCCATCTTGCATATCTTTGATATAAATCAGGGTTTAAAGATATATAGAGCAAACACCAATTCTGGTGTTGTGCAATGTTGTATAGAGAACTGGACTAAACTTGAAATTTTTCGTTTAGAAATCTTACTAATGCTTTAATCTTATCTAGTAGAAACAGGATTCCAATGGATGCTTTCTGAAGTAAAGTTTGTGTTGGAAACAAAGCAGATAATAATTTGAATTTAAATTTACTTACTGCTTGATTAAGTCTTATAACTTCAATGCAGTTTCATTCAAATTTATTTAATGATTAAACGAAGTACGATGTAATTTTGTTACCCCAAGAACAACTAGAAGAGGATTTTGAGCTAAAATCAAATTGGAAGAACTTGATATTTTTTACTTTTCCACATTTTTAAATACTTTTTGTTTGCACAATATGGGAATCATCCTAACTTTGCTTACAAAGATTGCACAAAAACATCAACATTCTAAGTTTGGGCTAGCTTTGTTACCCAGAAATAAATCAGCTTAAAACTTTTGCTTTAGGATGATTGCTAGTTTGTTATACTAATACCATGCTTGAAAAACTCTAGTACTAAGATTTCATGAAAATTTTATGACTTCATTTAGCCTGTACCCAAAATACATCTAAATTGGAAAATTCTCACTCTTTTTAGTTCTTGTATTTATTTGATTTTTTGCATATATATTAAATTCAAAGTCCTGGAGTTTTAAGCTTGATATAGCTTTTTCCGCAGATTGTCTTCTTCAAATAGCAACTAAAATTTGCAAAAAATCATATCATACAAAAACTAAAAAGAATTTTACAACATAGATATATTTTTTAGAAAAATTTTCATGAAATCGTAGCACTAGCGTTCTTCAAGCATAACAATACTATAACAAACTAGCAATCATCCTAAGGCAAGACTTAAGCTGATTTCGTTTGCTGTAACAAAGCTATTCCAAACTTAGACTACTGATGTTTTTGTTGAATCTAAATATGCAAAGTTAGGATGATTCCCATATTGTGTAGACAAAAAGTAATTAAAAATGTGGAAAAGTTACAAAATATCACGTTCTTCCAATTTGATTTGAGCTCAAAATCCTATTCTAGTTCTTGAGGTAACAAAATTACCGTTAAGCTAGCGTTTATTTAAAATTGCATAGTTTAATTGAATTTAAGCCGCTTAAATATCATTTAAATGGTCAACACTGTCTTAAGCGCTACTCTAAGAGACTGTTATTAATGTCATTGGCTTGCATATTTCACATAAGAAATACATAAAATTACAAACATTTATTTTTTTAGAAAAACCTAATGATTATGTACATTTTTGCAATGTTGTGATGACATTCCGTGCAAAAATTATTGAATATATTGCATTAACAAATGTTGGCTAAAATATAAGTTTGCTCATGCGACTACATGGGAAAGTGGGACCAAGAAATTCTATGGGATTAATATTTTTAAGCTACTAGATCTGCCTATCATTGTAATAGTCAAACATGAAAAATTGTGATGTATTTTTTTAATTATGTAATGGAATGAAAAATGACTTTGAACAATTTCTAACTAACATTTTTTCTTCAGACGGTTTACCCTTAAATATAGCAGTGTTTTTCTAATTTGTTCATCACTCTAAACCTTCTGCTTTTAAACAAAGTGTCACGTAATGGTATTTGCATGCAAACATGACCATTCAGACTTGTTCTTACTGCTTTTTCTATTTCTGACAATAAACATCAACAAAGAATTTACAAGCTAAATGATTTAGACAAATGATAATAATTTGACAAATAATAGAGACAATTATGTAATCTATCTAAAATGCCATTAGTCTTATTTCTACTAATTTTGCCTATTCATCAAAATGATTTGCCAACATTTTTGAACAATTTTATGGGAGCCTATTAAGAAATATTGAAAACCTTTGCATGCACGCCTCTATAGGGGCCACTCACGCAATGATGCTTTGTGCTGAAACATATTTTTCCTTGTAGTACATGCAAATAAGAATTTTTTTCAATTAAAAATCATATTTTTGAAAAATATTGAAATTCTTTCCATATCTAGTGTTTAGATAATGAGGCGTTTTACAACCACCCTCAAATAATTTGTTTTCCGAAGAAAAGTTGTGTGAACCTCGTCTAGGTCCTCCGTGCGCAAAGCCAGAGGTTCTCGAGCCTGAATGGGACAGAGCTAGATCGCAAATTTATTTGAAAAGAGAAGAGAAGAGGGTTCTTTGTTTTGTGGTGTATTCAGATTTTAAAAATCTTCATTAGTTCTTGAGCTATAAGCGGAAATTAGACTATGTAGACCAGGGCTTTTTAATAATATATTGCTAAATACGATATATTGCAATACATTTATGGGCGCCGGATTTCATTACAACATTTTTTAATTAGAAAATTATTGGAAAGCTTTTTTTGTAAAAACGTTCTCGTTGTATTATTATTATTGTTTGTTTCTTAACTTTGCTCTTAAGAAATAAACAGGATAATAACATTAACAACTGCTTTTTAGCTTGTTGGTAAAATATATTTGGTTTGCATACAGCTTAGAAATGAACAATAACGATAATAATTTGATTGATGAGAGACAATCAATTGAGAAGATGAATGACTTTTCGTCAATTATGAAAAGATTCTAATATTTTAAATGATTCATTGTAATTCCATGTCAATTCATATCAACTGGCCTAAATAGATGTTAGTATTGTGCCATTTTTTATATTGGGTCTCTATGCTGAAAAAATATATTCGCAACTTGGAATATCCCGAAAATATGGCTAAACATACTCGGACATATATACAATTTATTTGAATAGCTGACCTAAGCAAGGCAATCATTAGAAACAAAGGTCAAACATAGTTTGCAGAAAGTTTGCAAATCATAAGATAGCAACAAAAAAACAATTTCTTTGCTTAAAATTGTATGTTTCAATTAACCAAAATATTGCAATATATTCAATATTACGCATATTGCAAAGTATTTATTGTGAATTTTTATGTATTGCAATTCATTATCAAGGCCCTGATACAGATTGACAGAAATGTCTAATTTTGCTCTAAGTCATCAGGTTTTCAGCCTCCAACAATACCTTAGTGCACAAACGTAGAAGGAATATCAGTAACTCTGCAGTGCAGAAGTATTTGAAGAAAGCTGGAATTTTTAAAAATGTTTCATATTTAACTACCTTTCATGAAGAAAAGAAACGAAATTTAGTGACTTACTAGTCAAACCCATTCAAGTCCACCACAAAAAATTTAAATTTTCGACTTCAAAGGCAAAGGCCCAAGTTCACGCCAAAAATTATGATCTAGGAATATATTTGATATTGTAAACGAATCGGGAATAAGAAATAGCTAAAAATTTTGGTAAATTATAAATGATTTTGACACATTATGCAAACGATAATTTTCCTACATGTCAAGAAATTTGAATTACTTTAATTGCACACCACTAAGCAGAGGAAAACTAAATTGATTTGTTCAAATAAGTGCTGTACGGTAATTAGAAATTGCAAGTTCATTGCATGCCTTACAACTAAGTTAAATAACGCAATTCAAACAAGAAATCTTAATCAGCAATAAATCATCGTAGATGGTTTCATAGATGAATACTTTTTGGTAGATCTGCATTATCTCTTCTATTCCCACTCAAATAGAAATATGCTAGTTTATCAATATAATAATTATAGACCCAACCCAAACCCCTTCCCCAACCTTAGCATTAACCCAAACCATAACCTAACCCTAAACTAAGCCAATTCACACCTAAGTCCTAACCCTAATCCAAACCATACCACTAACAATATGTAGAAAGGATATGCAAATTTATAATTAATAATTGTAAGTTTCAGTACGAATTATAAAATAATTATAATATACTACTATTAATATGCTAACTAGTGTTTCATACACGTGGCTTTTGCTTGTTTGTCAGCAATTACACTATTTGGCAATGTTTATTCAATCAAAACAGCGTCTTTTCTCTAAAATGTTTTTACATAGTTACTTTGTTTCAAGGCCTTGTTAAAAGGCTTTGCTTTGCTTACATAACTTTTTAGGTTTTCATTGATTCTTCTCCATCATGGTAAAGAACATAGTATAATGTTAGGTTTATGGTTTGGGTTAAGATAAGATTAGGGTTAGTGTATAATATACCTTAAAGTTAGAGTTGTGATTAGGGTTATGTTTTGGGTTAGGGTTAGAGATATAGTTAGAGCTAGGTTTAGAATTAAGGTTATGGTTTGGGATATGGTTAGGGTTAGGGTAAGAGTTAAGGCTAAGGTTATAATTATTGATAAATTAGCTTATTTTTGCAAAAAAAAATGAGTGAGGGGGGAGATCATGGAAAAGTACCAATTTTTCTATTGAAAAATGGGCCTTGGGTGAAAAATTTTTGAAAATACTTCAAGTTCTTTGAGAGATCAACGACATAATATGTAATAGTGAAATGTCTTCCAAAAGCCTTCCTGACAGGATTGATTGCTGATGATTTCTAGATGATAACGAAACATCAAAATTTAATATTAGATTATCTCACTATGTATAAACAATGCAAATTTTATACGCAAGAAATTGAAGATTAATAAATGAACCTAGTTTCTTCCTATATCTAAGCTCTATAAGGAATGTTTGGCAGTTACTGAAATGAATATATATATATTCTAGCATCGCCAGTATATCAGAGCAAGAAACACTAATGTAATTTGATCTGTATGGCGTGCCAGCAATCGCCGGTAGTAAGCATTTATAAGCATTTGAGCAAGTAATTAGATTAGACCACATGAGAGAGTAGCACACATTACACTGTATTTGTGAGAAGTTAGAGTAAACTTTAACCATTGTAGTTTGAGCTTGGGAATTGCAAGCAAGTGTGAGTAGAAATCTTACGAGCATTGAAATTACATGGCTTAGGCCAAAGTTGAAAAAGCTATTACAGGCATTAGACTTATTTAAATCCATTAGGCAAAACAAACTATCTTTCTGAATAAGAGGAATTGTAGAATTGCCTTCCTAGCCCATCTTTGCTAGAATGAGATCTATTAATCTATTTCTTAGCCGTATTGGAGGGAAGGATTCTAACTATATCTCTGTTGTTCGTCACTAACTGTGTGATTAACACTTCGATAATAATTACTGCTTAGGTAATCTTCACAGCTCTTTGGGCATCTGCCTGAAGCCAATTGATCAATCATCAACTAATCTTTGCGGTTTCAATTTTGTCTCCCTTGATGACTCAGCTCATGCACAACCATTATGTATACCCTAGTTTTAGTGCGGTGCTAATATTATTCTTGACACACACAATTTGAGAGCTCTTTGCAATATTAACTGTTGTGATTGCATTTACTTGATTTACAGTTTAAGCAACCAGGAGCATATCTGCAGTATCAATAACTAAATTTTGTTTAATAAAACAACCCAACAAATGCTAATTACAATTTAAATAGGGCATAAACACACTTGCAGTTTCCTATCCTACATATAATAATTTCATAACTATAACAATGATACAGTCTCATTATCAGTCTTGTTATAGCCAATAATAAGATATTTCCATCATTGGCTAACTAGCCTTTCTCGAATTTTTTACTTAATGCAAAGTACAATTGATCAATAGCTAAGAGAACTGTAGAAAAACCCTATCTGTATACATAACCTAAGTGCATTTTGTAGCCAGGGGCGTAGAACCTAGAATCGTCCCTGTCATTGACTCATGACCACTACTATGCATGAATCACTTAGCTAGACATTAAAATATAATAATTCAAACTGTAAACCAACAGAAATACAAATCAATTCTGAAGAATTTATTTCATCACTTTTACACTGAGTTCATTTTATTTATAGTATTCTTAAAACAAGTGCCTGCCACTGTTTAAATTTAAATTCACATAGCTCTTCTGTGTGTCCAACTAAAATTAATGAGATGCAAAATCGTCCTCATATTGTAACATCCTCCACCTAGCATATCTGCGCCGTGTATTAATACTGTTAATTGTCCCTCGGTAAATTGCGGGTGAGGAGTTACCAAGTTGTTGAACCGTCAGACTTTCCTCTCTTATTAACTAGTTATGTTAATTAAATAATTGAGTGTTGACCATCACTGTTTAGGAGACGGAGTTGCGTGACGTTTCCTCTTCAGTTCTTCCGTTGGGCTACTGCCCGAAGCCAATCTCCACAAGGCAGTTCCTCTTCTTCATGAATGATGATTGAATCCACGGCACCATCTCAGCTCAACTGGGATTAATTATGTGTGCCTTACCTTAACTCAGTGCATGCACTCATGTCAAGTTGTAACTGACTTAAACTCAATTTTGTAAAGTGTTTGTTGTTTTGATTTAGTAAAGCAACC
>CABFPE010000290.1:596836-622667 GCA_900660155.1 Hofstenia miamia
GGTTCACAGTCCATGGGCTGTGAACCTGTGCCACTGGTGTCAACTGAGTTGCCCTTGAATCAGCTATCAGTTACAACCACTGGTACTTGACCAGCTGTGGTTCCAGTGGAGATACCTTCAGCCTTGAATCACTTCTGGATCTCCATGGTTCTTCCACCACTTACACCTTCCCCTGGAACTCTGGTTGTGTCACTGCCCTTGAATCAGCGAGGTGATCCCCTGGAAGGAAAGTTAAGCTGTGAAGAGGCTGATTGTCCGTTTGTATCTCTGCCCTGAGTACTACTTGGACGCCTCCTAACTCTGCGTCGCTTATTGACCATCTTTTCATTCTCGTCCCTTCTGCCCTTGAATCAACATCTGGTTTGAGAACTCCTGCACACTTGCCTCCTCATGTTTGTGGTCGGGATTCCATCAGTTGGTTGGTTGCGTCTCACTTGCTTCCTGAGTGGTTGATGCATCCTTCTCTAATTTCCTAAATGCAGTTATTAAATTTATATACCATGTTTCAAGGTCATATATAGTTTTATTTCTTGCAGCCCTCTGGGGTTGCACTCTCCTCTCCAATTGCTCACTCCCAATATCTCCTGTGAATTCTTCCTCAAATTCCTCTTCTGGTAGGCTATCTAAATCACACATATCATACATAACCTCCTTGCCATTAATTCAGCTTAGTTTAAATTCAGCACTTTCATCTATCTTCTCTTCCTCAATATCTGCAGTTGCTCTTTTTAAATTTTGAAAGTGCAACAGTCTGCCATTATCTAACATGTATTCATTATTAGGCAATGCTTGCGTTATTATGTGTGGTCCAGACCAGACTGTTTTTAACTTATGGACTTGGTTTGTATCAGTTAGTTTCATTGGTGTGAATGCATAGACTTTATCACCTACTTTGTGCGCGTGTCTGTAAATTCTCTTATTATAGTTTTGCTGCTGTCTCACTGCTGATTTCTTCGTGTTGTGGCATATCATTTCGTGAATTCCCGAAATCTGTTTGCAGAGTTGATTTAAATATTCATTGTTCAGGGCTTTACTATAGTTGATGTATTGCATTGATAGTGGTGTGGCTGCCTCTTGGCCAAACATCGCTTTAAATGGAGTGACTCCCATCATTGAATGTACTGACGTAGTGTAAAAATGCTCTATCATCTCGATCACCTCTCGCCATCTATTTCCGCCAATCCTCGTTGTTGTTACTCTTATTAGTTTTATAAGAGTCCTGTTCAATCTTTCCACTGCACCATTCACCTGTGGATGGTGTGCTATAGTTCTTTCACTGACTATCTCTAGCATCTTCGCCATTTCTTGAAATAATCCACTTTTGAATTGGGGTCCTTTGTCTGATATGATCATTTCCATTGCCCCAAATCGTAATATCCATTCTTTCATTACTATTTCCACTGTGGTTTCTGCAGTCGTGTTTTTCATTGGGATCATCCTTGCATACTTTGTGAAATTATCCACCATTACTAGTAGGAATTGGTATCCCTCATTGTCCTTTGATAGTTGTTCCAAGTCAATGTGAACTATTTTGTTTGGTTGTGTGGTGATTATTTTTTCCAGTGGTGCTCTCTGTGTCAGGAATCATTGGTTATTGTGTAACAAGCATGTGGTGCATTTGTTGATGATATCTTCGATCACTTTTCTTACTGCTTTATGGTTCTTCCACCACTTACACCTTCCCCTGGAACTCTGGTTGTGTCACTGCCCTTGAATCAGCGAGGTGATCCCCTGGAAGGAAAGTTAAGCTGTGAAGAGGCTGATTGTCCGTTTGTATCTCTGCCCTGAGTACTACTTGGACGCCTCCTAACTCTGCGTCGCTTATTGACCCTATAAATTGCCCATTAAACGTTTTCTCTGTTTGCATTATTCCTAGATGACCTTTTTCATGTATTTGCTGTATCAGATCTCTCTTGAAATACTTGGGTATCACTATTTGATTGTTTTGTCCTTCAACATATAGCGATCTGTTTTGGTTTGTTTTCCACCTATAGCATTCAAAATAGCTTGCTGTTAGCTTTGATAACGTCACCTGGGGTTCTTTTAATTTCCTTATTATCTCATTAAGGATTATGTTGTCCTGTTGTTTCTCTATGATTTCCTTTTCAGAGATTTCCTCCTTTATTATGATTGGTAACACTGTTTGGCCTTTCTTGTCTACATTGATCTCTGGTAGCTCGTCATATTGGTTGTGTGGTAAGAATTGAAATTGCTGCTTTTCTCCATCTATTTTTTCCGCATCTATTTGGTACTCTGGCAGTGACGTTCAGAAATCTGTGTTGCTGTGTAGAGTGCTCTTCCAATGCTCTATTGTGAATGTAAATTCATTAAGATATTCTATCCATCAGGATATGATGCACGATTTATCTCCCGAGAATTTTTTTAGCTATGCAAGGCTGCTGTTGTCTGTCCATACTTGGAATTCTTTTCCAATCAAAAAGTGTCTAAATTTCTTGATGCTCTCCACTAGGGCTAGCATTTCTACTTTGGTGGAGCCATAGTTCTCCTCACTTGCCCTTAGCTTATGGCTAAAAAATTGTATTGGCACCTCTTTACCATTTTTAATTTGTCCTAGCATTGCTCCTATGGCGACCTTGCTTGCGTCACAGTCTAATATAAATTGTTCATTGTAATCTGGTGTATTGAGTGACGGCACTTTTGCTAGTTCCTCCTTAATATTATCCAGTTCCTCTTGCTCCTACCATGTCCATATGAATGGTACCAATTTTCTCATGAGTTTTGTCATCTTTGCAGTTTTTCCTGCAATATTGAGGATGAATGTACCATAATAATTGAAGAATCCCATTATCCTTTGGATATCTTTCTTGTTATTTGGTTTCTCTATCTTCTGTATCATCTCTCTTACATTGTCTTTCATTGATATCCTCCCTTTTTCTATTATCCTTCCTAGGAAGACAATTTTTTCCTTCAAGATCTCGCATTTGTTGCCATTTATCCAGACTCCTGCTTTTCCCAGAATTGTCAATGTTCTATCCAATTTTTCTATATGTTCTTTTATCGTGTCACTCGTTACAATTATGTCATCTATGTATGCATTAATACCATCTTCCATTCTGTGCGTCCTATTTTTTAATACTTTTGTTATATATCTCTGAAATGTTGCTGGCGCATTGAATAGTCTGAACGCCATGTAGATCCACTCAAAAAGTCCGTATGGCGTTATAAATGCTGTCTTCTCAATATCCTCCTCTTCCATTCA
This sequence comes from Hofstenia miamia, assembly GCA_900660155.1. NCBI lineage: Eukaryota > Metazoa > Xenacoelomorpha > Acoela > Hofsteniidae > Hofstenia > Hofstenia miamia. The sequence goes on from CABFPE010000290.1 coordinate 600,057, forward strand.
CACTTGCCAACAGGCCTTGCACAAGTCAAATGTTGTAAACTATTTGTGCTTGCTTGATTCATACAGCATGTCCTCTATTCTCAGCAGAGGATAGGAGTCCTTTTTTGTTACCTCGTTCAGTTTCTGAAAATCTATGCATAGCCAGTATTTCTCTCCCTGTTTTACAAACACTGTTGGCACCATGTAGGGACTCTTGCGTGGTTGTATGATTTTATTGTCTATCAATTCTTTGAGTATGTGATTGTATTCGTCTTTCATTTGTTCAGGCACTCTTCTACAAAGAAGCTTTATGGGTTTGTCTGTTGTTGTTACTATCTTGTGTTTCTCGCCTATTGCCTGCCCCACACTTATCTCTCCATAATTGAATATCTGTTTATGTCTTTCTAGCATCTCTCTTAATTGTTGAATCTCATTCTCTTTCAGGTACGGGTAGTTCTTATTCTCAATGTCTGGGATTTTGTATTCGTTATCAGTTGCTTTTGTCCCAGTGCCCTTGAATTGGCCTTTGGGAGTACTCGCGACTTGGATGGTGTTCATCCACTCGCCCTCGAGTCGGCCATGTGGAGTACTTTGTGCTTCCACTTGTAAGTCCTCAAATCGACCATACAAGTCGTCGGCTCCATCCTTGTCCTCCAATGCTTTCCAGATCACTCTGATGTTTGATTTTACATATTTCCCAAATATCCTAATGTGTGACTTCTTTAAGTTTACATTCCGGTTTGTTTGATTAAGGATTGGTATCTTTCCTTTTCCATTTTTCACTGCACATATGCTAGATGGCATTGATACTCTTTTTGTATTTATCCCTTTGTTTTTGTATATCATTACATCAGCTGTAATTGCTTCTTCTGTTCAGATCTAATATGCAGCTGCAAATGTATGTCTTCTTGTAATTTGAACGTGATCATTTTGTCTCTGCCTTGTTCTTCTTTGATCTCAATATCTTCCTCTTTGACTTTGATGGTTCTATCTGCATAATTAAGAATGCACTTGTTCTTTATGAGGAAGTTGTCTCCCAAAATTATTTCATATGGTAGCATGTTGTTGTGCGTGTCCACTACTACCAGCAATTGCTCGAATGTCGTGCTTGCCACTCTTAGCTGCACCACTTCCAATGTTCCTTTCATGTCGATATATTTGCCAGATGCGTTTATAAGTCTCTTATTGCACTTGGTGAGATCCTCTCTTGTAAAACCTAATTTTGTTGCACAATTGTCTTTAATTATAGAAGTTGCCACTCCAGTATCAATGGTTGCTTTTATCATTATTCCATTGACAGATATTGTCATTGTATTCACTGTATCCATGTTCGCCATAATCATTATTGATGCGTGGTTTTTAAGAGTTGGCGCTCCATTTAGTTTTCCAATTCTTCATCAGTTTGGGGTCCTTCATTCATTTCTTCCTCTGATTCTATTAAGTCTTCTTCTTCAAAGTATCCTTGCTCTTCTCCAATCATATTTATGTGCTTGTGGCAATTGTCTCTCTTGTGTACTTTCTTCCCACAATTGTAGCATTTCACGTCTTTTTTGTGGACCTTCTTCATTTTTCTGTCTCTGGTTTTTATTTTTATCGTTTTCTCCTGTTTGTCTGTTTCATAAGTTTTTGTTGTGTTTTTCGGTTTAATGTTGCTCCTCCACATTGGTATTTCTCTATGCCATGCTGCATTCTCATTTATCCTCACGTTGTTTTCAATCATGGCTTGTATGTCCACTGCTTTTCTAATCATTTTCTCTAGTTTATCATCTACGTCACACTTAATTTCAAATTGTGCCCTTATGTTGTCGGGCATAACTTTTTCAAATGTGTGAGAAGAGGTCGTATTTTGAGTATTGGTTCTCTCTTGAACTTAATGTGACCAGCCTCTCGACCTGTTGTATGTAATTGCGAATGTCGTCCATCTCCTTCATTTTTGTTCCATTCAGGATTATCCTATATTGATTTTTGAAACTTTCATTTCCATAATATTCAATAAAGTCCCCGATTAGTAGTTCATAATCTGTCTTTGTTTCTGGATCTAGCAGCAGGTAATGCTGTGCTGCCACTCCTGTCAAGTATAGGGGGAATCTCGCCGCTGCTGAGTGTTGGCTTACTTTTCTTTCTGCCAACGTTAGTTCGAACATTTGAAGCCATTCTCCAAAAGTTGGGTTGTAACCATCTACTTTGCCATTGAATTTTGGTAGTGTGGCTTTGCAAGGGATCATATCATTTCCCAATTCTTGGTTCAGTATTGAGTTGCTGTATTTGGGTTTCATGTGTTTTGTTGTCCCTTCTACGTTTCACAGTTGTGTGGTTATTGCTTTTGTGATCTAATCTATAAATTTCTTTTTCTCTGCTTTGTTCTCATCATCTGAAGAATCATCTTCCAACAATTGATCATTGAGTGGTGTTGCTTGTAGTTCACGTTCCTTTCTTCCTACAACCTGGAAGTTGTGGGAGTGTACTTTCTCTTGTTGTTCTTCTTTGTTTAGCTGCAATAGTCTCAGTTTATCTTTTAGATGAGCTATTTCTTCTTGCCTCAGATCATTGTCTCTGATTAGGCATTTGTTCTCCATTTCCAGCAAGTTCTGTTGTACTTGTACTGACTGTGGCTGTTCACTCTTGTCTGTTTCTTATCAGATTACTCTTTTCCTTAGTTGCGTTTTCTCAGCGGCTTGTACATTGTTGTCTTGTATTAACTGCCAATTTGTTATCTCTAATACATTATTTTTCTCTTGTAAGAACTGATTCTGCTCTAAGCATCTACTATTTGACTCTGTTAGTTGCTTCGTGAGTGTTTTAATCTCATTCTGAAATACTTTGCTTTGTTCAATTAGTTTGGTGTCCATTTTGACTTGGATGTTTCTAATTGTTTCTGTGCTCACTTGCTCGATATCTTCTATCCTCTTTAGTAAACTTATTTCTTCTCACAAGAGTTTTTTGGTTTCATTATTTTTTCTCAAAATTTCCAAGATCTCCGGGGTTCCTGGTTCAGAAGAGGATTCCTGTCTCACTGACTCATGGGTTTGGGCTGCTTCAGTATTCCTTTGGTATGATGACAATCATGTTGTCATGGGGGTATTGGTTTTTGGTACTGCTTTCTTCACACTTCCTCTCTTGTTACTTTTGTTATTTGTCATTACTTCTTGATGTCATAGTGGCTTTCAAGTTTGGTTACAATTCAAGAGTCCAATTTGCACTTGTCATGGTTAGGATTTTCTGCTTTTGCTGACGTTGTATTTTCATTTGCTGCTTTGTTGCTTCCTTTTTCTTTTCCTTTACTTTGAGCTTAGTTGTGAGTTTGAAAATGTATTGCTGTGTGTTTCCTCTTTGTTGACTGTGTTCTTATTTGTCACGGTCGCCATGTAACATCCTTGACCAGGCCTTTAGCACAGTGTATTATCATTAGTAATTATCACTCAATTAATGGCGGGTAAGGATTTACGAATCTAATGGACTGCTAGACGTTTCCTCTTATTTAACTGGTTAAGTTAACTGAGTATTAATTATCACTGTTTAGGTGATGATCGCCATGCAGTGTTCTCTCTTTGATTAACTATGGGCTGCTGCCTGAAGCTGATCTCCACACAACAGTTCCCCTCCTTTGATAATGACTGACTAAGTTAACTGCACCATCTCAGCTCAATGGGAACTAATTATGTGTACCTTACATTAGCTCAGTGCATGCACTCATGTCAAGACATAACTGACTTAAGCTCAATTTTGTAAAGTGTTTGTTAGAACTGATAAGTAAAGCAACCAGGTGTTGACACTAACTGCCTTTAATTAATATTAGAGTAGCTATTACCATAAAATTACTGGCTTTAATAATTAATTAATATATTGCAGTTTCCTACACCTACATTTATTAACAATACATGTAAAGTCATTTATTTGGTCGATTATTGTCAAGTCTCCTACTTGTAGTAATATAGATATAACCCTAATGTTTGGCTATCCAGCCATTTCGAGAATATGTTATTATGTATATGTAGTGATTGATAGTCAGACTAAGCAAGAATAAAAAAACTTCCTATCCATAACTTAAGTGCGGTTTCGTGACTGGCACAAGGACCCTTTGAATCGCTCCTTTGATGGAATCCAGCCACTACTTGACACGACTTGCTTAGCAGAACATTTTAATAAATATTAAACCAGATAAATGATGAGAAATGAAAATAAAATAAACTCTGAAGCATTTATTATTCATCAAATTCCATTTAAATTCTCAGCTATTTATTTAAAAAGTTTTAAGTACCTTCTGATTTCAAATTTTGAATTAATCTTCTGCCAATATGGTTGTTCTGACGTAAGCGTGATTTTGCTTGTTACAATTTGTCAAATCTTTCTTAATCACTATGGTATATTTCTCATAATGCACAATATTGTAACTTGGTTGCATAATACAAATGAATAAGATATTAAACTAAATTTTACAATCATTTTTTGATCATGTTTTAATCACTATTAATCTTTCAACGCTAATCTCTTTGGTTTGCAGCTTATTCTTTGGTTGATGCTACATTAATTTGAGCAATAACAATACATAGCATCCAAGTGAGGGGACATTAAAGTGTTATCACAAACTAAAACTGAAATAAAAGTTTACGTCATTTTGATGTCATTACAAATAGAAAATCAAGAAATAATAATCACAAAAAATCCCTGAGTGACTCTACAGTATTATCCCCATGTGTCCTCTTCCATGTACATTTCTTATCAGTTCCATTTTGTAATACTCTATTGTGATTTTGTTGTTTTGCATTTCCATGTAGAGTAATCCATTCTTGTATAATTTCTATTTGTATCTTGCATAGTAACTGTTGACTATTTTGGATAGAGCTATATAAGGTTTGTTTATCTTTTCTCTGATTTTTTTGGACTCTGATTTAACTTAGAATTGTAACATCCTCCACCTAGCATATTTGCGCCGTGTACTAATACTGTTAGTTATCCTTCGGTAAGTTGCGGGTGAGGAGTTACCAGGTTATTAAACCGTCAGACTTTTCCTCTCTTATTATTAACTAGTTAAGTTAATCGAATAATTGATGTAACATCCTCCACCTAGCATATTTGCGCCATGTATTAATACTGTTAATTGTCCTTCAGTAAATTGCAGGTGAGGAGTTACCAAGTTGTTGAACCATCAGACTTTCCTCTCTTATTAACTAGTTATGTTAATTAAATAATTGAGTATTGACCATCACTGTTTAGGTGACGGAGTCACGTATGACGTTTCCTCTCCAGTTCTTCCATGGGCTACTGCCCGAAGCCGATCTCCACAAGACAGTTCCTCTCTTTATAAAAGAACATTGAATCCACCGCACCAACTCAGCTTAACTGGAACTAATTATGTGTACCTTACCTTAACTCAGTGCCTGCACTCATGTCAAGTTGTAACTGACTTAAACTCAATTTTTGTAAAGTGTTTGTTGTTTTGATTAAGTAAAGCAACCGGACATTGACACTAACTGCATTTAAAAAATTTTAGAATAGCCATTACCTAAAACTATCGGCTTAGTAATTTAAATTATTAAAATTGCAGTTTCCTATACTTACATTTAATAATAGTACATGTAAGGTCATTTATCAGGTCGATTATAGTCGAGTCTCCTACGTTTAAGAATATATATAATATTCCTAAGGGTCCACTATCCAGTTGGTTTAAACTCAATTTTTGTAAAGTGTTTGTTGTTTTGATTTAGTAAAGCAACAGGGCATTGACACTAACTGCATTTACATGATTTTAAAATTAGCCATTACCGTAAAACTATCGGCTTAATAATTTAATTAATAAGATTGCAGTTTCCTATACTTACATTTAATAATAGTACATGTAATTTCATTTATCAAGTCAATTATAGTCGAGTCTCCTACTATTAAGAATGTATATATATATCCCTAAGTGTCGACTATCCAGTTGTTTCAAGCGTTGATTATTTCATACATGTATTCATCAAAATTCTGGTTATTTCAAATCTATTTATAAAATTTTTCAAAAGTACCTGCTGATTTCAAAATTCAAATAATTCGTCTGCCAAAATGGCTGTTCCTATGTAAGCGGTAATTCGCTCAATATAATTTGTCAAATACTACTTGCTCAGCTAACAAGTTTTTCTTAATTTGAACAATATTATGGCCTAGTTGCATTGTACAAAGTAACTAAAATAATTAACTAAATTTTACAATCAATTTCTAATTATTATATATTGTTCGACGTTATTCCTCGCTTTAGTTGCTTTGGATGATGCTACAATATTTTTGTCAAATATTTTGATGACAGTGAATTGCCCATACATTTTAATATATCAAAAATCTTATTAAAGTAATCATTCAAATTATTCTGATTCAATCTTATTTATTTCTTCTTGATCTTATTCTTCTTGGTTTCAGGAATCAGTGGAATCAGCAGAATGATTTGAGGATTATGCTACACTGTTCTGCCGTTATGCTCAACATTGCTATCATTCTTGCATATCTGGTGAAATTATCAACCATCATCAGTAGATAATATATTCTTAATTGTCTCAGGACATCATTTCTAAGTTGATATATACTATTTTGTTGGGTTCTGTCACGATTATCTTCTCTAACTGTGCTCTTTGCTGTTCAACAGACATGTTGACATTTATTTATCACGTCCTCTATTACTCTTCTTATGGATATTGTTATAAATCTGGCATTAAAAGTTTTCTCAATTTGTATTGTAGAATCGCGGGCTGAGAACTCTAATTACACTACAGAACACATTGTCAGGCAGAAGGTTGCAGAAGTGACCTTATCATAACAGCCCCAATTCCAATAAATTAACATAGAGAATTTGTAGAATAAACATTGATAATTCATCCAAGTAACTAATACTTTTTTAGGTAAACTCCAGGATGACCAATTCATATGGTTTCCAGTCAAAGTGCTATCCAAGAAGAGAAGTACTTAACTAGCGTGAATGGTGCTACCCTAATTGTCTCACATGTTATTATCTATCTCATTACTAACAATAAACATCTCATTTGTGTTATTATCTCTCAGCTCATTAAATAATAGCATGTAGTTGCCATGCAATGGCATAATATCATCACAGTGTAATTAATTATTTGTGCATCTACTTGTTGAAATTGAATGAGAGGTTTATTATTTATATATGTAGCCATATACATAACCTAATGTGGTCCACAATTTGGGCTTGCTTACTGTCTAATTTGCTGTGTGTTGCGTCAGTACTTGAAGAAAGTACTCCCAAATTGTCACCAGAACTTACGCAAGTATTATCATATTGAAAAAGAAAGCAGTCTGTGTGGGGGTTATCATTTCTATGGTGAGAGCTCCTTCCCAACTTTGAACTTCTGCATACTGGGGTTCTCAAGTGACTTGCATAAGGACTTCCCTCTGAGTTACAACCTCATCTCTTAATGTGAAGTTCTGCATTGTAGGAATCTGTAAGCTAATGGGGCAGTTGTTCAATTGATGGGTAAACGTGTCATAAAATCTTTCATACAGCTGGAATCCCTTGAGAGCTATCATTAATGTCATCAATGCATCTGTATAATAAATGTGCACTGTCTGATTGTGAAATCTGAAGAAGTATATTACTAACAGGTTAGGAAAATCAATATTCACACACTCAAAACTATGTATGGTACTACCATTGTTTAGAAATTGACATAAATTCTTAATATTGAAATCTTTGTCAAATGACATGTGTACTGTACTTCTCCATTTTTTAGTCATAACAAATAATTGTGTTAATTTTAGGGCGACTTTCAGCATCCATCACAAATGGTATCATGTCTATAGAGCAGGTTAAATTCTTGGTATTGAATGTCCACCTCAACTTATTTTGTGTTTCTTTGGATATGGTATCATGAATGAAATGGGTGGCTCAATGTGTGGCTATAAATTACAGATGAAAAGTTTCATCACCAATCTTGGACATCTTCTTCTTTTGATCCTCACTTTTCCTTGAACAAATGGTGGGAAATAACTGAGGTCGAAAAGGCTATTGTGTCACTCATTGGGGGGGGGGTATTTACAATTTGTCAAGATTGGGATGTCTCTGCTGCTGTCTCCTCTCCTATTCATGGAGCTACATGTCACCCACATGAGATAGGAATCTCCTCAGTACCTTCATTTCGTCCCCATTTTCTATCATGTGTCTCTCCCACCTAGTTGAGGCATCAGCATCATCTCTCCTACTTACCATTTTCCTTCTTACTCTTCAGTGGGGTGGTGTAGCTGGCAAATCACGTTTTTTCTTCCTGGTGGGCGTCATTCCTAAGTGCTGTTATAAGGTTAAGGTCCCAAATGTTGGGATCAAAGGTTTGTTTTTCTATAGCCTGTCTATGGGCAATTGATGTAATTGATCTATTTCATTGTTATTGATATCACTATCATAAAACTCAGTATTGGAAAAATCCTCTTCAGAAAAATCAGTTAAATTTCCATATGTTTTGAAAACATTGATACCATTATCAACTAAGGTAAATTCGTTATTATCATTAACAATTACGTTCTCTATGTCTTTTAGGGCTCTTTAAACCTTTGGAAAAGTACAGTTTTACCATTATTTAATGTGTATGTGTTATGGTTAAGCACTTTCTCTATTGTAAATTGTCCTTGCCAATTATTTGCCAATTGTCATACTTGATTGTGATCAGTAGTAACACAAGGTAAGCATGCAAAAACTTTATCACCCCACTTATGAGATTCACCATACAATTTTTATTAAAAGTTTTCTTTTGTTGTATGCCAGATTGATTGGTGTTATGGCACACTGTTAAATGAATTTGTTGCATATTATGTATTAGGTGAGAGACATATTGTTCAACACTATTCTCCACGTATTTTGTAAACATCATAGAGAGTGAGGTTAATGCCTCACGACCAAACATAGCTTTAAATGGACTCACTCCCATTGTGGAATGTACAGATGTGTTATAGAAGTATTCTATGAATTCAATGACTCATCTCCATTATTTACCAGCAGTGTGGGATAATGCTATTCAAATCAATTTGATTAGAGTCATATTTATTCTTTCTACCAGGCCATTTGTCTGAGGGTGATAGGCTGTAGTAAACTCATGTATGATTTCTAATTCTCTCATTAGCACCTGCATTAAGTTGTTTTCAAATTTCAGCCTGTGATCATATACTAATTTACACATTGGTCCATACTTTAATATCCATTCTTTCACTATTTTCTCAGCTATCAGTTCAGTGACTGTACTGTTTAGTGGAATATTTATGCATATTTGGTAAAGTGGTCTACCATTATTAAGAGGTACTGAAAACCTTCATCATCCCTTGCCAGTAGTTCTAGATCCATATGGGTGATCTCATTTGGTGTTTCAGCCACTCAACACTCCAGTTCAGCTCTTTGTTCAGGAAAATGACTGATGTTGTGTAGAAGACTTTTTCACACTTATCAATAACATCTATGACTGCAGACCTTATGCCTATCATGAAATATTAAGTGTTGAAGGTCTTTTCCATTTGAATTATAATGAGATGTCCTCTCTCATGTACTTGTCTTACTAAACCTCTGTGAAAGTATTTGGGGATTGTGAGTCAGTTGTTTTGACTTTTAGCATAGAGCAGACCATTTTCATTTAGTTCCCAATTATATCTCTTAAAATACTGATTTACAGTGGGAGTAGTAGGAAAAAACAGATCCTGGATTATCTTAATTATTTCTGATAGTACTTGATCATGATCTGATGGCATATTATTTCTTCTTCTGACATTTCTTCTCATATAATTATAGGCAGAATGGCTTTTCAATTTTATTGGCATTAATTTCAGGAATTTATTCATACTCAGGATGAGGAATTAATCCAAAGGGGATCTTCTCACTGGTGGGTTTCTTGAGGTCTCTCTCATAACTAGGTAATGCTCTTCAATAATCAATGTTGAGATGCAGTCTGCCAGGCCAATGTCATATGGAAAATGAAAAATCATTGAGATATTCAATCCATCTATCTACAATATTTTATTTATCTCCTGAAAACTTTATTAGCCACAGTAGTGAGCTTTTATCAGTACAAACTATAAATGGGCATCCAAGAATAAAATGACGAAATTTTCACAATGATTCAACTAATGCCAACATTTCATATTTAGTGGCTCCATAATTTTTTTCTGCTACTTGTAGTTTTCAACTAAAGTATTGAATTGAGCTCTCAATTCCATTGATTTCTTGACTTAAGACTCCACTGATTGCCACTATGCTGGCATCACAATCAACTATAAAGTCCTTGCTATAGTTGGGTGTATTTAAGGATGGGATTTTCTTTAACTTGCATTTTATTCATTTGAGGACATCTTGTTCATTCCAGGTCCATTTGAAGTAAGCAGACTTTTTCAGTACATGTGTGATATTCTTGGTTTTTTCAGCCAAGTCAGAGAGAAACATTCCGTAGTAGTTAAGGAAACCCATCAGTTATTGTATGTTGTTTTGGTTTTTGGGGCACAATCTTTTCAAGGAAATCCTTTGTGTTTGTATTTATTGGTATTTTTCCATGGTCAATAACACTTCCAAGGAAAGTTACCTTAGTTTGTTCTAAGGAACACTTATTGGCATTAACTTCAAGACCAGCTTTTTTCAACAATTCTAAAGTATGTGTTAATTTATCTAAATGTTCAGGAAAGGTATCACTAGCCACCAGAATGTCGTCAATATACGCTGAAATTCTTGGCTCCAGCATGTTGGCCTTATCTGTCAGAACTTTTGTCACATATCACTGAAAATTGGCTGGAGCATTGCATAGGCCAATGCCATATATTTGCATTTGTATAGGCCATATGGGGTGATAAATGCAGTTTTTTGGATATCTGATGGTCTCATAGGCACCTGCCAGTATGCTTTGCATAGATTTAAGCATGAAAAGAACTTATATTTACTGGCATCATATAATAAATCCTTGATTCTCAGAAGGGGATAAGCATCTTTTATTGTCACATTGTTCAACTTTTGAAAATCAATACAGAGTTGATATTTCTCTCCTTGCCCAAATAAAACACTTGGGGCAGCATATTGACTGTATCTTCCTTGTATAATGCCACTTTCAATTAAATCACTTTGTATCTTTTCATATTCTGCTATTAAATTCTCTGGCACTCTTCTTACTGGAAGGCAAATTGGTTTATCATGCTTGGTTTCAATAGAATGTTCCTCCCCTATGGCTTGACCAACACAAATTGTTCCATAATTAAAAACTTCAATATTGCTCTTCAAGACTGCCAACAGTGATTGCTTTTCTGCATCATTCAGACGAGAGTGGGTGTCTCCTGTCACAGTAGGGATTTTTACAGGCCTGGAGGGCTCTTTGAGATCATGAATAGCCATACATATTGAGAGGCAAGAGTTGTTGACACTTTCTATTTGTACTTGCACAACCACTATTTCAAACTGGGAAGTAGCAAATCATACAGGAAATCTAGAACTATTCAAAATTGTCACATAGGTTTTTCCACATTGAACATGACAGGTCAGGTGAAAATGTTACTCCTTTCACATATGTCCCTTGTTGTCCAGCTACCATTACATGCCCATTCATATTGGTTTCAGTAAAAACAGCAGCCCTCACCCAATGTTTTGCTTCTAAATACACTGGCTCAGTTAGTTTAAAATATATTTCCTGTTCTGGAATAGTGGTGAGTTGAGTGGCTTCTTGATCCTTAATGGAGATTGTATTGCTCTTATAGTCAATTATGCAGTCATTACACTCCAAAAATTCATTTCATAATATGAGACCATATGGTAACTTCTGATCTGATGTGTTGACCACAGCCAAGTCAACTTTGAACAGCTCCTTATGAATTTTCATTTCCAGTAGCATCTATGAGCTTACCCAGTGAAGGATCTAAAGCATCTTGAGTAATATATAAACCTTTACAAACATTCATCACTGATTATAGATGCTGCTGCTCCAGTATCAATAGTTGTATTGACTATGTGTCTGTTGATCTCCACCAGGATTATGTTCTTCCTTATTAAGCTGGTGATTACAAGGACGTCATGTGCATGTTTTCCAGGAGGTGGGTGCTCCCTTAAATTTAAATTCTCAGGTGCTTCAGCATTGTTCAGATTGTCTAAATTTTCAGTAGGGACTTCTGGTTCATCAAGTAGAATCCCCTCTCCATCCACTATTAGCTGTATAGAGGCATTGCAAACTAGTTTTTTTTTGAAAAACCAGCTTTCCTTAGGTTTGTTCTTGCTCAATTCAGGCTTACTCTTGGATCCAGTTAAGTCAGTGACATCTTTCTCAATACAGTTCAAATTGTGGATCATATAGATGATGCTTATTGCTTTCCAAATAATATCATGCAAACTGTCTTCATTATCACATTTTACCTTGAAATGATTACAAATATAGGGGAGAAAACCCCGACATATGTAAGAAAAGAGATCATGTCTAGAGTACTTTGAAGACAAACTGCTTACCTGAAACAAATGTTCCATTTGAGTGATATATTTTTGAATGTCATTACCTCTCTTAAAAGAAATATCACATAGTAAGGTTTTATATTGATGTTTAATATGTGGAGCTCTATAATGGTCTTCAAAGAAGCCAACTAATAACTGGTAGTCTGTTTTAGTTACATGATCAAGCATCATGTATTGGTTGTATGCCAATCCGCTGAGGTGCAATGGGAACTAGGATACTGTGGCTTCTTGAGATTTCCTGTATTGTTTCATAGTTAGTTCAAACAAAAAAAACCACTTGTCAAATGACTGAAATACTTCATTGATTTGCCCAGTAAATTTTGGGAGTAATGAGTGCTTGCTGAACAGTACCTGTCCACCAATCTATTCAGGGGGAAGAATCAACTTCATATATTGTGGTCAACTACTTGTCATAGTCCTGATAGGTATACTAATGTTAGGGCTCCCATCACTTATATGTTCATGGATCATGGGTAATACAGTGGTGTTAACTGGATCATGGAGAGCTGAAACAGCAACCCTGAGGAGTAGCAACAGTAGATATAGTAGATACATTAGTAATTGCAGACTGAGTAAAAGTAGGGTTACAATTGGTAAACAAGGTACAAAACAAGACAGAGTTCAGAGTTGACGTTGTAGACTGTTCATTTCTATAATTGGTAACCATTCCTGGTTGAGACAATAAAATTTGGGCAAACTGATTAATAATTTTCTCACCAAGATCATCAAGCGCCTCCTACAGGGCAGCATGGGTAACATAGTTCTCAGACATATGCCTAGGTGAAGGAAGATCCTCACTAGTCTTAGTGGCATTTAATTCATGTATCTTTAGCTCTAAAGCCATGGTGGATTCCAACATTTGTCTTTCCATCTGTTGAAAAGCAACATACTGGGTGTTTAGCTCCACTTGTGGAGACTTGACATGGTGCTTACTTTCCATTCACATTGTGACTTGTTGAGACAATGAATCTTTTAGATGTTTGATTTCCATTCTTTGGGCATTAAAATACGGGGTGAGTTGACTAGGATTGCTCAAATTGCTGTAAGGATTAACAGGAATGGGTGGAGCATTCTGAGTATTCAAAATTTGATGATCATTTCTCTGAGAAACTTGACTGGGAGAATTTTGTAAGGATAAATTATAATTGTTAAATTCTCTTCATCTAAATTTATCTCTGGGATCTTTGCTATCTGTTCTTTATATGCCATTAGTGCTTGTACCATTTCAAGTATAAAGTCTTCTTTGAATGTTATATGAGTTGTACTTCTCATATATGGCCTATTGATTGTTTTGTTCAAATCCTGTGGATAGCTGATTAATACATTTATTTTCGGCCAGTTGTCTGCATCTAATAGTATCAGTAGATTGCTTCCTTCCATTTTGGCGGTTTTTCTGATTAGTGTTTTAGTTTCTGGAGATAATTTCTCAAACACATTGTGCTGCATCTTTATGGTTGCCATGAAATAGGGGTGCAATGTTTCCCTATTGATTTTAGACATTTGTTTTCTCTCTCTCTAGATCTTACTGTATGCTCTGATGTTGTTTCTGAGGAGGTGTCTATCTGCCTCATCTGTAATGGTAATCTGGTGGTGCTCGGTTCACAGTCCATGGGCTGTGAACCTGTGCCACTGGTGTCAACTGAGTTGCCCTTGAATCAGCTATCAGTTACAACCACTGGTACTTGACCAGCTGTGGTTCCAGTGGAGATACCTTCAGCCTTGAATCACTTCTGGATCTCCATGGTTCTTCCACCACTTACACCTTCCCCTGGAACTCTGGTTGTGTCACTGCCCTTGAATCAGCGAGGTGATCCCCTGGAAGGAAAGTTAAGCTGTGAAGAGGCTGATTGTCCGTTTGTATCTCTGCCCTGAGTACTACTTGGACGCCTCCTAACTCTGCGTCGCTTATTGACCATCTTTTCATTCTCGTCCCTTCTGCCCTTGAATCAACATCTGGTTTGAGAACTCCTGCACACTTGCCTCCTCATGTTTGTGGTCGGGATTCCATCAGTTGGTTGGTTGCGTCTCACTTGCTTCCTGAGTGGTTGATGCATCCTTCTCTAATTTCCTAAATGCAGTTATTAAATTTATATACCATGTTTCAAGGTCATATATAGTTTTATTTCTTGCAGCCCTCTGGGGTTGCACTCTCCTCTCCAATTGCTCACTCCCAATATCTCCTGTGAATTCTTCCTCAAATTCCTCTTCTGGTAGGCTATCTAAATCACACATATCATACATAACCTCCTTGCCATTAATTCAGCTTAGTTTAAATTCAGCACTTTCATCTATCTTCTCTTCCTCAATATCTGCAGTTGCTCTTTTTAAATTTTGAAAGTGCAACAGTCTGCCATTATCTAACATGTATTCATTATTAGGCAATGCTTGCGTTATTATGTGTGGTCCAGACCAGACTGTTTTTAACTTATGGACTTGGTTTGTATCAGTTAGTTTCATTGGTGTGAATGCATAGACTTTATCACCTACTTTGTGCGCGTGTCTGTAAATTCTCTTATTATAGTTTTGCTGCTGTCTCACTGCTGATTTCTTCGTGTTGTGGCATATCATTTCGTGAATTCCCGAAATCTGTTTGCAGAGTTGATTTAAATATTCATTGTTCAGGGCTTTACTATAGTTGATGTATTGCATTGATAGTGGTGTGGCTGCCTCTTGGCCAAACATCGCTTTAAATGGAGTGACTCCCATCATTGAATGTACTGACGTAGTGTAAAAATGCTCTATCATCTCGATCACCTCTCGCCATCTATTTCCGCCAATCCTCGTTGTTGTTACTCTTATTAGTTTTATAAGAGTCCTGTTCAATCTTTCCACTGCACCATTCACCTGTGGATGGTGTGCTATAGTTCTTTCACTGACTATCTCTAGCATCTTCGCCATTTCCTGAAATAATCCACTTTTGAATTGGGGTCCTTTGTCTGATATGATCATTTCCATTGCCCCAAATCGTAATATCCATTCTTTCATTACTATTTCCACTGTGGTTTCTGCAGTCGTGTTTTTCATTGGGATCATCCTTGCATACTTTGTGAAATTATCCACCATTACTAGTAGGAATTGGTATCCCTCATTGTCCTTTGATAGTTGTTCCAAGTCAATGTGAACTATTTTGTTTGGTTGTGTGGTGATTATTTTTTCCAGTGGTGCTCTCTGTGTCAGGAATCATTGGTTATTGTGTAACAAGCATGTGGTGCATTTGTTGATGATATCTTCGATCACTTTTCTTACTGCTTAATGGTTCTTCCACCACTTACACCTTCCCCTGGAACTCTGGTTGTGTCACTGCCCTTGAATCAGCGAGGTGATCCCCTGGAAGGAAAGTTAAGCTGTGAAGAGGCTGATTGTCCGTTTGTATCTCTGCCCTGAGTACTACTTGGACGCCTCCTAACTCTGCGTCGCTTATTGACCTTATAAATTGCCCATTAAACGTTTTCTCTGTTTGCATTATTCCTAGATGACCTTTTTCATGTATTTGCTGTATCAGATCTCTCTTGAAATACTTGGGTATCACTATTTGATTGTTTTGTCCTTCAACATATAGCGATCTGTTTTGGTTTGTTTTCCACCTATAGCATTCAAAATAGCTTGCTGTTAGCTTTGATAACGTCACCTGGGGTTCTTTTAATTTCCTTATTATCTCATTAAGGATTATGTTGTCCTGTTGTTTCTCTATGATTTCCTTTTCAGAGATTTCCTCCTTTATTATGATTGGTAACACTGTTTGGCCTTTCTTGTCTACATTGATCTCTGGTAGCTCGTCATATTGGTTGTGTGGTAAGAATTGAAATTGCTGCTTTTCTCCATCTATTTTTTCCGCATCTATTTGGTACTCTGGCAGTGACGTTCAGAAATCTGTGTTGCTGTGTAGAGTGCTCTTCCAATGCTCTATTGTGAATGTAAATTCATTAAGATATTCTATCCATCAGGATATGATGCACGATTTATCTCCCGAGAATTTTTTTAGCTATGCAAGGCTGCTGTTGTCTGTCCATACTTGGAATTCTTTTCCAATCAAAAAGTGTCTAAATTTCTTGATGCTCTCCACTAGGGCTAGCATTTCTACTTTGGTGGAGCCATAGTTCTCCTCACTTGCCCTTAGCTTATGGCTAAAAAATTGTATTGGCACCTCTTTACCATTTTTAATTTGTCCTAGCATTGCTCCTATGGCGACCTTGCTTGCGTCACAGTCTAATATAAATTGTTCATTGTAATCTGGTGTATTGAGTGACGGCACTTTTGCTAGTTCCTCCTTAATATTATCCAGTTCCTCTTGCTCCTACCATGTCCATATGAATGGTACCAATTTTCTCATGAGTTTTGTCATCTTTGCAGTTTTTCCTGCAATATTGAGGATGAATGTACCATAATAATTGAAGAATCCCATTATCCTTTGGATATCTTTCTTGTTATTTGGTTTCTCTATCTTCTGTATCATCTCTCTTACATTGTCTTTCATTGATATCCTCCCTTTTTCTATTATCCTTCCTAGGAAGACAATTTTTTCCTTCAAGATCTCGCATTTGTTGCCATTTATCCAGACTCCTGCTTTTCCCAGAATTGTCAATGTTCTATCCAATTTTTCTATATGTTCTTTTATCGTGTCACTCGTTACAATTATGTCATCTATGTATGCATTAATACCATCTTCCATTCTGTGCGTCCTATTTTTTAATACTTTTGTTATATATCTCTGAAATGTTGCTGGCGCATTGAATAGTCTGAACGCCATGTAGATCCACTCAAAAAGTCCGTATGGCGTTATAAATGCTGTCTTCTCAATATCCTCCTCTTCCATTCACACTTGCCAACAGGCCTTGCACAAGTCAAATGTTGTAAACTATTTGTGCTTGCTTGATTCATACAGCATGTCCTCTATTCTCAGCAGAGGATAGGAGTCCTTTTTTGTTACCTCGTTCAGTTTCTGAAAATCTATGCATAGCCAGTATTTCTCTCCCTGTTTTACAAACACTGTTGGCACCATGTAGGGACTCTTGCGTGGTTGTATGATTTTATTGTCTATCAATTCTTTGAGTATGTGATTGTATTCGTCTTTCATTTGTTCAGGCACTCTTCTACAAAGAAGCTTTATGGGTTTGTCTGTTGTTGTTACTATCTTGTGTTTCTCGCCTATTGCCTGCCCCACACTTATCTCTCCATAATTGAATATCTGTTTATGTCTTTCTAGCATCTCTCTTAATTGTTGAATCTCATTCTCTTTCAGGTACGGGTAGTTCTTATTCTCAATGTCTGGGATTTTGTATTCGTTATCAGTTGCTTTCATCCCAATGCCCTTGAATCGGCCCCTGGAAGTACTCACAACTTGGATGGTGTTCGTCCACTTGCCCTTGAGTTGGCCATGTGGAGTACTTTGCACTTCCACTTGTAAGTCCTTAAATCGACCATACAAGTTGTCAGCTCCATCCTTGACTTCCAATCCTTTCCAAATCAATCTAATGTTTGATTTCACATATTTCCCAAATATCCTAATGTGTGACTTCTTTAAGTTTACATTCCGGTTTGTTTGATTAAGGATTGGTATCTTTCCTTTTCCATTTTTCACTGCACATATGCTAGATGGCATTGATACTCTTTTTGTATTTATCCCTTTGTTTTTGTATATCATTACATCAGCTGTAATTGCTTCTTCTGTTCAGATCTAATATGCAGCTGCAAATGTATGTCTTCTTGTAATTTGAACGTGATCATTTTGTCTCTGCCTTGTTCTTCTTTGATCTCAATATCTTCCTCTTTGACTTTGATGGTTCTATCTGCATAATTAAGAATGCACTTGTTCTTTATGAGGAAGTTGTCTCCCAAAATTATTTCATATGGTAGCATGTTGTTGTGCGTGTCCACTACTACCAGCAATTGCTCGAATGTCGTGCTTGCCACTCTTAGCTGCACCACTTCCAATGTTCCTTTCATGTCGATATATTTGCCAGATGCGTTTATAAGTCTCTTATTGCACTTGGTGAGATCCTCTCTTGTAAAACCTAATTTTGTTGCACAATTGTCTTTAATTATAGAAGTTGCCACTCCAGTATCAATGGTTGCTTTTATCATTATTCCATTGACAGATATTGTCATTGTATTCACTGTATCCATGTTCGCCATAATCATTATTGATGCGTGGTTTTTAAGAGTTGGCGCTCCATTTAGTTTTCCAATTCTTCATCAGTTTGGGGTCCTTCATTCATTTCTTCCTCTGATTCTATTAAGTCTTCTTCTTCAAAGTATCCTTGCTCTTCTCCAATCATATTTATGTGCTTGTGGCAATTGTCTCTCTTGTGTACTTTCTTCCCACAATTGTAGCATTTCACGTCTTTTTTGTGGACCTTCTTCATTTTTCTGTCTCTGGTTTTTATTTTTATCGTTTTCTCCTGTTTGTCTGTTTCATAAGTTTTTGTTGTGTTTTTCGGTTTAATGTTGCTCCTCCACATTGGTATTTCTCTATGCCATGCTGCATTCTCATTTATCCTCACGTTGTTTTCAATCATGGCTTGTATGTCCACTGCTTTTCTAATCATTTTCTCTAGTTTATCATCTACGTCACACTTAATTTCAAATTGTGCCCTTATGTTGTCGGGCATAACTTTTTCAAATGTGTGAGAAGAGGTCGTATTTTGAGTATTGGTTCTCTCTTGAACTTAATGTGACCAGCCTCTCGACCTGTTGTATGTAATTGCGAATGTCGTCCATCTCCTTCATTTTTGTTCCATTCAGGATTATCCTATATTGGTTTTTGAAACTTTCATTTCTGTAATCAATAAAGTCACTGATTATTAGTTCATAATCTGTCTTTGTTTCTGGATCTAGCAGCAGGTAATGCTGTGCTGCCACTCCTGTCAAGTATAGGGGGAATCTCGCCGCTGCTGAGTGTTGGCTTACTTTTCTTTCTGCCAACGTTAGTTCGAACATTTGAAGCCATTCTCCAAAAGTTGGGTTGTAACCATCTACTTTGCCATTGAATTTTGGTAGTGTGGCTTTGCAAGGGATCATATCATTTCCCAATTCTTGGTTCAGTATTGAGTTGCTGTATTTGGGTTTCATGTGTTTTGTTGTCCCTTCTACGTTTCACAGTTGTGTGGTTATTGCTTTTGTGATCTAATCTATAAATTTCTTTTTCTCTGCTTTGTTCTCATCATCTGAAGAATCATCTTCCAACAATTGATCATTGAGTGGTGTTGCTTGTAGTTCACGTTCCTTTCTTCCTACAACCTGGAAGTTGTGGGAGTGTACTTTCTCTTGTTGTTCTTCTTTGTTTAGCTGCAATAGTCTCAGTTTATCTTTTAGATGAGCTATTTCTTCTTGCCTCAGATCATTGTCTCTGATTAGGCATTTGTTCTCCATTTCCAGCAAGTTCTGTTGTACTTGTACTGACTGTGGCTGTTCACTCTTGTCTGTTTCTTATCAGATTACTCTTTTCCTTAGTTGCGTTTTCTCAGCGGCTTGTACATTGTTGTCTTGTATTAACTGCCAATTTGTTATCTCTAATACATTATTTTTCTCTTGTAAGAACTGATTCTGCTCTAAGCATCTACTATTTGACTCTGTTAGTTGCTTCGTGAGTGTTTTAATCTCATTCTGAAATACTTTGCTTTGTTCAATTAGTTTGGTGTCCATTTTGACTTGGATGTTTCTAATTGTTTCTGTGCTCACTTGCTCGATATCTTCTATCCTCTTTAGTAAACTTATTTCTTCTCACAAGAGTTTTTTGGTTTCATTATTTTTTCTCAAAATTTCCAAGATCTCCGGGGTTCCTGGTTCAGAAGAGGATTCCTGTCTCACTGACTCATGGGTTTGGGCTGCTTCAGTATTCCTTTGGTATGATGACAATCATGTTGTCATGGGGGTATTGGTTTTTGGTACTGCTTTCTTCACACTTCCTCTCTTGTTACTTTTGTTATTTGTCATTACTTCTTGATGTCATAGTGGCTTTCAAGTTTGGTTACAATTCAAGAGTCCAATTTGCACTTGTCATGGTTAGGATTTTCTGCTTTTGCTGACGTTGTATTTTCATTTGCTGCTTTGTTGCTTCCTTTTTCTTTTCCTTTACTTTGAGCTTAGTTGTGAGTTTGAAAATGTATTGCTGTGTGTTTCCTCTTTGTTGACTGTGTTCTTATTTGTCACGGTCGCCATGTAACATCCTTGACCAGGCCTTTAGCACAGTGTATTATCATTAGTAATTATCACTCAATTAATGGCGGGTAAGGATTTACGAATCTAATGGACTGCTAGACGTTTCCTCTTATTTAACTGGTTAAGTTAACTGAGTATTAATTATCACTGTTTAGGTGATGATCGCCATGCAGTGTTCTCTCTTTGATTAACTATGGGCTGCTGCCTGAAGCTGATCTCCACA
Source organism: Hofstenia miamia (assembly GCA_900660155.1). Lineage (NCBI taxonomy): Eukaryota > Metazoa > Xenacoelomorpha > Acoela > Hofsteniidae > Hofstenia > Hofstenia miamia. The sequence continues at coordinate 620,858 of CABFPE010000290.1, forward strand.
CAACAGTTCCCCTCCTTTGATAATGACTGACTAAGTTAACTGCACCATCTCAGCTCAATGGGAACTAATTATGTGTACCTTACATTAGCTCAGTGCATGCACTCATGTCAAGACATAACTGACTTAAGCTCAATTTTGTAAAGTGTTTGTTAGAACTGATAAGTAAAGCAACCAGGTGTTGACACTAACTGCCTTTAATTAATATTAGAGTAGCTATTACCATAAAATTACTGGCTTTAATAATTAATTAATATATTGCAGTTTCCTACACCTACATTTATTAACAATACATGTAAAGTCATTTATTTGGTCGATTATTGTCAAGTCTCCTACTTGTAGTAATATAGATATAACCCTAATGTTTGGCTATCCAGCCATTTCGAGAATATGTTATTATGTATATGTAGTGATTGATAGTCAGACTAAGCAAGAATAAAAAAACTTCCTATCCATAACTTAAGTGCGGTTTCGTGACTGGCACAAGGACCCTTTGAATCGCTCCTTTGATGGAATCCAGCCACTACTTGACACGACTTGCTTAGCAGAACATTTTATTAAATATCAAACCAGATAAATGATGAGTAGAAATTAAAATAAACTCTGAAGAATTTATTATTCATCAAATTCCATTTAAATTCTCAGCTATTTATTTAAAAAGTTTTAAGTACCTTCTGATTTCAAATTTTGAATTAATCTTCTGCCAATATGGTTGTTCTGACGTAAGCGTGATTTTGCTTGTTACAATTTGTCAAATCTTTCTTAATCACTATGGTATATTTCTCATAATGCACAATATTGTAACTTGGTTGCATAATACAAATGAATAAGATATTAAACTAAATTTTACAATCATTTTTTGATCATGTTTTAATCACTATTAATCTTTCAACGCTAATCTCTTTGGTTTGCAGCTTATTCTTTGGTTGATGCTACATTAATTTGAGCAATAACAATACATAGCATCCAAGTGAGGGGACATTAAAGTGTTATCACAAACTAAAACTGAAATAAAAGTTTACGTCATTTTGATGTCATTACAAATAGAAAATCAAGAAATAATAATCACAAAAAATCCCTGAGTGACTCTACAGTATTATCCCCATGTGTCCTCTTCCATGTACATTTCTTATCAGTTCCATTTTGTAATACTCTATTGTGATTTTGTTGTTTTGCATTTCCATGTAGAGTAATCCATTCTTGTATAATTTCTATTTGTATCTTGCATAGTAACTGTTGACTATTTTGGATAGAGCTATATAAGGTTTGTTTATCTTTTCTCTGATTTTTTTTGGACTCTGATTTAACTTAGAATTGTAACATCCTCCACCTAGCATATTTGCGCCGTGTACTAATACTGTTAGTTATCCTTCGGTAAGTTGCGGGTGAGGAGTTACCAGGTTATTAAACCGTCAGACTTTTCCTCTCTTATTATTAACTAGTTAAGTTAATCGAATAATTGATGTAACATCCTCCACCTAGCATATTTGCGCCATGTATTAATACTGTTAATTGTCCTTCAGTAAATTGCAGGTGAGGAGTTACCAAGTTGTTGAACCATCAGACATTTCTCTCTTATTAACTAGTTATGTTAATCAAGTAATTGAGTATTGACCATCACTGTTTAGGTGACGGAGTCACGTGATGTTTCCTCTTCAGTTCTTCAGTTGGGCTACTGCCCGAAGCCGATCTCCACAAGGCAGTTCCTCTCCTTCCTGAATGACAATTGAATCCACAGCACCATCTCAGCTCAACTGGGATTAATTATGTGTACCTTACCTTAACTTAGTGCGTGCACTCAAGTAAAGTTGTA
>CABFPE010000290.1:622750-657147 GCA_900660155.1 Hofstenia miamia
ATGTAAGGCCATTTATCAAGTCAATTATAGTCAAGTCTCCTACTATTAAGAATATATGTATATATCCCTAAGTGTTGACTATCCAGTCATTTCAAGCATTGATTATTTCATACATGTATTGATCGATAGTCAGACTAGGCAAGAATCGAAAAACTCCTAACCGTAACATAAGTGCGGTTTCGTGACTGGCACAAGGACCCTTCGAATCGATCCCGTGATGGGATCCAGCCACTACTCGACACAACTTGCCTAGCTGCACATTTATTAAATAATCAAACCAGATAATAGAAGATTGAAAATAAAATAAACTCCGAAGAATTTATTGTTCATCAAAATTCTGGTTAGTTCAAAGCTATTTATAAAAATTTTTCAAAAGTACCTGCCGATTTCAAAATTCAAATAATTCGTCTGCCAAAATGGCTGTTCCTACATAAGCGTTAATTCGCTCAATATAATTTGTCAAATACTAATTGCTCGGCTAACAAGTTTTTCTTAATTTGAACAATATTATGGCTTAGTTGCATTGTACAAAGTAACTAAAATAATTAACTAAATTTTACAATCGATTCTAATTATTATCAATCATTTGACGTTATTCCTCGCTTTAGTTGCTTTGGATGATGCTACAGTATCACATAGTGTTTTTCCTTTTCTATTATTTCTTCCTCTGTGATTTCTTCTTTCAAAGTTATCAGAAGTATTTTTTATCCTTTCTTATCCACATTTATCTCTTGTAGGTTTTCACATTCAGTGTGTGGCAAGAATTGAAATTGCATTTTCCCCATCTCATTCTCTGTATTTCTTTGATAATCTGGCAATGATGTCCAGAAATCTGCATTGCTATGTAGATTTACTTTCCTATGTTCTATTGTAAAATTGGACTCATTTAGGTATTCAATCCACCACAATACAATTGATCATTTCTCTTCAGAGAATTTCTTTAACCAAGCCAACCCACTATTTTCTGTCTTTACATGAAATTCTTTCCCTATTAAGAAATGTCCAAATTTTTTATGCTATCAACACTAACATTTTTAAATTTGTTGAGCCATAATTTCTGCAACCTTGTTGCCATCTTTTTCTAGACCTAATTGTGTGTCACAATTGTAACATCCTCCACCATGCCTATTTGCACAGTGTATTATGGTTAATAACTATCACTTGATAAATGACGGGTGAGGATTTACCAATGTAGTANTAAAGCAACCGGACATTGACACTAACTGCATGTAAATAATTTTAGAAATAGCCATTACTGTAAAACTATCAGCTTAATCATTTAAGTAATAATATTGCAGTTTCCTATACTTACATTTAATAATGTTACATGTAAGGTCATTTATCAAGTCAATTATAGTCGAGTCTCCTACTATTAAGAATGTATATATATATCCCTAAGTGTCGACTATCCAGTTGTTTCAAGCAATTGATTATTGTATACATGTATGAATCAGTAGTCAGACTAGGCAAGAATCGAAAAACTCCTAACCGTAACATAAGTGAGGTTTCGTGACTGGCACAAGGACCCTTCGAATNTATTTATACAGTGTATTAATTATGGTTAATAACTATCACTTGATAAATGACGGGTGAGGATTTACCAATGTAGTAAACCACCAAACGTTTCTTCTCTGTTTAACTGGTTAGGTTAATTGAGTATTAATCATCCTTGTTTAGGTGACGAAGCCGTGTGACCTAACTGGTTAGGTTAATTGAGTATTAATCATCCTTGTTTAGGTGACGAAGCCATGTGATGTTTCCTCATTGACTCATCTGTGGGCTACTGCCCAAAGCCAATATCAACAACATAAATCAAACCAGATAAAAGTAGAATGAAAATAAAATAAACTCCGAAGAATTTATTGTTCATCAAAATTCTCTTAAATTCTTAGCTATTTATTTAAAAGTTTTAAAGTACCTGCTGATTTTGAATTTCAAATAAATCTTCTGCCAATATGGCTGTTCTTACGTAAGCATAATTTCGCTTGTTACAATTTGTCAAATAATACTTAATCAGCTCTGGTATTTTTCTCAAAATGCACAATATTGTAACTTGGTTGCATCTTACAAAATGAATAAGATAATTAACTAAATTTTACAATCATATTTCTGATTATATTTAATCACTATTGATCATTCAACGTTGATCTCTTGTTTGCAGCTACACAATCCAATATAAGTTGTTTTCAGTAATCAGAGGTGCTCAATGATGGTAATTTGGCCAACTCTACTTTCATCTTGTCTAGTCTAGTTCTTCTTGTTCCTGCCATGTCCATGTGATTTGTACTGATTTTTTCATTAAGGTTGTAATTTTTGCTATTTTCCCTGCAATGTTCAGAATGAATGCTCTATAATAATTAATGAACCCCATGAACCTTTGGAGATATTTTTTTATTGTTTGGTTTTTCTGCCTTTTTTATCATGTCTCTTGCATTGTCCTTCATGCCCTTCTTTCCCTTATTGATTATTCTTCTGAGAAATATTATTTGCTCTTTTAAAATATTGTATTTGTTTCCAATTATTTTCAATCCAGGTTTGTCTAGCATTTCCAATATTCAATCTAATTTTTTATATGTTCTTCTATTGTGTCACTTGTTATTATGATAACATCTTTGTATGCATTAATTCTCTCTTTAATTTTTTGTTTCTTATTTTTTGGTGCCTTCATTATTTATTGTTGGAATGTTGCTGATGCATTGCATAGTCCAAACTCAATGTAAATCCACTCAAAAAGTCTGTATGGAATGATTAAAGCTGTTTTTCTATGTCCTCTGGTTCCATTTTTCTCTGCCAGTATGCCTTACATAGATCAATTGATTTGAAGTATTTATGTTTACTTGCCTTGTACAGCATATCTTTGATTCTTGGTAGTGAATACAAGTCTTTTTTTGTTAATTCCTTTAGTTTTCTGAAATCTATACATAGCCTGTATTTTTGTCCTTGCTTCATGAACACCATTTGAGCTACATATGGACTTTTGCTTGGTCTGATGATCTTATTATTGATTTGTTCATTCAGTATGCATTTATATTCTTCTTTCAATTGTTTCAGGACTCTTCTTACTGGTAACTTTATTGTTTTGTCTGTTGTAGTTATTATTTTGTGTGTTTCACCTATTGCCTGACCAATGCTAATTTCTCCATAGTTAAATATTCATTTGTGTTTTTTAAGACCTTCTTCAGCTTTTGTATTTCATCTTCTTCCAAATGTTGATAATCTTCTGGTTATATTTCAGGTGTTTTATATTCTTTTGCTTCCTTGTTTTCTTCTTTGGCACTTGATTGCAGTGACACTCTTTTCATGTTTATTGCTTTCTGCTTGTACAAAATTATTTCTGCATTTTTCTCTTGTTGAGTTCTTATTGTGTGCATCCTCCATTGGTACAGTTGTAGTTTTATGTCTTCATCCAGTTTGAACATTATACTTTTTCTCTGCCTTTTTCTTCTTCTATTTCAATTTAGTCTTCTTGTAATTGATTGTCCTGTTTCCATAGTTTATCACACATTTGTTCTTTGTTAGAATATCATCTCCTAGTATTACTTCATATGGCAGTAAGCTTTTATGTGTATCTACTACTATCAATGATTGTTCAAACAAAGTGCTTGCTATTCTTATTCTTACTTCTTTTATTGTTCCTTTTGTGTCTATGTATTCTCCTGATGCATTTATCAGTCTGTTACAAGAGTTTTCTATGTACTCCCTATTGAAACCCAATTTTGTAGAACACTCATCTGTTACTATCAATGTTGCTGCTCCCATAATGATTGTCATTACTCCACTTATCACAACAGTGATTGTATTAAAGTTTTTCAGATTGATCAAAATCATTAAGGGTGCTCAGTTCTATGAGATGATTTTCTCTCTAGTTTTCAGATTGTTCTTCCATTTGTTCATTGTCAGATATTTATTGAAATTCTGACTCTATATATCATAATAATAATAATAAGCCTTTTTTTCTCCTATCATGTTTATTGACTTCTTTGAGTTTGGTTTTCTGTAGCCTTTTTGCCTGCAGTTGTAATACTTGACCTCTCTTTCCTTTACTTTCTTGTTTTTTCTTCCTTTGTTTTAAATTTGGTTACTTTATTGATTTTCTTTTCATCACTGTTATTTGAAAATTTTTTCATGTTGGCATTGAGCTTCCAACTTAGTGTTTCTCTGTTCTAAGTGGTTTTCTCATAAATCCTGGAATTATTTTCTAAAGTTGCTCGTATATTGATGGCTTTTTTATGATTTTTTCCAGTTTGTTATTTGCATCATACTTTATCTCAAATTGATTCTTTATACAGTGGTGGTCAAAAAAGTTAGACACTCATCTTCACAATTTATTTCTGCAACATTAAATTTTGGTAGTGGTGCTTTGCATGGTGTGGTTTCATAATCATTATTTCTATTGACTATTTTCATTGTGTCTCTGCTGTGATATGGCTTTTATTATTTCATTGATCATTTTCTTTCTATTGAATGTTCTCTCTTTTCTTTGTGCTTGTTAAGCAACATAAGTTGCTTCCTATTGATGATCTAAATTTCTAGAAAAACACATTTGTGCCCATTGCTCTGTCAATATTTATTAAGCAACATTAGTTAGTTCCTAAAGACCTTTTAATTTCTTGAAAAACACATTTATACCCATTGCTTTGTCAATATTAAAGCTATAGCTCTGAAATTTTTCAGGCTTATAGAGCTATGCAAGGTAAAGATTTTAAGCCTTTTAGAGGCCTGAACATTGCAAAATTGTGCATCTATTGTGAAAATAATTTTTTGCTGTCATTGATGATATTTGAAGAGAGACCTCACAAAAAATTGGCAATGGATTTTCAAAGTTAAAAGTTCTTTGGAATTCCTAACATTAGAAATTTAAAAAATTTTTCAATTATGCTGAAATGTTTAATATTTTTTACCAATGCTTGAAAAAACCTTCTTTTGGTATTTTTTTTTTCGCTTTTGCTCCCTAGTGATCTGAAATTTGAGCAGAATTATTTGGAAATCCACGGCAAAAATTTCACATAATCATATACTTTTTCTAAAAAAGGTTTCTTGAAAACCTATGTTGGCCTTTAGATATTTTATATTAAGTTTAACAAGTCATAGCAACAAAACTATTAGAAATATGAAAGATCCAGTTAAATTTTAGAGTAACAAAGTTCACTAAAAAAATTTTGTCTCCAGTGTTTATTTCTCTAAAATCAATATTGGCTAAGCTAGGCTGGCCAGAGCTTGACCAATTTTTCAAAAAACTTTTTGACTTTAAAAACTTTTGATATACTGAAGCTATGAACTTGATTTTTATATCAAAATGTGCAGTTTTAAGAGGAGAATCTAGTTTTTTGTAATGTCCACTTACAGAAATTTTAAAAAATTTCAACTAAAAAACATTTATAAATTCAAGTTTGAAATTTTTACTTTGAGATATTTGCTGTAAGATAAGAAATAAGATTCAAAAAATTGTTTCCAAAATTCCATTTCAATCTGCCATATTGGGAAATTTTCTCTTTTAGATATGAATATTATTGGGGGTTTAGTAATTTTTAAAAAATATAGTGATTTTTTTTTGAAAAAAACTGTTTATAAATCTGCATTTACTTTTCAATTCTGTCAGATAAGTTTTTTCCAAACAAAGCAATATTGCTTATTCATACTGCATTTATTATACAAATTCAATGATAAGAAAAGCAAAAAAATCATTCNTCTGTAATTGCCAGATATTCATGCTAGCCAATGATGAGCTTTTTGCATGCAGCTTTATACTCACTGGTCCTGCTTGCTTTAACAGCTTCTGATTTGCTATTGACGAAATTTATCCTATCAGGCAACTGGGCGGCAATCTTCTTTTTAGGTTTCCGGACCTTCCATTTTGGTTGAATTAGCGGAGTCTCTACTGTAGGTGGAGGGATGCACAATAGATTGGAGGTTTCGATCTTTTTCTCCACTTCACTGAAATTCGACTGTGAGGCTAACGTAGCGGTTCTGATTGTGACGGGATAATTTATACAGGCATCCTTAACTGTGTCCCAGAATTTTCCTCGCAATCCTTTTTGTTGTAACCGTTCCATCTGCTGTTGGGAGATTCGTAGACGAGAAGTGGTGCATTCCACATCCAAAGCAACGTGTCACCCTGGGGATTGCAGAATGACCAACTCCTCTTTCGTGAACATTTCTGTGAGACACCACTTCATTAATGAGAGGACATCTTTATCATTACTGTCGACTAGGACTCTCTGTTGCACTGTGAGATCATCTAAGAATTCGTTTGGGTCACGCTCAACCATTAGAATGCGTTCCTCCTCGGTTACAGACCATTTTGGCGTCGGCTTGGGAGAAATGGCAGTGCCTCCAAATTTCTCTAGGTTAACCTGCTCAATGAGATCATGAATCTGGGGAGACATTTGTACGGCGGATGATGACAATAGTTCCTCTTCTCGGAAAAACTGCTCTGGTGTCCTCAGTACTTGATTGAAGATGGTGATAGGGATGATTTTTCCCTCCTTACTGACATGCCTAGCTGATTCGATAAATTGATCGTACCCACGTTCAGGGTAATTCATTTGCTGTGTGCTAAACAAGAGTTCGTTCTTACAGTATACATTGAACTTCGAAATCTGTTCACGAAATTGCCTTGTCAACCTCGGCATTCTTTCCACAAACCTTCTTGTGCTCAAAGGAGCATTATCAGACAAGAAGATGGCGAATTTCGTCTCGGCAGTGGCTCCCCACATATACTTTTTGACAGTATCTGAGAANGAAGACTTGATTTCATTGCTGAAAAGAGATAGAAGTCACTCGGAGCGATGTCTGGCGAGTATGGAGGATGTGGTAAAGTGATCAAATTCAGCTCTTGTAGCTTTGCTTTGGTGATGTTGGCAACATGAGGGCGTGCATTGTCATGCAGAAAATGGATGCGATGAAATCCATCCGAAATCATTCGCCTTCATTTCCTTTTCATCTCTTCCCTCAAGACGTCGAGCAAGGAGCAGTAGTAATTGGCTGTCATTGTTTGGTGTGAGGGCATTGTATCCAAGAGTATCAACCCTTTGCTGTCCCAAAAGACTGTCACAAGATGTTTCTTCTTCGTCATTGATGTTCGCCTTGGGACAGTGACTGCTGAATCTCCTGCTCCTTGCCAAGATCTGTTATGACCACCACGTCCTTCATTTTCCCAATATATCCAACACTCATCACATGTTATTATCTGGTTCAAAAAATAACTTTCTTCATTTGATTTTAGTAAGTCAGAGCATATTCTGACGCGATCCATTTTGTTCTTTTCCGTCAGTCGATGAGGTATCCAGCAATTGTGAAGATATCGTTTTCCAAGAGAACGTAAATGTCGCCACACGGTGTCATGGCTGACTCCAATCGTCTGTGCAATTTCTCGGGAACATGCATGTTTGTCATCTTGAAGGATAGCGCAGATTTGATCATCTAGCCCATCGGTAGATGGACGTCCACTCCTCATCTTTTCATCAATAGAGAAATCGCCATCAGAGAAGCGGCTCATCCATGTTCGACATGTTCTTTCCGAGACAATATTGTCACCTAAGGCTGAACACATTTCTTTTGCAGCATCTCTGGAGCTCAAACCTCGCTTCCAACAGTAGAAAATCAGTTTTCGGATGTCATTACGTTCAAGCTCCATCTTGATTTCAAATGCTCTATCTGCGAGTAATTGCTATTTCATTAAAAAAAATTCAAAACTGCATAGATATTTAGAATTAAAAGCATTCAAAAAGCTGCTATAACAAAATCTGCATCTATGTTTAGTCTGTTGCTATTTCAAATTTCAGTGTGAATGGTCCTATATTTCAAAAGATATAAAGGATTTTGTATGGGAAAAAACTTATCTGACAACCCTATATTAACCTTTAAAATTTTGTTTAAGAATACTACAGTTCACATTAGAACACCCTTATAAACTTGCATAAAGTTGGTATTTTTTTAAGTGTATATTGTAAGTGATCCATTTGGATATGATGGATAAACATTGAAAATAAAATTACATTTTACTCCATTTTATTGATATCTGTGATCTATTCTATCTTTGATATTTTGCCATGGTAATTGTATTTACTGAGATTTCTGGGTTTTCAGAACATTGACTACAAAATCTCATTATAGATTGATGTTTCTGCATAGATTAAAGAGTGACAAATTTGTTCCTGGCATTGGATTTCTAGATTGAGAAGCTCTATCAATGTTATTTAGTGAATAAAATGTGAAAACTCTAATTTGAAAGATTTCTCTTAAAACTGCTCATTAATCACATTTTAAAATGCAAAAACAATGCTATTTTCAGATTCTATAGGTTTAAAATTACTTAAAAAAAGTTCATCTTCTGCTTTCTAAATTGATCTAGATGTTATATTATGAAATTTTGTTGAATACATTGGTATTATCCTTAAGGTTCCTTAGCTCTAAGCAATTTGATATTTTTCAATCACTTCTAAGGGCAAATTTTTTTGTTGAAAATTGCTATTTTACCTAAATTTGATACTTCTGAATCAATTTCTGCTAGTAAACTTTCACTTTAAGCTGTCATTTCAGAGCAAAATAATGAATTATATGCAATTTTTCTCAGATTTGGTGAAAAAATTATTTCTATGTTTACCAAATACAAGAAACTTCCATTTGAAATACTTTACAAGTTTAATTGTAATTATTTCCAATTTCTAACAAGTCTTTTGTGTGTGTCTTTCAAATTACATAGAACTCTTTATCACAATTCAAAAAGGATACACCAAAATCACTCCTCCAACTTGTAGTTCTTTTACCATTTCTCTTCAATGAGGATCTGATGCGCACATTTTTCTATGACTTCTTCTTTTCTGTACCTGTCAGTTTCAATAGTCTCAACTGATCACATAATAACTCTATCCCTTGTATTTGTGCTCTGTTATATTTGGTCAGTTGTTTGTTTTCTCTTTAAAGTTCACCAAACATGCTTTCCCATTTTTAGTTTTGTTCAATGAATTTTTTATTTGATTCTGCTAACTGTTGTGTTAGCCTTCTCACGTCTTGAGGAAAAATGGTTCCTGTTCCTCTAGTCTTCTGCTCATATTGATTCTCAGCTCTGTTATATTTGCTTTGATTTCTTTGTATATTTGCTTAACTTTTTCCATTAGTATTCTTATTTCATTTTTAAACATAGATTCAGTCTCTTGAATTTTCTTTAAAATTTCATAAATTTCATGGGCTTGTTTCTGATGACATTTGGATTGTTTGCAATTTCACTGTGGGGGTTTGACTTCTACCACCTATGGATGGTGTTGTTGTTGACACTACTGGTGTTGCTGGTGGTTTTTGTTTGGGTTTTTTAGTGCTGCCTCTTTTCATTCTGTTTGTTCTTTTTCTATACTTTGGTCTTTCCATTGGGTTTGGACTCAAAGTTCTTCTTTCACCCCACTTAGGTTAGGTTTTACTATAAGATTTGTTTTAGTCAAAGGGTAGATATTTTCTCCTTGTTGCTCTTATTGCTTTCACTAGAGTATTTTTTTCTTCTTGGCAATCTCTATCTTTTTTTTCAACATTTTCACCATATTGGATCATTCATGATTTCTTCCAGATGTTAATTGGTTTTTGCCATGCTCACCATGCAGAATCACCTTCCTACCCTATTGTTACTTGAATGAGATCTATTAATCTATTTCTTAGCTGTGTTGGTGGGAAGGATTCTAACTATATTTTTTTATTGTTCATCACTTACTGCATACATCAAGACTTGTTAACTGTGATTAACACATTGATAATAATTACTGTTTAGGTAATCTTCACAGCTCTGTGAGCACTTGCCTGAAGCCAATTGATTGATCATAAACTAATCCTTTGTGGTTTCCATTTTTGCATCCTTGATGACTCAGCTCATGCACAATGATTATGTGTACCCTAGTTTAAGTGTGGTTCTAATATTATTCTTCACACAATTCGACTTAAATCCTTGCAATAATAAATGTTGTGATTGTATTTACTTGATTTACAGTTTAATCAACCAGGAGATGCACTAACTGCAGTGTCACTCACTAAATTTTGTTTACCAAAATGTAACCTGACAAATGCTATTAGCAATTTTATTAAGGCATAAACACATTTGCAGCTTCCTACCCTACATATAATAATTTTATAACTATAACAATGATATGGCCTCACTATTGGTCTTGTTATAGTAAATAATTTGGATCTAAAATATTAGCATTAATTCCTATGGTGGCAGACTAGCCTATGTTGAATTTGTTATTATATGCTAAAACAATAATGATCTGTAGTTCCTAAACTAAATGTAGTTTATGGTCAGAACCTAGAATCATTCCCATTGTGGAATCCTGACCACTACCCTAGATCAAAATTCTTTAATGACTGAGGATCTTAAAAAAACTTCTTACATTTCATTGCAAGAAATTGGGAAGTTTTATGAAGAATTTAAAGAAATTTTTTTAAAGAAGTAAAAGAATTCAAACAGATTTATTTAACAAAATAAACAATGTCAAAGTTTACAAATAAAATTTCTAAATGTTCACTATTACAAAAGACAGTGAATATATTAATTCTCTTTATTGTAGATGGGGTTCTCCAATGAGATTGAATCACTGCAACCTTAGATGTATCCCAAGCATTAGAACCAAATTGTGCTGTGACAGTATCTAAAGCAAAAGACAATTGTTGTACACAATAAATTCTAATATCACAAATCATATCATACCTGGTGAACAGATATTTCAATACCACATAAATGGATATGTATACAAGTTAAAGAAATTTATTGGAAATTGTCATACATTCAACACAAAGTTATATCATTGAAGATCATTAATATGAAACTTGAAGATGTTAAGATATGACCAATATTTCAATTATAAAAAACCGAATATATATTTAAGAATAAAGATTAAATTCCAAAGAACTTGCTTCATCAATTGTCTATAGATATAAGTGTGACAAGTAATAAATTAGTTTAAATTAATTGTCCCTGCAATTACAATTAAATATTAAAGTTATAGGAATAATAAAGTTTACCTGAAACTGCACTATGTCACTCAATGCCTAGAAGGATATGCTCCATTTAGAACTTGACAACTAGCTGACTAATGACATCTGGGTGCAAATAACGTGCATTTTATAACATTGCATACTATTTTCTGTGCAGTGCAGATCAGTAATTATGTTTGAAGGAATTAGCCAATTAGATCATTAACCATTTTGCATTCAATGTGATGTTTAAGAGGTTAACACAATAAGGCACAATGACTTTTGCTCTGCATGATACACTGTTAAGGACACTTATATATCATTGAGTCATTATATATATATATATATATATATTTACAAACTCAATTTCAGAAATATATGTATATATACTTCTAAATTTGAATTTTTCAAAGTCATTTTTTATAAACCATTTAAAATGTCTAAATTGGTCAGCAAAATCACCAATACAACCTTGATCTTCAAGGCTAGTTATTTTTCTGGAAAGAAAGACTCGTTAAAACCCACCACAAGACGTTTTCAAGACCAATTTTTTTATAAAAATAATTTATAAGCAGCTTGCAAATATTACAATTTTCTTAAGCAAGTTGTGGCAATTCATTTGCCTGCAGCCATTATATATTTTCACTATTATATATTAGCCTATCATGATTCATTAATTTTTGGGAAGACAATAAGTCTGGTAAATTATATTATTCTGCTGTACTTTTTCTACGAATTTTTATCCAAAGATGATACAATAATCACTTATTTGAAAAGAGAATAACACATTTAAAAGCTCTTTTACCTTATGCAAAATATCATGCAAATATCCATAATAAAAACAAAAATTAAGCAAGGAACTCTCATTACCTCTAATGAATAATCTATTTAGAATATTTTTTCTTAAATATTAGGAAAAAGTTTTCACGAAACATTGGCCCACTAACAAAGAAAAATATGAAGTCCACAGATGAGTTTGTAATAGCACTCACTCCTAATGTAGCATCACCCAAAAGAATAAGCTGCAAACTAAAAGGGAATAGCGTCAAAAGATTAATAGTGATTAGATATGATCAAAAAATGATTGTAAAATTTAGTTAAATATCTTATTCATTTGTATTATGCAACTAAGTTACAATATTGCACATTATGAAAAATACACCATAGCCAATTAAGAAAAATTGGACAAATTGTAACAAGCAAAATCACGCTTACATCAGAACAGCCATATTGACAGAATATTAATTCAAAATTTGAAATCGGCTGGCACTTAGAACTTTTTAAATAAATAGCTTAGAATTTACATGGAATTTGATGAACAATAAATTCTTCAGAGTTTATTTTAATTTCTTTTCATTATTTATCTGGTTTGATATTTACTAAAATGTTCAGCTAAGTAAGTTGTGTCGAGTAGTGGCTGGATCCCATCATGAGAGTGATTCAAAGGGTCATTGTGCCAGTGACGAAACCGCACTTAAGTTATGGATAGGGAGTTTTTTTATTCTTGCTTAGTCTGACTATCGATCACTACATGTATACTATAACATATTCTCGAAATGGCTGGATAGCCAACTATTAGGGTTATATCTATATTAATAAAAGCAGGAGACTTGACAATAATCAACTGAATAAATGACTTTACAAGTATTGTTATTAAATGTAAGTGTAGGAAGCTGAAACATATTAACTAATTATTAAAGCCAATAGTTTTATGGTAATGGCTACTTTGATATTAATTTAATACAGCTATAATCAACGCCCAGTTGCTTTACTTATTCAATCTAACAAACACGTTACAAAATTGAGTTTAAGTCAGTTACGTCTTGACATGAGTACGTGCACTGAGCTAATGTAAGGTACACATAATTAATTCCCATTGAGCTGAGATGGTGCAACAAACTTGGTCAATCGCTAATGAAGGAGGGGAACTGTGGTGTGGAGATCAGCTTCAGGCAGTAGCCCACAGTTAGTCGATGAGAAAACACTGCATGGCTTCGTCACCTAAACAATGATGATTAATAATCAGTTAATGTAACTAGTTAAACTTCCAGCTGATTTCTAATTGATGCAGGGAAGCCTCGGCAAATGTAGGAGAACAAATCGTGCTTAGAATATTCTTTCGACAGGCTGCTCAGGCGGAACAGGCGCTCAACCTGGGTTATATAGTTACGGATATCATCACCAAATTTAAAAGACATGTCACACAGAAGTGTCTTGTACTGATGTTTAATGTGCGGCGCTCGATAATGGTCTTCAAAGAAACCCACCAACAATTGGTAATCTGTTTTGATGTTTTGNACGAGGAAATATCTAGCAGTCTATTAAATGAGTAAATCCTTACCCGCCGTTAATAGAGTGATAATTATTAACCATAATACACTGTACTAAAGGCCTGGTAGAGGATGTTATACTAAAATTTTTTCCTCAACAAGCAAAGCACTTTTATCTAAACTGTATAGCACTGTAACTATAACACAATTTGTTAATAAAAGTACACAAAACACAATGCTATTTGTCACAAGCATTAATGTCAATTGTCTCTCATCAGAACATTTCTCTCTCTTGCGGTTGTAATCACATAAATATAGTAAACATTACAGAACGAGACAATAGCAAATTGAATCATGCAGTAAAATCCAATTCCTACTGTAGCAGTATACCACAATGCAAAGAAAGGAGGTGAATTCAGCCAGCACCCTGAATCAACGACATCAAACTTAAAAAAGTATGGAAGAGCCAGCAGATAATAAAATCCAATAACAATGAATGAGACTCCATGCGCAAGTCCTGAACATGATTTTTGCTTGTACTGCACTGGCCAATGAATGGCAATTACTCTATCAAACGCCAAAACCGTCATGTGATATGAGCAGCATAGAGATGCCCCCACACATGAAAGCAGAATGCCTAAAATTTGCTGTTTACACAAAATTTTCATTACTTCAGCCTAAAGTAGTATACAAACTTGCAACTTTGGGCATAAATTTTGGGTAATTATAAAGTTCACAGCAAAAATATTTTGCGTACACACTTACAACTTTTTGGTTGTATTATATTTATTGGCATTTTATAAATTAAACCTAGCAGTAAAATAGGAATGTGCTACAACCAATTAAATCAAGTAGGCTGAAGAAAGAAGACATCATTTTTACGGGATCTTGTGCCATTTTAATCAGTTATGTAAATAAAAATTCGGAGTTAAATTCTTGCTATGTGAGAAATGACAAAATCGAAATATATGAATTAAAAGTTTACAGCAAAGTTGGAATCGCGTACACACTTCCAACTTTTGTTGTGCACCTAAATAAAATTATGAAAGGGTGTGTGCAAAAGTAGAACCAAATTTAAATTTCAAATTTGGATTACAACAACTTTTGGTTGTGCTCCTAATTAAATAAAGAAGGATTTCATGGTAAAGTTGTAAGTGTGTACACTACTTAAGAAAGTCAACTGTTGAAATTCGTTTTACACAACATGCAAAGTGTTTTTTGAGGTAAATACATATCACAGCACACCAAGTACCAGTTAAATATATTAATATATTAATGAATGCAAATGACTTCTTGTCATGAATTTAAGGTAAAGGGGTTTTATTTGACGGATTTTTATGGAAAAGCTCATTCCTAAATTTTGACGTATAGCAGCAATGAGGGAATTTACCCCTCAAGCACCCATTTAACATTTTACAAAAGCATAACATAGCTTCATCCAAGATAAATCAAAAATAACCTGCAAACGTTGAGCAGAATGGAAATAAGATCAAAGAAATGATGATTAGGAATATTGTATTTAGATCAATTAGATTAATTTAGGTTTATTTGAATTATGCAACCAAGAAATAACATGTGTCAAAAAAGAGAGATTAGTATAGGTTGATAAAAATACTTTTGACAAAACAAGGGGGCGAAGTCACTTCCATTATTTTTAGCCGCCATCTTGGCAGATGAAAAGTTTAAATTTGAATCGACAGGTACTTTTCTGAATTTACTATAAATAGGAACTAAACATTGTAAGCAATTGATAAAGAATTTTATTTGGAATTCATATTTTGTTCTACTATAACGGTTTGAATATTTAATATGATGTTGAGCTAATCGAGTGGTGTTTAGTAGTGGTCTGGATCCATCACAGAGAACGATTCAAGGGTCCCTGTGTCAGACTGCGAAAGTGCACATAGGTTAGGTGTAGGCGCTTTTCTCTCGATTAGTCGACTAGCGATCACTTACTACATGTACTAAAATAATTAACTGTCAACAAACAGTTGGATGACCAAAACTTAGGAAATCTACGAATATGATTTTAGATCCAAATTAATGACCAATAAATGACCAATAAAGTGCCCATACATGTATTAAATTATAAATGTAAGTTAGGAAGCTGCTCGAAACTAATATATTTAAAAATGCCAATATATTTCAGTAATGGCTACATGTAGTATCGAACTAGCAGCTAGTAACAAGTCAGGTTGCAAATAGATAGAATACTTTTACAAAATAGAGTTTAAGTCGAATTGTGTCATGCCGTGAGTGTGCACTGAGCTAAGATAGGATACACATAAACTGTATTGATGAGCTGAGGTGTGGCACTCACCCAAATGGAACATCGAAGGAAATGGTGAAACTGGATGTGGAGATCAGCTTCAGGCAGATGCCCATCGTCAATCATTGCATAGATTACCGCATGGCTTCATCACCTAAATAGTGAATGGTTAATTCTAGTTTACTTTACGTTAACAGAAACAACAGCCAAGCAGTATATAGGAAAATCCCTACCCGCAGAAATACGACTAGTGTTATGCAGTAACAAGAGATAAACAGTGATAATGCCTGGTAGAGGATGTTACAATAAGCAATATGAATAGTCAACAATGATTTAATGATTGCTTAAGAATTCATTGTTTTGTAGGTAGAAAACGGCGGATGGTGTGGTAAATCAGAGAGGTTGTCTTCCACTGAGTAAAATGCTTGTAGCTATAGAAAATCTTTCTTTACTTAACCCTTGATGAAGCACAGCTTTTTCTTTGGTCTGGAACTTATGTCAGACCAATTTCGTTTTTATTGTATATCAGTTCATGAATAATAACAATGCCACGCCTGTCAAGAATTTTCTCAAAGTCAAGAAGTATTTGTTGATACGTGTCTTATTAATTGCCATAGATACATTTGGTGCTTCCTAAGAAGTAGTTCATCATTTGGTTTTTAAAAAAAATTCCACCAATCTTTATTAGCATCGTGGTGACATTAAATACTAACTCCCTGATGTGTTTTACAAGCACTTCTTCTTTTTCTTCCTCAGTATTCCACCAACCTTTTGTGTATTTGGGTTGTAAACATGACACCTTAAGGTAGTTTTTGCAAATACCAGAATACCTCCCTGCTTCTCATAGCGTTGAATCCCCACTCAAAACTGTGGTTACAGCTTTCTCAAGGTTAATTGTCCCATATCAACCGGGATACGGTTTTTTCTTATATTTTCACGGAATCTAGATACAAATATAAACTATCCTCTGCTTTACCCCACTCTTTTTAAAGTCTGTAAATTTTTGCATTATATGATAAGAGATTGAACTTGGTGAACAGAATCTTATCATTACTTTTAGGAATTAATAAAGAATATAATTTGTACTAAAAAACTCCACTATACTATATATTGATAGGTTGTGCTTTGATTTAATATTTTGCTACAGTGCTTATTGCACTTCTCTGCCAAGTAAAATACGTTGACAAATTATGTGCAAATGATATATGAAGTGAGCTTCAAAACAACTGTTTACAATGCACAAATATATATATAATTACCCATGTAGCCACCACCAGTGGTCCAATGGTGGGGAATGAGGGGCATGGGCGGCCACCAGTGGACCACTGGTAGAAAATTAGTAGCAATTGCGGTCAACCATAGGCACCAGTGGACCACTGATGGACTACTAGTGATATCTGATTTACTTTTAATCAAAAAAAATATGTGAGCTAATGCTTGCAACTAAAATATTTTTCATTATTATGCTTCTTAGATCTCATAAATATATAAAAGTCATTGTGAAGAGCTTTTTTGAAATTTCTGCTTGTAAAAATTACAAAATAATTTATACATGATTATTCCCGGACCTTGAAATTAATGTCTATATGATTAATTAAAATAGGGCAAAAATTATTTTAAATTGATGTAAAAAATTATTTAAAAATTGCAATTTCTTCCCGAAATTGAAAATTAAATTTAAATTGAGCATTTTTGAATGCTTGTTGTTATTGTTTATTATAAAGAAATTCTTTATGTTTTCCATTTCAATTAATATGAATGCTAAGCTTGCTAGGTAAACCTTCATTCCTTTGTTGTATTTATTAATATAAAAGTTTGCAATTGTTGCATTTAAAACATTACTTGGATGAGAAAATCCTGGTTCACCAGCAATCACAACTCATTACTGAAACAAAAGGGCTTGCTTGCATGATAATTCATTCACCAAAACTCCCTCCACCGAATTACCCCACTATTAAGTTACCCCACTTTACATATATTTCCGATGTATACTTACAAATGTAAGTCTTTCTTCATTACAACTCAGTGAGTACGTTACTGAGATAATTGATATCAATAAATCATAAAAGACATGTGCTTCATGACCAAATTGCAACCCAATTTCAAAAAAAATATAGCTTGTTTTTTACATGACACAAGGTCATTAAATGTCATTCGTTCATATGCAATTAAATGCTAATGATTACTGAGATGTATTGATTTTTTTGTGGATGCAGTTGTGCATTTATGCACAAATTTGCAAGTGTCAGTTATGTGCTAAGAATAAAATACGTTTATCAAATATTGTAAAGCCAATGGAATTTAGCTTCATGAAAGAAATCATTTGAAAATAGGCATTATAAAAATTGTGGGCACATTAATAAATGGTAGAGAACCATGATAATACACATCACTGCCAAGTTATTCGTATTGGTATGCCACTCAAATTTCGACTGTTAATATATTTCATGTACATCATCTTGAATACAGGATGCATTCATATAGACCCCTGTGATTTAAATTTTTAGTGTACAGACGAGTTATGGAATCTTAACTCGCGAGTTTCAGTTGAGTTACAATTTTAATTATGCTTATTTTCTCATTAGACTAAGCTATTTAAGATTGTCCCTATTGCTACATATTGTATAGAAGATAGACATGGGGCGGGCCGAACTTGGACAAGATATTGAAAAAATGGTTCTACATTTCAAAATAACTTACTATTACCCAATTAATGCCAGTAAATTACAACCAGATGCATTGAAAGCTAAATTATTTATAAACAATGTATTTAAAAATGAAAATTTCAACTTTATTTTTCAATTTCACCCTATTGATTTTTAAGATACCTAAATTTGGTTCAACAAATCAGAAAAATTAAGGAAATATTTTTGGCAAATCATGTAAAAACCTAAAAGGGCCGAATAGACATTAATTTAAATAAGCATGGTACATTTTGGGGTAAAGCATATTCCCATATAAATCTCTGTGTTGAACAATCATATAAATGCATGAAAGACATCTAAAATTTAAAGTAGTTTAAGATTTGTAGAAATCATGAGGAAAAAAATGCTAGAAAAGAAATATATTTGACTTCCCAGTGTTGTTTCAAGTTATGACTCTATTTAAATTAATCCTGTTATTGTAAGAAACTACTTGAATTTTAAAATAATATGTAGTCTCATCATGATAGTTTAATTGGGGATTTCAATTCTTTATGAAGATACTCTCAGTGTTTGAGAATGAAAATATCTCAGAATCGTGATCTTAAATTTTTTGGTTCATATGCCCATCCCATTTTTTTAAATGTTCACAAAACACCACCTGTTTATGTTCTATCATTCCGGACCACAAAAGTCAAATAGCTTGCCAAGAAATCGCTTTCTATGGTACAGTTTTCATATTTTTACCTGTGCTAAAACACACTCATTTCTTCCTCGGTGTGTCTCCAACTGTTTTCATTCATTTCTATCAGACATTATTTTTAATAGTTATCTAACTTTAATGACATATATTTGTTGTGGAACTAAAAGCGTGATTTTACTGCAAAGGTCATAACTGAGGTTAAAATTCACCAAATTCAAGAATTCAAGATGCAAATAAAATGCCATTATATATATATATATATATATNAGAAAATAACTCAATTACAAGTGAAGACAAAAACTGTAAACTGTACTTCAACAAAAGGAATCACACAATCCAAAATTACTGTACCCAACAACATATTAACTATCAAAGATGGCATTGGAATAACAACTATACTGAATAAAAGTCCACAGCATATTACAAAAAATCAAAACAATTTACAATTACTGGAATAGTCTGCCTGAAAAAGAATGTGAAAAAATCTAATGCACTATTACTCATGGACAACACTCAGTCTAAACAACATAATGATAAAGAACTACTGATAATTGCAAAAAAAGCCACCCCACCTTAACATTGGAAGAAATCACAACACTCAATAATACTATTAACAACAACACTGGGGTGTTTAACAATGGAGAAACAAGTGTTGGAAAAGCTGTGGGAGCAGAACACAAAATACCTACAACGTTGGCAAAACCTATATGTCAAGCATATAATCACATACCAACTCACCTACAAGATGCTTACTTCTAATAACCTAACAGAACTTCTAAAGAATGATATAATATGAAAGAGCAAATTTCTGTATGCATCTTCCACAATGTTCGTTAAACAGGGAGACCAACTTACTGCCCTATGAGGTGATACTAGGGGATGACTTTCTGATGAAAAACGGATGTGTAATAAATTACACTGACAGAATGATCAAAGTATGAGAAGAAGAAATTGGAATTGAAGAGCAAGAAGGAAAACCATCAACAATAGTCTTCAAACTGGAGGAAGACATAAAATTGCAACCATATCAATGGAGCATGCATAGAGTGAAAACTGAAGAAATGATAACAGCAGATATAATGATTTACAACAATAAATGGATCAATTCAAAAAGAGTGTTGATGCTGTCAAGCATGTGCATGATAAAAAACAGCAGAGGAAAGGTCACAATACTAAATGCAACAAATCAGAATATCAATGTTAAGAAAGCAAATGTACAGATATTCAGACAATATGTCAGATCTAGTATCAAAGCTATTTGGAGAGCAATGGAGGACATTGATGAGCAGAGTAGTTTGTANTTAAACAGGGAGAAAAACATTGGCTATGTATCAATTTCCATAACCTCAACAATGTAACAAAAAATATACATGCCCCTTACCACATATCAAAGACATGCTATACAACACCACTCAATAAAAGCTCTATACAAAAATTGACCTATGTAAGGTGTACTGCCCATTGCCTAAGAAAGAAAAATACATAGACAAAATAACATTCATAGCACCATATGATCTCTGCAAGTGACTTTATATGGGCTTTGGCCTATGCAATGCACTTGCCACCTTTCAATGCTGTAGCATCATCCAAACAAAATCATCAATAACCTGCAAACGTTGAGAAAAGAGATTAAGATCGAAAAGAAGTTGATTAAAAATATTGTAATCAAATCAATTAGTGTTATTTCAGATTTATTTGTAATATGCAACTAAGAAACAACATGTATCAATAAGAGATATTTGTGTCTGTCAATAAAAATACTTTTTGACTAACTGACGCTTTCATTATTTTCAGCCGCCATCTTGGCAGAAAGTTCAAATTTGAATCGACAGGTACTTCTTTTGGAAATACTATAAATAGATTGAAAACCATTGTAAGAGTTTAATAAAGAATTTTATTCGGAATTCTTATTTTGTTTCATATTAATGGTTTGATTATTTAGTACAATGTCAAGCTAATCAAGCAGTGTTTAGTAGTGGTCTGGATAAATCACAGGGAATGATTCTAGGGTTTCTGTTCCAGATCATGAAAGTGCACATATGTTAGGTATAGGGGTTTTTCTCTCGATTAGCAAACTAGCATTTCATCTCTACATGTATTAAATAATTAATTGTCAACAAACAGTCAGATGACCGAACTCTAGGAATTATATTAGTATTATTTTAGATCCAAATTAATGACCTATAATTGACTGATAAAATGACTGTACATGTAGTAAATTATAAATGTAGGTTAGGAAGTTGTTCGAACAGAATATATTTAAATAAGCCAATACATTTTGGTAATGGCTACATGTAATATGTAACAAACAACTAGTAACAATTCAGGTTGTGAATTGATACAACACTTTCACATAATAGAGTTTAA
The DNA here is from genome assembly GCA_900660155.1 of Hofstenia miamia. NCBI lineage: Eukaryota > Metazoa > Xenacoelomorpha > Acoela > Hofsteniidae > Hofstenia > Hofstenia miamia. Next base: position 643,958 of record CABFPE010000290.1, read on the forward strand.
GTTGAATTGTGTCATGCCTTGAGTAAGCACTGAGCTGTATCAATTGAGCTGAGAAGTGACACTCAAACCATCAGATGGAGTGGTGAAACTGGATGTGGAGATCTGCTTCAGGCAGATGCCCATCAGAAGATTGTTGCAGAGATTACCGCATGGCTTTGTCACATAAAAAGTGAACAGTTAATCCTAAGTTACATAAGTTAACAGAAGGAACTAGTCCAGCAGTAATAACAAGTAAATCCTTACCTGCAATAACACAGCTAACGTTATATAGTAACAGTAGATAAATAGTGATAATGCCTGGTAGAGGATGTTACAATGCTACATCACTAAAGTCCTTAGAAATAGAAATGCATCTCTACTACAGGAGTAACTGCATACATTGACAGTGTCCTTATCAGTACAAGAATCACAGAAGAACATGTGAAAAAACTAAACAAAGTCCTACACCTGCTTTACAATGTAGGCCTAAAAAATAAACTCAAAGAAATGTCTAATCACAAAGCAACAAGTCATCTTCTTGGGAAGAAAAACACAAAAAATTCAGATCAGGGATAATACAAAACAACTTATAGAAAATATTAAAGTGCTAAGAAACAAAAAGACCTCCAACACACTCTGGGCTTTATAAATTATTACCATATCTTCATACTAAGCTTAGCAGCAAAAACAGTACACATGTGCAATCTTTTAAAAAAGTATAAAGAATTTGAATGGTCCTAAAAATAACAGGAAGAACTTGACAACCTAAAAACCAAAATGAAGAAAATTAAGTTGCTAAGCTCTCCAATGTCCTATGATAAATTCATACTAGACTGTGATGCAAGAACAGTAGCAAAAGGAGCCTCATCAAGCAAAATAGAAGTGGTCAAGAAGTACCCATTCTGTGTTTTTCATGAAAACTAAAGCCAGCAGAATAACATTACAGTGGCACTAAACATGAAATGCTCATGCTAATCAAATCCTTAATGAAATTCCACCATTGCCTCATCAGAGAAGAAACCTTCCAAGTATGCACAACAATAGCAACCTCTGCTGTTTGAAAAAATATGCTGGTGACCAATCTTCCATAGTTGCTCTTTGGATCAAATACCTAAGCAACTTCAACTTCACAATAGAATACTGTAAAGGGAAATTGCATAATAACACAAATCTATGGACATTGCTCCCACAATAACAACAAGAAATAAGAAAAGAAGACAGTAAAAAAAGAAACTTTAATTTTATACAAACCATTCAATATGAGAACATACCAGATATTAATGTGGATAGAAATGGAAAACTGATGTTGCCCTTGCTAACTATCATGATAAAAGAAGAAATAACAGCATAAGAGATAGCAAAAGTCCAAAAAAGTGACATGGTCTTCAGCCAAATTGTCAAATGTTTAAAGAATGAAAATGAAATTATCAACAGCATGGCCATTTGATATTACAAAAAACACAACTAGAAGTTAAAAAAAGCAAAATTTTGTACACAACATCAGAATCCAACAATAGAATAGCACTGCTGGAGTATTAAAAACATGAAGTCATGAGAAAAATACACAAAAAGACCACTTGAGAGTGTATCAAACTGAGATAACCATCCACAAAAATTTCATTACCACCTACCTAAGAAAAACAGTAGAAGACATAATCAACAAGTGCCAAACTTGAGTTCTCCTTGACAAGCACCACTTCCCTGAACAACATGCAGAACTAGAAAAACAGTAACAGAGAAAAACAATCAAATAGTCAATTTCAGCATTGAGTAACTCTCTAAAGATGATCAAAGCTACACCTATGTACTTTTCATGGTAGATAACTTTATGAAATTCTGTAACATGATAAAACTATGCAAAATTATATCTAGAACAGTTGCTGAAGCAATACTACACAACTGTATATGTGTATTTGGACCTGTGGGAAAATTTATCACTGATAAGGGCAAATAATTCAAAAGCTCACTATACCAAACTCTCATCAAACAACTAGAAATACTAGACTGTAATACAACATTAAATCACCCTAAGCTAATGGAAGAGTCAAGAGGGTAAACAAGACTCTACTTAAACTTACGTGGACAATAACTTCATATATTGGCAGTAAAAATGGAGAGACTTATTACCACTAGTGAATTACTTTATAACACTTCAACACATTCAACCACTAAAATGATTCTATGATAAGGCACTGTATGACCCAGAAATTAACAATGATTATGTAAAACAGCTGATGAACTCAGAAAAGCATGGTTCACCAGCAATTCTGTTTTAATAAATCAATGTACTGAGAACTGCATAAAATTGGAGACAAAGTATTCACATATATGCCAGGCACAACAAAAGATGAGAAAGAAATACACAAACTCTCTCATGTGTAGGAAGGCCCCACACCATAAAAAAGTCTTACCCTACAACAACTATCAATTCACCAACAACAAGATCATTCACTTTTAAAATCTACAGAGAACAGCCAAAAACATCAAGCATGCTAAACTTAACAATTTTGAAAACTTGAGTTAATTAATATAGAAATTACAAAATTTACAAACCCAATCACTCATCTTCACCTGTACAAATGTGCACACAACCAAGTCAATTAGCTAAACATGATATAAATTATAAGGAATGGGAAATCAACATTACATCTTTGTCTTTATATTATGAAACAATGACACAGTCCAAGAAAACCAAAATGGAAACATGCTAAATAAACTAGTTTGTCTTGAGTTCCTGGCTCCCTGGATATAATATGTACCAGTAGTCTACTTTAGGTTAGCAGGTTGTTCTTGACACTGTCAAAAATCTCAAGCAAAGACTCAATATTGGCTATGGACATAGAGAACTTCAATGCCCTTCCTAGCATATCAGCTCTTCCCAAATTAATCACAGAAATGCCTACAACTTCAAAAATACCAATCTGCCACACTCTGTCAATCTCTTAATCTCACAGCAGCCAATAGTTGGGGAATGCCTAACATAACATAAAAACAAATTGTCAGAAATCAGTTGTGAACTACTACACCCATACTTTATCAGAAAGCTAAAAAGCAGATACATATCAGCACTTAACACATTGACAGCAACTCAAAAAGCCATATCAGACATCCAATCAGTAGGTGAAAACAAATTTGATTGCATAACACTCCTACCCCCCCCCACATTGGACGCAGAGAAACACCCCAAAGTCAACACAATTATCTTTTATAGCAAAAGCATGCAAAAACTTTAAGCAGAGAATAATTTTGCAGGACAGTGCACATTGCCTTTGATGCCAATTTTCACCTTAAAAACCTACTCAAATTCATTAAAAACAAGAAAGCTTGCTAGCAAATAAACTACATCATTATTTACTGGAAGAATCTAATGCTAATATACATAATTAAGAATGAAGTAAATATTGGGTGACAAGCTAATACAATGAATTAACCTTGTACTAGTAAATGCCAATGCCTTGAATACAACTGTCACTTTTTTTTACATATAGGGCACACATCAACAATTTCCTGAAAACATACTAGGTATCAAAAGCTATCTGAAAAACCTTTAAGCAATTTGACAAATAACTCTAGTGTAGATAAAGGTAAAACAGAGAACAGCATCAGCAAATTAATAATTATAGACATCCTTCTGCATCAGAGCTTCCCACAGTATCACTGTATTACCAAACAACACATTGCAATAGATGCACTAGTGCATGCAGAAACTCTGGAAGCATTAAATGCAACAGGGGACTATTCAAAAATCACTGATCTCCACTGCTGCTTCCCCTTCAAGTAAAAGCAAGAAACAATTGATGTTATTCACAATTGGTAGACAGAACTCAAAACCACTCATACAATGAGGATATATGGCCCACAACAAACATTAAATCTCCTCACAAACTGTGCAAATCCTCAGTGGAAAATACAAACCACAGCAGACTACAAAACACAGTTACCTATTTGAGGAAAAATAAATATCAGAAGTCACAATAGATTCTGCTATATGGCTTATAGCAATTTTCCTGAAACAATAGCCACAAATGAAGACAGCTATCACAAAGCATGTGAGAATCAATCTCACAAACAAAGGAGAATTCAAAATAGCAAAATCAGATATTACAAGAAAGCTGAAAAACTGACTACTCCTCTATTCTTCCATCACAACACCCCTCTAAAACTGAAGAACCTTACATTCAATAGACAAAAAAGTACTTAACAAAGATAATAAATGATGAAAACACAGTCATCTTACAAAACAGACTCAGTATATCAGAAAAAACTTGGATCTTCTACATGCTCACACCAAAAAATTCATGTGAGGAGCTACCTTCAAGATGCACCTTTAACAAATAGAGGACAACTACTCCCCTTCACAACAAACAAATTGCTGAAGAGACAAAAGCCTCAACAAGAGAATACCTCCACAATTGCTGAAACCACAACACTAACAAAAACAAATGAGAAATATTTAATTACTTCCATAGTAGTTACCCAAAATTCTCATACAATTTACTGGACATAACAGAAGAAACTGTACATAGGGAAGGTGACTATGAACCCATATGCATAATCAATCTAAAACCAAAAACCACTATCACACTAGAAAAAGAAGAACAACTACTTAACAGCTCAACCCTACTACTATCAGTGAAAATGCAGTCTGCCATCAACACTGGCCACAATGAAAAAATAACCAAATTTGAGCACATACACAAAAACCCACCTGGGTTACAATTCCTGAACAAAATCTCCTCATTGCCAAGTAATATTAGAGAACAAAGCACATATAAGGATCACTCTGTTTACTTTCACACCAAGAAAATTTTCTGACATCTAAATAATAAAAACTAATTTTTTGCTGAGTGCTATACAAAAGAACTTGAGAGACCAATGTGTCCCAATGAACAGATAGTGTTCAACATAGAATGTACAAGCACTAGATGCCTCATACCACAAGAAATAAGGAAATTGCTAATAAAGACATACAGCCTTAACATGCTACCAGAGATTGACCACAAATCACTGAATTACCCCTATATCTTTTGGATATGCACAAATTAATGGCACCCATGGCAACTGAGCCCAATTGGAGTAAAATTAGCAACCTCTGAACAATTCTGCATCCCATCAGCAATTATTGGCATTCATCACAATCTACACTACAAAAATAACTATTAAAATAGTGCAGAGAATATAGCAACAGTAAAACACTGATTGTTTCAAAAAAGCTGTCAAAACACTAAATAGCAAAAACCAACAAGATCACCTCCTGTTGAACACCAAAACACGCCAGAAACTATCTGCCAAAAATGTAAACCTATCAAGGAAAAAAATCGCTTATCTAAAGGCAAGAATACAAGAAAAAATGATTATAAACACTTACTCTGTTTACATGAGCAAATGACATCATCTAGGCAAACTTTTGGAAAGAAGTCATCTTCTATTACAAAACTGCCAAAATAGTTGAAATAACTACCATGGTGAGAGCCAGAGTCAACAATCCCAATAATATGAATGTAAAATTGATTTACATCAACATCAACTTCTTCTACAAAGACATATAACAACATGACTCCTTACAGAACACATTCCAATTCTTCTTCTCCGACTTAAAGATAGATAAGTGATTGGCACACACCTCTGATACCACCACCAAAACGACTTTAATGATCGTCATAAAGGGACAAAAACTATATAGGATGTATTACTATAGATTTCAAAGAAAGATAAGTACCTTACACCAATCACTAGCGGCTCCAACAGCAACAAAGAACCTAAATTACATCAGGTACCACAAAGCAATAACCAAAATAGAAACATTTGTGTCATTCACGAGACACAAATATAAATGGAGTAACATTGAAGGTCACTAAAATACTTAAAATGCTAGGTGATACCAAGATCCTGATGCAGCAACCTTCACATTAATTATGTCTATGGCGCATAAAGAAGGGCATGTGGCATCAGGATTTAAATTGCCCTAATCAAACTTAAAACTACAAACTGTTCTCAATTTAATCTCAAATCAAAGTTAACTCTTAATTCACAATTTCTCATTGGTCAATTCATAGACATGCTTAATGACGTAATTAACATGCAATTTAAAATTTAATTTTGTAAACATTTCTGTTGGCCAGCTTGTCTGATACTTGTTTTTAGTTATTTTATATTTATTTGTATAAATGGAGAAACATGTGCACATTGTTAAAAAAAGTTTCAGTTTATCATTAAATAAACTCTGTCACTCTGTTTCAAATCATATCACATAAGATGACTATGACAAGCTAAATTCTCAAAGTAAGGGCGAGGGATTTGGTTTGCTTATCTGCAGCTGCAGGTCCACCACTCAGTGTTTGCATATATATATATATATGTATATATATGTATATATGCAAATAGATTAATGTTTAAACAATAACCACTTAATGCAAACAACCAAGTTTGGAACAGGATAGGTAATGGGTTAATTTTTGTGACCTGGCCGTTCTCATCTAACAATGACTCACTAACAAGATACAATCCGTCTAATGAAATGATCAAAGAAATATTACCTAAATATAACATAAAGGATCGAATATAAATCAAAATCAAAAAAAATACAAAGGTAAATTTAAATCGATTGTTCATTAGGAATTTCAAGAGCATTAAAATACTTGACTTATTATTCATCCTAACTATAATAAATTACCTGCAACATGACTCATGTGTGCACAAGATAGGACCAGCGAAATAAATGTAGTGGGTTTACACGTATAGTTCTAGTTTGAAAATGAGCTTTTTATCAAAAACTAAACCTTTTGACACATTTTAAGCACCACAAATTTTAAATTCAAAATTTTGAAGAATATATGAAAGTAGGAACGCATTATATTAACGGCATACCTTGCAACAATATGTGTTGACATTCATCAGTTGGTATCCAAAATAATCGCCTCCCAGCATAACGTACCCCTCATTTATGATCATCATTGTGTCCCAAAATGCTAGGCATTTAATCAGCATTATTGACGAATTTTGGACTTTGAAATTTGCGGCTGTGAAGTAACAACAAATATTTAAAACAATGCCAAATGAAGTGATTACCATTCCAACTACTGCAAATGTATTGGCTAACTTATATTCGAAATATGTATCAACTATTGCAGTTGTCATATTCAGCATATCTATAAAAACTTTTTTATAATTCATTTTGAAGCACATAACATAATAGCTTTATTTTTATCACTTTCAAATACGACATTCCATTTAATCAAATATGTGTCTACAACAATCAGGAAATCAAGGAAAGTCGGAACAGCGTATTTAATTAAGTTTACCTTTTTGTTCAACCTAAAATGAAATGCACATTGGAGATATTTCAATTGCTTGCGCCTACAAAGTAGAAGCCAGTGATAAATATCACATAGCTAGGTATTAAAGACGCTAGTGATGAAATTAATAGGCAAGCAGCCTTATAGGGGTCACAATTCTAAATCAATAAAAAGCTGAGAAAAAAAAGATCCGAAATTGAGCAAAAGAAGATATAATAGATTAGGACAGAAACACAAGGATAATCAAGTTATAAAGAAAATTTTCAGAAAGGAAATGGCTGAATTAGGAAGTAGAGGTACTGATAATTGAAGGGCAGGAGCAAGCAGTTGGAATAAACACAGTGAAATAGCACGTGACAGAGATAGATGTGCAGTATGTAAAAAAGCAGTGGCTATATCAAAGCATCTAATATCAGGATGTGAAATGACAACTTAGAATGAGGAAAGTTCAGGTGTGACAAGGTAGGAACTGTGGTATACTAGAGTTTGAGTACTCCACATTGGAAAGATGCCAATCTTTAGAACATCAGATAAAATGTGATGTATACGCTATAACCATTAACTGTGTCCAATTTCAAATCCAGTGGAATTAGATCAGCAGGAATGTCATAGATTGAAGAAAGCTTATAATTAATCAAAAAACGATGGAGGTTCATCTGTGTCAAAAGATTTGTTTTTTGGTGGATGTCTCACATTTATATTTGACAATCAATCCCAAAAAAATTAATGTCATGATATATGTAAGCACAGTGTTTATTATTGCAAAAAATTATATTTTGAAGGTGTGTGAAGGTTTTGATACTATACTTGGTCTAAGATATATGAATTATTAACGAAGAAATATTTTTGTGGGTCGAAGTGATATAATGTCTGTAATTCTCATGTAATATAGTGTTCTACTTAATTGTAATAAAGGATTTAAATTTAAAATTTGTCAGCATAAAGTTGAATGAAAATTGAAAATCACATTAAGTAAAATCATAAATTTTCAAAATGCTTTTCACAAACAGAAGTGTGACTAGTAATCCCCAAATCTTTTTTATGATTAAGCTTTTTCCATTTATTAAGCATTTCTTCAGATTTTGGACAAGAAAACTGAGTCACACAAATGAAGAAATAAGCGCATGATGAATTTTATTATACGTCACCAACCACACGTCATGCAATTCAATGGAAATGGACTAAAATCATAAAGCATAAAACAAAAAAACAACTTTGTGCATTACTAATAATCAATATCAAAATTATATAGAACAAATATAACGCGCTAACATAACTAGAATTAGATGGTACCAAAAATATTTCAGAAAGTTTTGATTTCTTGGTTCCTGAGGCGATTGAATTTCCTTTATAAATTTACAAAATATCACGATTTGTATACTGAATGGAGAATTTCTGCGCCATCTTGTGTTCAAGAATAATTGTAGAGCCAAAGTGATCCTACCAATCAGAATGCATTAAATGGTCTGACTGATAAACGCCTTTCTTCATCATATAGCCTGAAGTACATTTGTCTACGCAGCACTTTCATCCCATTTATGAAATTGATATAAATCATTTAAATGTAATATTGCATGAAATACATATATTAGTCTAACAAGAAGAAGAACTACTTAACAGCTCAAAATTCACGAATTTTTTTCCAGTTTACAACTAATTCTCGAAATATGTTGTGGATAATGTTTCTTTTTAAATTCGTGCACCATATTTCGATAAAAATCATAAAATTTTCCTTGGTCTTTTTTTGAATTTTAGTGTAGAAAATTTCAGTAGCCTTGAATTCTTGAGTTTTGTATTTAATGATTGCGCGCATGCAGTGTGCTGTAGTAACTATCAATGCTGACTTAATGCAGTGAGAAACGCCGCGCCAAATTGTAGCATATATTGCCAATGAAAAGAATTTTTTAAAACATTCATATTGAAACTGCAGACATTTTCTTCAATAATTTACAAGGTTGAGTAGGGGTAAATCAAAAATTTATTTCATTACGACAAAACAAATTCTTACTAAATGACGTTGTTTTATATACATATATTATTTCTAGTTTTTGTTTAACACTAAAAGCACCAAACCCATCAATTGACGATTTTGAAATTTTAAATTAAAATAATTTTTTTTGTAGAAGTGGTTTTTCCTCAGTAATCATTTACTATTTTTTTAAAATTGCAAAGCACAAGTGGAGCAATTTTTGTTCCGATCATACCACATAGAAAAAAGTAGAGTAAATATACCTTTAAGCGCCATTACCCGTCAATTGACGACTGCAATGACCTCAAAGTTAAATTTGTTACTTAAGCTAAATATGTTTACAGCATACACTACTCAAAAAAATTTACATTATTATATCTTGCTATACAACTGGTTTCTACATATTAACTGAATAAATAGACTGCTATACAAATCTTTTCCTTATATTTTTGTTGCATGTTATTAATATTTGGTGCAATATATTAACATAATTACAATTGGTAGACCAAGTTGATAAAGATACATCTATATTGCTTTTTTTATTGAAGCATATACATATATATGCGCCAACAAAAACAAAAGAAGTGTTTAAAAGCTCTTTGTCAAAACAGTTGATACATGTGATAGTCTCCCACAAACAGATTTATTGCAAATTCTGCACAAATTCACAGTTCTATTCTTTTGACAATGAGCATTAATTTGACAAGTGACTCGCTTTTGGAGATTTGGGACAAAAGAGTATTGAGTAGTCTGAATATCAACGTCTTTCCGCAGCTCTTTGGGTAATTGGTGCAGAAAAGTGCGTCTACTAATATCAGAATGTGTTTGATTTTATACAGCACCCATGCGTTCACTCCAGCAATATCCAAAATATTAATAAACAGCCAAGAGCCAGCGTCTACAGCCCATAGACGGGACATACTGTATAGTAGATCAACTGCATATTTATTATTCCTTTTTCTTTCCATCTTCTTGATAAACAGCACATCTATGCTTTGTAGAAAGTATATGCACAACTCTTTTTCGTTTCGCTTGATATCTGGTAAGGTGCAACTTATCACTTTGGTACATTTCAGAATCGTGAAGTAACAAATTTTGGGGAGGAGGAAGTTCGGAACGATTTGAACACATGTTTTCAACTGTTGTTGTTCGGACTTGGAGCAGAAGATGAGCAACTTGTTTAGAATTTAAAAATTATCAATAAATACATTTTATCCTTTGTTGTTCAGAGGTTCCATAAGTGTTTGCACAACATTTGTACCAAGTGGCAATGTCTGTTCTTATCTTTCCAAGATAAGGCTTGATATTATAACAATATTTTGATGAAACATCAGCTAATTTCCAAAATTTTATCCCAAATTTATCCGGCTTTGCAGGCATATATTGCGTAAAACGGCAGCATTTTTTAGTCAGAAATAATTGTTAAATCAATAGTCAAGAATGATGATGGGTGGTAGCAACGTTGAGAATTGGCTACAAAGCAATCTAAAATAGTTGAAATTAAAATCTTTTCATGTTACAGATTTATGCGGCGATCTTGACGACGATCAAATATGAGAAAACTTTCTATCTCTCTCATTTTTGGCGGGAAAGTGTTTTATTGAATATGGGACATCCAAATGTCGTTGACAATAGTTTTTCAAATGGATAATTTCGTCGATATGTATTTCTTTTTGGAACAGTAGTCCCACGAGTTTTTTCTAGTTCGTCTCTTGTTGGATTCCAATCATCTATCCTTTCATTAGCAAAAGCATTTGTACAATCAGCAATGAAAAATCCAAGAGAAGATTCCGTGAGTCTAATGGAGTTATGATGCTAGCACAAGCTCGTGTTACACCTTCAGACTGGCATACTACCACGTCTAGCCCCCTGTGTACTTTCAATTATTGTCTATTCAGTTCCATCTCGCGCTCGAAGTGAATTATTTCCATTATTAATCTCTTTGTGACTGCTGTGTGACAAGATGTCTAAATCTTCATCCTCGCTGCTTGTTGAATATGACATATCATGTATAAATAGTTGTTCATCATTATTCTCCTCTACCTCTTTTAAATTTTGTTCAGTGTCATCTCCAGATTCATCACTTGGAATATTTATCATTGTTTGCAGGAAACGTTGAGCTGACATTCGTTGAGACACTACAAATGACAAATGATGCTGGTATGCTTGAAATTTCTACACCTTTGCACATTTTTGCAGCAAATTCTATCAAATGAAATTGGAGTGTATTTGGTAATCCATGATAATTAGGAAGTATTAGCTGCGAAACCCTTACTGCAAAATAATCGCACATCTTTGAAATATTGACACAAACTATTCACACAAATTTTATTAATTTTAATAGGACAATACAATTTGTGTACATGAATATTTACGTGAGTTTGAGTACTAAATATCACTTATAATATGTTACTAAGGTTTTGGGTATATTCGTAGTAATTTACAAAACGTAATATAGAAATCGCTTTTAGGTACATTAAAATTCCATTTTATCACATAAGGCTTTTATCTGGATATCGTTTTTATTTAATACTATTTCTTACATCAGTAAGAAAATTACACATGTGTTCATTTTGATACGCTAATGAACTTATTCATTTCTGTTTTGTAGAATGCAATAGGCACTTGGAATAGGTGTAATATTTCCTAGCGTTTGACTTTGACATATTTTTGGCATTGATGATGGCACACTAACTTTCTCATATAGTTCAATTACCGAATTCAACAGATCATTAAGTCGTGGGTCGATACGTGTTCTCAAAAACGAATATGATTGATGGATATAATCACATTCTGCGCAAGCAAAGTCAGAGATGGCATGGACGGCAAATCTAGCAATACTCATTTAGATTAATGCCAATTCGGCCCATTTTTATATTTTCAAAATATTTTCAACAATTTTAAGATTTCCTACACCAAAATTGGGAATGCTAGAAAGCTCGAATGAAATGCGCAAACTGAAATTGAAGATCTTAACCTTCATTTAGAAGCGTACATGATACTGATGTAAAACTTCTAAATTTTAATATAGCGTTCACTGCATCTACGTTGATTTGCATGCAATTTTTCTTAATAGTCGGTTAATTTTAAACTTCTGCCCATTTTTTCAGCAAATCTTTTGCAATATTTAGGCTCAAGACCGGAACGGCCCTGCCCATGTCCATCTCTGAGCAAAGTACGCGTTAACTAGTCTTCCCTGCAATTTTAAAACAGTTGGTTTCATCGGTCCTAGTGTTAGAATGGTAAAAATAAATCTGGCAAGAAATCCGAAGTTCGCAAACATTTTGTATATGCGCCTTGATCTATCAAAATCACTTTTATGATGGGCTATCTATCTTATCAAACAAAGAATTGCAATTCGCTTCATTTTCTGCGGCATTAATTCAACATTTAGAACCGCTGACTTCAAAACAGTGCTACAGCTAATGCTAGACATACTAGCATTTATCTTGACACTTTACTTTTCGATAGGCCTTTAATATTACTTTTTTCAATTGCTGCACTGGTGATATGATCCAGTTCTTCAAAAGATAGAAATGTGCAAACTTTCGCCTCTAAAATGGCCATCATGCATGACTCCTTAAACAATAGCTGCTCATATCAAATCTGCTACAATTAGTAACATTTGGTGTTCTTGCTAGTGTAGTGCGTATTTTTTCCATAAGATTGTAGATGCTCAGTCACAACAGCATGGTATTCAGCAACTAATTGTATTATAGCAATGAAGTTTCTTCCATTACATGTTGCTTCCTGCTCAAAATGTATTTCGGCATATTAGACATTTTATTAAGCAAACCATCGAAAACTGAACGTGTCAAATGCATTGAAAAGCAGTAATTATATTACATTTATGAATGCCCAATTTAAATCCTATTTACAGTGCTATACATTGAAATTGACTTATATATTTAAATTGTATATATATATATATATATATATATATATAT
>CABFPE010000290.1:661976-672817 GCA_900660155.1 Hofstenia miamia
GGAAACGCCATACGACTCCGTCACCTAAACAGTGATAGTCAATGCTCAGTTATTTAATTAACATAACTAGTTAATAAGAGAGAAAAGTTTGACGGTTCAACAACTTAGTAACTCCTCGCCCGCAATTTACCGAGTACTAATAATACACGGCGCAAATAGGCCAGGTGGAGGATGTTACATTATCTAATGTGAATGCGTCATCAAAAACTATGTGCACCGTACTGCGCATATATGGCCTTTCTAATGTTTCATTAATTTCTTGGGGATAGCTAATAATTACATTTACTTTCGGCCTGTTGTTAGCATCAAGCACAATCAGTAAGAATTTCCCTTCAATCCTTGCGATTTTTCTTACATGGGACTTTGTTTTCAGCAATAGTTTTGTGAATGCATTGTAGCACATTTTCGATGTTCCCATGAAATAGGGGTGTAATGTTTCCCCATCTATTTTTGACATCTGCTTTTCTCTTTCTTTTGATCATACAGTGCGTTCTGATGTTGTATCTGAGGAGGCGTGTAGCTGGGTCATCCTAAATGGTAATCTACTGGTGCTTGGTTCACAGTCCGGAGGCTGTGAATCTGTGCTGATATTTTCTACTGCTTCGACCTTCAATCGGCTTGCAGTTACTCGTATCTGCACTTGACCAGCTGTGGTTCAGGATGAGATAATGTCAGCCTTGAATCGCTTTTGTATCTCCATGGTTCTTCCACCACTTACACCTTCCTCTGGATCTCTGCATATCTCACCGCCCTTGAATTGGCGTAGTGGACTATGGGAAGGAAAGTTGTGCTGCGCACCAGTTTTCTGCATGCCCTTGAATCGGTGGTGCAGATCCCTGGTGGGAGAGGCTCTTTGTCCGTTTGTCTCTCTGCCCTTGAATTGGCTTTGAGGACTACTAGGATGCAGTCTCACTCTACGTCGTCTATTCATTGGTTCTTGGTTCTCCTCCCTTCTGTCTTTGGTCTGACTTCCAGTCTGAGAACTTCTGTGTATTCTTCTCCTTCTGTTTGTTGTTGAGAGTCCCTCTGTCTGCTGGGCTCTGCGCATTCTCTTCCTCATTGGTGGGTGCATCATTTCGTTCTATTTTCCTAAATTCAGTTAGTAAATTTATATCCCATGTCTCAGGTTCATATATAGGTTTATTTCTCACTGCCCTCTGAGGTAGTATCCTTCTACTCGGGTCATTATCTGTGGTTTCCAGTATGTATTCATCCTCGAATTCTTCTTCATGTACACTATCTAAATCATACATATTGTATACAACCTCGTTGCCATTAATTCGGCATATTTTAAATTCAGCATTGTCATCTATTTTTGTTTCTTCAATGTCCGCTGTTGCTCTCTTCAGGTTTTGAATATGTAATAGTCTATTGTTGTCTAACATATATTCATTGTTTGGCAATGTTTGTGTTATCGTGTGTGGGCCAGACCATACTGTTTTCAACTTCCAGACTTGGTTTGTGTCAACAAGTTTAATTGGTGTGAACACATATACCTTATCGCCTACCTTATGTGTGTGACTGTAAATTTTTTTATTATAGATGCATTGTTGTCTCACGGCTGACTTCTTAATGTTGTGACACATTGTTTTGTGGATTCCCATGATTTGATTCCTTAGTTGTTGTATGTATGCATTGTCCAATTTACCGCTGTAGTTGGTGTATTGCATTGATAGTGGAGTTGTTGCCTCTCTCCCAAACATGGCTTTGAATGGTGATACCCCAGTTGTTGCATGTACCAATGTATTATAATAGTATTCGATCATTTCTATAACCTCTCTCCATTTATTTCCTCCTATTCATGTTGTTGCCACTCTAATCAGCTTAATCAATGTTCGGTTAAGTCGCTCCACTGCTCTGTTTGCCTGGGGTGATAGGCGGTTGTGCGTTCGCTTGCAATTTCTAATAGTCTTGCCATTTCTTGGAATAGTCCACTTTCGAACTGTGGCCCTTTGTCTGTTATAATCGTTTCCATCGGTCCCAGTCTCAATATCCATTCTTTTAGAACTAGCTCGGCTGTAGTTTCTGCTGTGGTATTCCGCATCGGGACCATCCTTGCGTATTTGGTGAAGTTGTCCACCATAACTAGTAGGTACTGATAGCCTTCGGGATCTTTTGATAGCATTTTGAGATCTATGTGAACTATCTCATTAGGTTGCGTCGCAATGATTTTTTCCAGTTGCGCTCATTGTGTTGGAAAGTGCTGTTTGTTGTTTAGGAGGCATGTGGTGCATTTGTTAATGATATCTTCCATGACTTTCCTGATGGCTGTTGTTATGAAATGAGCATTAAATGTTTTCTCTGTCTGTGTTATTCCCAGGTGGCCCTTCTTGTGGATCTTACGTATTAGTTCCCTCTTGAAATAGTCTGGTATCGCAATGCGGTTGTTTCCGGCTTTGACATATAGCAGTCCATTCTTGTTGATCTTCCATTTATAACATTCATAGTATCCTGCTGTTATTTTTGATATTGTTGTTTGCGGTTCTTTGATCTTCTTGATGATCTCGCTTAGGACTATATCGTCTTTTTGTTAGTCCACTATCTCCTGCTCTGTTATTTCTTCTCTTATTAGTATTGGTAGCACTGCTTGACCCTTTTTGTCAACATTTATTTCCAGCAACTCCTCGTATTCGGTGTGTGGCAGGAACTGAAATTGTTTCTTTTCTCCCTCTGTCTTTGTTGCATCTCTTTGGTACTCTGGGAGTGATGTCCAGAAATCCGCGTTTGTATGTAATGTGCGTTTTCTGTGTTCAATCGTGAATGTGAACTCATTTAGATACTCGATCCACCGAGACACTATCTCGGATTTGTCTCCTGAAAACTTTTTTAACCAGGCCAGACCACTGTTGTCTGTTCGTACTCTGAACTCCCTTCTTATGAGGAAGTGTCGGAACTTCTTAAAGCCTTTCAATGAGCGCGAGCATTTCAACTTTGGTGGAGCTTAGTTCTCTTCACTGGCCCAAAGCTTGCAACTGAAAAACTGGATGGGCACTTCCTTTCCATTTCTCATTTGGCCCAATGTTGCTCCAATTGCCACCTTGCTTGCATCACAATCTAATATAAATTGTTCATTGTAGTCAGGTGTATTGAGGGAGGGTAGTTTCGCGAGTTCTTCCTTGATGTTATCGAGTTCCTCTTGTTCTTCCCATGTCCATATGAATGGAACTGCCTTCCTCATTAATCGAGTCATCTTTGCTGTTTTCCCAGCTATGTTCAGGATAAAGGTTCCATAATAATTGAAAAATCCATTGATTCTTTGGATATCCTTTTTGTTGTTTGGCTTCTCTATTTTCCAGATCATTTCTCGGGCATTATCTTTCATACAGATCCTTCCTTTTTCTATCATTCTTCCAAGGAACACTATTTTTTCTTTGAGGATGTCGCATTTGTTTCCGTTAATCTGGAGTCCCGCGTTCTCTAAGATTGTTAGTGTTCTTTCCAGTTTTTCCAGGTGTTCTTGGACTGTGTTGCTTGTGACTATGATGTCGTCAATATAGGCGTCAACTCCTTCTTCCATTTGATGTGTTTTGTTCTTAAGTACCTTCATTATATATCTCTGGAATGTTGCTGGCACATTGCAGAGTCCGAACACCATATAAATCCATTCATACAGTCTGTATGGAGTTATAAATGCTGTTTTCTCTATGTCTTCCTCCTCCATTTTCACTTGCCAATAAGCTTTGCATAGATCTAGTGTCGTAAAATATTTATGTTTGCTGGCTTCATAAAGCACGTCCTCTATTCGCGGTAGAGGATATGAATCTTTCTTCGTCACTTCATTGAGTTGGCAGAAGTCAATGCATAGTCAGTACTTGTTCCCCTGCTTCACAAACACAGTAGGCGCTGCATATGTCTCTCACTCAATCGGATAATCTTATTGTCGATTAGTTCTTCTAGTATCCAATTGTATTCTTCCTTTAGCTGCTCAGGTACTCTTCTGACTGGCAGCTTGATTGGTTTGTCCATTGTAGTCACGATTTTGTGTTTTTCACCTACTGCTTGACCAATGCTTATCTCTCCATAGTTGAATATACATTTGTGTTTTTCTAGCAGTGTTCTTAATTTCATGACGTCTCGCTCTTCTAGATGTTGATAGTCTTCGTCGTTTATTTCTGGTATCCTGTGTGTATCTTCCTCTTCTGCTTTCATCCCAACGCCCTTGAATCAGCTTTTGGGAGTACTCGCAACTTTGATGGTGTTTGTCCACTCACCCTTGAGTCAGCCATGTGGAGTACTATCTGCTTTCCTTTGCAAGTCCTTGAATTGACCATGCAAATTACTTGCTCCATCGTCGTCTTCCATTGCCTCCCAGATGAGTTTGATGTTAGTTCTGATGTATTTCCGTATATTCTTATCTGAGATCTTTTCAGGTTCACGTTCTGGTTTGTAGCATTGAGTATTGGTACCCTTCCTTTGCCGTTTCTTTTCATACAAATGCTAGACGGCATTGAAACTCGTTTGGTGTTGATGCCTTTATTGTCATATAGCATTATGTTGGCTGTGATATGTGCTTCTGTTTCAATTGTGTGCATCTTCCTTTGATGCGGCTGTAGATGAATATCTTCTTGTAGTTGAAACATGATCGTTTTCTTTTTCTCCTGTTCCTCTTCAATTTCCATTTCTTCTTCTCTTACCTTTATTATTCTGTTTGCGTAGTTGATAACACAACCATTTTTTATCAGAAAGTCGTTTCCCAATATGACTTTGTATGGTAATGTATTGTGGTGTGTGTTGACCACCACCAAAGATTGTTTGAATGTTGTGTTCGCGATTCTCATTTGTGCAATGTCTATCATTCCCTTTGTATCTATGTAATCCCCTGACGCGTTAATCAATCTTTTGTTACAATTCTTCATGTCTTCTCATTGAAATCCTAATTTTGTAGCACATTCATCAGTGATTATCGATGTTGCTGCTCCAGTGTTGATTGTCGCCTTTGTCATCACTCCAGTAATGGCTATCATTATTGTATTCATCATATCGAGGTTCGTTAGGATCATTATTGCTGCACGGTTGTTATGAGTCGGCGCTCTACTTAGTTTTCTGACTCCTCATTGGTTGGTGTTGCTTCATCCATTTCGTCTTCCATCTGTAATATGTCCTCCTCATCATAGTATGCTTCTTTGTCACCTATGACGTTTATTTGTTTTGGGCAGTCTGGTTTTTTGTGGCCTTTCTGTCCGCAGCCATAGCATTTCATATCCTTTTCTTTCAATTTCCGTGTATATTTGAGCGTTATTCTCAATTATAGCTTGTATGTCGACAGCTTTCCGAATCATCCTTTCTAGTTTGTCATCAAAGTCGCATTTAATCTCAAATTGTGTTTTAATACTCTCTGGCATACCTTTGCAGATGTGCGAGAATAAGTCATACTTTCAAATAAGTGTTCCCCTGGAACTGAGCATGAGGAGCCGCTCGACTTGTTGCATGTAATTCCAGATGTCGTCCGTTTTCCTCATCTTTGTTGCATTCAAAATAATTCAGTATTGGTTCTTAAAACTTTCATTTTTGTAGTAGTTAATAAAGTCCCCTATTAGTAGTTGATAATCCCTTTTTGTTTCTGCATCCAGTAACAGGTAGTGCTGAGATGCTGTGCCAGTTAGGTATAGTGGGAGTCTTGCCGCTGCTGCTTGTTGGCTCACCTTCCATTGTTAGTTCAAACATTTGAAGCCACTCAGCAAATGTGGGATTATAACCATCTACTTTCCCGTTGAATTTGGGTAGTGTCGCCTTGCATGGGATTGTGTTGTTAGCTGTTGCTTGCGGTAGGATTGAGTTCTCGTATGTCAGTTTCCTGTGGTTGGTTTGTATGTCCTCCTCCTGCAGTTGTATAGTCACAGCTTTTTTTATTTCATTGATTATTTTTTGTTTTTCAGCTTCCGAGTCTTCGTCTAATTCTTCGAATGTTACTTCCTTTTGGCTTGACCTATATGGTGCTTGTAGCTCTCTGTCTTATTCAGTTTGAATTTCGATTTCGTGAGATCATATATCGCTTCTGTTCTCCTCTTCTGTTAGATGTAATAGTCTCAACTTATCTTTGAGTTGTTCTAAATCTCCTGCTTGTACATTGTTATCTTCAATTAGTTGTCTGTTTGTCCTTTCTAGTTCCTGGTTTTTTTCTTGCCATTGCTGGTTTTCTTCTAGAAACCTTTTATTGGACTCTGACAATTGGTGAGTCAAGACTTTGATTTCATTTTGAAATAGCCGATTTTGCTCTTCTAATCACATCTCCATGTTTACCCTGATTTCACTCAGTATTGATTTGTTTTGGTGTTCCATTTTTTTGACCTTTTCAGTCAATTGTTCTACTTGCTGCTTTAGAGTTTCCTCCTTGTCTTGACTCTTTCTTAACAACATCATTATGTCTAATGGGTTTGTATCTGTGGGGTTTGTCTCTGGGGGTGAACTCAAGGATTGTAGTTCAGTACCTGTAGCGTCTGTCGCTGAATTTTCACCAAAATATGGCAATGATCAAATAGTTTGGGGGGTGACTCTTTTGTTGCAGTTTTCTTTGCGCTTCCTTTTCTGGTTTTTGTCATTTTCCTTCTGGCTCATAGTGGCTTTCTCATCTCCAGGTTGCAATGCCAGGATCCCTGTGAAGTGCATTTGTTTGGTTTAGGGTATCTCTCTGCCTCTCGTTAGTAGTTGGTTTGTGTAAACAGTTTGTTGCTTTCATACTTTCACTTGTAGTGTATGATGTCCATTTGTGGGTGGTTTAATTGAATATTTCTTTTTGTTGGTTTGCTGTTCTTGGCTGTCACGGTCGCCATGTAATATCCTCTACCAGGCTTTATCACTGTTAATTCATTGCAACCTTGTAGCATTGACTGTGTTATTGCTGGTAGGGATTTACTAAATGTTACTGCTTGCTTAGTTTCTTCTTCTGTTACATTACGTAACCACAATTATCTATTCACTTTTTAGGTGACGAACCAAAGCGGTAACCTCTGCATTGATCTTCCAGTGGGCATCTGCCCAAAGTGGATCTCCACATCCAATTTCACCATTCCTGCCAATGCTTGAGCACCACTTCTCAGCTCAATCAAGATAGCTTATGTGTACCCTACATTAGCTTGGTGCTTACTCAAGACATGACACAACTCGACTTAATCTCCATTGTGTGAAAGTGTTATATCTATTTGCAACCGGACACTGTCACTAGCTGTTCATTCAATATTACATGTAGCCATTACCGAAATATATTGGCTTTATTAAATAAACAAATATCGAACAACTTCCTAACTTACATTTATAATTACTACATGTAGATTCATTATCAGTTGATTATAGGTCACTTAATTTGGATCTAAAAATATATATATAAATATATTACCTAAGGTTTGGTTATCCAACCATTTGTTGAAGGTTAATTATCTAATACATGTAGTTGGAAATGCTAGTCAGCTAATCGAGAGAAAACCCCTATACCTAACCTAAGTGCACTTTCGTGATCTGGCACAGAGACCCTTGAATCGTTCCCTGTGATGGATCCAGACCACTACTAAGCACTGCTTGATTAGCTCGACATTGTATTAATAATCAAACCATTAATAAGATGAAATAAATAGAATTCGGTGTAACATTGTTTATCAATGCTTACAATAGTTTTAATCGTATTTATAGTAATTTAAACGTCTGCCAAGATGGCGGCTAAAAATAATGTAAGCAACAATTTGTCGAAAACGTTTTATCGACAGATACAATTATCTCTTTTTCGACACATGTTATTTTCTTGGTTGCAATATACAAAATTAAACTGAAGTAATCACACTTGACTCAATCATAATATTTTTTAATGACTTCTTTTTCGATCTTAGTTCTTCTGCGACGTTTTGCAGCTTATTTCTGTTTTATTTTTGGATGATGCTACAATACTTTACTATTTAGAGGATTTTAGATGCCACTGATTCTTTTTGCTATAACTACTTTATATTTTTATTATCGTTTTGTTTGATTCTCTTACATTTAGTATTTTTAAACTTTTGGAACTGTAAATAAGTGTTGTTACTATTTATTGAAAAAATCAAAACAAAAAAACTACTTTTTAAATACTTTCAGCTCACTACTGTTCTTAAATCGTTCATATTTTTTGGCATTTTTGAGCCTCATTGTTCTTATAAAAAAAGTGTAGAATACAAATTTTGTCATTACAATTGAAGCCAACTTGAAATTAATTACAAAGTTTTAGATGATGGGAGTAGACATTTATAATAGAAAATGGCAGCTGAAAGAACTCACATTTGAATTGATAAGTTTTTAAAATTCAATAATTCTATAAAATGGCATTCACATAGTGATGTGAGTGCATGTGACACTAATTTTTTTAAAATATATCACTCTTAAAGTATCCAAGTTACATTTGGTTTTCGAATATATTGGTTGCACACTAGTAAAGAAATTCGTAGTTCATTAACAATTCTTGCAAATTTTCTAGTTTCTGTCAAAGAAAAACAAATACCTACCGTTACCGTATTAATATTGAAGAATTTGTATAAGGAATCTGATGGATAAAAATGCGAAAAAAAATTATTCCAGATAGGAGCCTAGCTCAAATATATTATGTTTCCGGCCCTGCTTGAATATAGAAATGTTTCTATTTGATAATAAATTATGTCTAATTTTGGGTTATTGTATTGAATGAAAATATTTCGCGTGGTTCTTTTACATGAGCATTTCAATGCAAAGCAATGAACAGACTGCTTGCTTTGCAAGGTAAATCATCGCGTGATGATTTGAAGAAAACGGACGATATAATTTAATGGTTTAAGCACGCGTAGATACAGCTACAGCATTAAGGCATCTGCTTGCTGAGGCGCAATAATTTAAAAATTTTAAAGCAAATCATAATGAATTACGTCCTATATTCCATTCATATTATTACTTGATTCTTGAATATTGTTTTACCGCAAACCATGAACTTCTGTAACACTAGTTAGTGTTATAGAAGTTGATCCGCAACCTAACAATTTACGATTTGTACATCCCTAGATATAAATTCATACAATTCAGAATGAAATTCATTTATTAAAGAATTATTGGACAAGCACTGCTTGCCTTGTTTACACCTACAAACAGCCTATGCATGAGGTATTGCTATTTGCATTTTATACACAAGAAAAATTTTGAGACAATTTATTAAATATTAGCTACGCAATGTAGTTCCTCACTCGTTCTATTCTCCATTACCCCGCCACTTAACAAAAATTTGAACTAATTTTACCCAATCAAAATGAGCAATTTATTCAAAATGGCTAATTCATTACATCATGTACATGTGTGCTAGCTAGACGCAATTTGTTGCTTGTTACTTGTTAGGCTAATATATGTATTTCATGCAAAATTAATAAATTTGGCGCGGCGTTTCTCACTGCATTAAGTCAGCATTGCTAGTTACTACAGCACACTGCATGCGCGCAATCATTAAATACAAAACTCAAGAATTCAAGGCTACTGAAATTTTCTACACTAAAATTCAAAAAAAGACCAAGGAAAATTTTATGATTTTTACCGAAATATGGTGCACGAATTTAAAAAGAAACATTATCCACAACATATTTCGAGAATTAGTTGTAAACTGGAAAAAAATTCGTGAATTTTGAGCTGTTAAGTAGTTCTTCTTCTTGTTAGACTAATATATGTATTTCATGCAATATTACATTTAAGTGATTTATATCAATTTCATAAATGGGATGAAAGTGCTGCGTACACAAATGTACTTCAGGCTATATGATGAAGAAAGGCGTTTATCAGTCAGAACATTTAATGCATTCTGATTGGTAGGATCACATTGGCTCTACAATTATTCTTGAACACAAGATGGCGCAGATATTCTCCATTTAGCAAACAAATAGTGATATTTTGTAAATGTATAAAGGAAATTCAATCGCCTCAGGAACCAAGAAATCAAAACTTTCTGAAATAATTTTTGATACCATCTAATTCTAGCTATGTTAGCGCGTTATATTTGTTCTATACAATTTTGATATTGATTATTAGTAATGCACAAAGTTTGTTTTTTTGTTTTACTCTTTATGATTTTACCCAGTAAACACACCTCAGTCGAAATGATGGTGGAATGTCGATTTTCTGTCGAATTATAATTATTAGTTTGCGAAGTCGTTTCGATGTTGTTTCGAAGGAGATGACTTAATTTATTTATGCCATCTAGCGACAAATTATAATGTTTTTAGCTTCAAGAGTTTAGTACTGTTATCTAAAAATTGATGACAATTTAATTTTAGACTATGAACGATTAATTTTACCAAATATTTCAAACATCTGTACACTTAGATTCTTTAAAAAAAAGTCTATTAAAGTGAATTTTCATCAAGATCGAAATTTTGTGTTAGTACTTTCACTATGTTAAAATCAATGTGCAAATACATAAGTGTAGACGTTGTAAATGAACTCGGATAGATAATTATGTTTAACAATATAGCTAGTCTAAAATTTCCTTTTGTAACTAAAATGTTGCTAGGTTACAATTTCTATTTGAATGGTTAATATGCTTTGACAGTGTCAAATAGCAGCAGAAATTCTTAGCGCACTTTTTGTATTATAAATCTAATTTCTGATTTTTTTGTTTAATTTAAGTAATGTAAAATTTTTTGTTGTTTACCATTATTCTAATAAATTTTTAAATGAACACTATTAAATATACTTACTAAAGTATTACTTACAATGTTTTACAGTCTCAAAAAACTGTTGTTACCAGGGGCGCACCCAGCTTTTTTTCTGAGGAGGGAAACTATCTTTAATATATATATATATATATATATACAATTGTGAGGATGTCAAATTGTTCCTCGTAAAAAGTTGATAGGATGAGTTATCCGAATTTT
>CABFPE010000290.1:723015-734412 GCA_900660155.1 Hofstenia miamia
GGTTAGAGTTTTATACCCATTTTATGACGTCACATAAACTGGGTCCCCTAAAGTACAATAACGCCACCCTACTCCCCAACCAATGCAATTATATTGCATTTCATCTTGTTGATTAATTTTTTGCAAAATTTTTAAGTTTTGGGGTTAGGGTTAGAGTTTTATACCCATTTTATGATGTCACTCAAACTGGGTCCCCTAAAGTACAATAACGCCGAGTTTTGTATTAAACAAGCTATTGTTCTAAATGTTAATATTTAATTAAAATATAAAGCTACTCACTATATTGTTACTTTTAAAATTCTGTATGCACCACCATTCTGAACAAGAGTAACGAGAAACTGCGCAATGAGTGTTATCAGTGTATTACTCATGATTGAGGGGGCGCCTGAAGTGAAATGGTCAGGAGGTGCATTACGTAATGATGAATATAGCTAGACCACCGGTGTTAATTCGCCGCTCTGATAAGAATAATAAACATTCCTTTCGCTGATATAAAATAAAATTATTTCCACTTATTTAAATGTTAATTTTGAAATGCGTCTGTGAAATTAATTAAAAATAATTATCAGTGTGGGCATTAATAATGTGTCTAAATTTTGAATATTTTATGAGGAGTTGTTTGTTTTTTCATTCATTGATATATTGAACTCTATTTTTCCTATAAATATAAAATTTAGAAAATCACTTATTATTCAAGAAATTTAGATTTAAATTATATTTTTAGAAGCAGTTCGTCGAAGATTTCCGCAAAAGCGAAAAGCTTACGAAATCGCAAGAGAGGCGTGCAATCAATATGGGAGGAATTTAAAATTTTAGACTTTTGTTACCTTTGTTTTTTATATTATAATATTAAATAAATTGTTCAGAACAATTTTTTCATGATTTTAATTATATATGTAGAATAGTTTTTCATAAAATTTAAAAGAGAAGTCTTCAAAAATATTTGGAATCGATTTGCAAATCCTTTCCAAAAATTTGGCAATTTTTTGCCAAATTTGCCAAATTTATTTACTAGGGAATGTAACTAGATTTCATAAATTCAGGTATTTTATGTAATGCATTTAATATCGTTGGCAAGAAAAGTTTAAAATTTCATTTAGTTTTAGTGGTAATGTCGTCTGAAAGATCACTTCGTAGAAAATTTAGCGTTCTAGGAGAATATATGATGAATGAATTACATTCTTCAAGTGAATCTCTTCATTCCTTTGAAAATGAATCGTTGCCGGAAGATATGGAACACTTTTCTGAAAATGATGTTCCTACTAGTGAGAATCTTTATATTTCGTCTTAGCAAACACAATTTACTTAATGGGATTTAAGTGTACATTAGTGTGCATTCAGATTTTAATTTAATAAAAATTATTTCGGAAATTGCATTTAATTTTATTAATTTAATTACTGAATTGAAATGAATTTAGTGCAATTAGCACAAACGAATTCGTTATTTATGTTGTTAATTTAACGTGTTTTAGCTTCAACCTTTCATAATGTGCCATCTGATTCCTTCAATCCCGGAGATAGCATATCGAGCGAATCATCAAGCAGTGAATCATGTTGCTCTGATGTCGGGTCAATGAAGGAGTTCTTAGCGGAGTGGGCAAAAGACAACAATGTGCCATTTACGGCAGTTAATAGCCTTTTGCGAGGATTAAACAATTTCGTTGAAGGACTTCCGCTAGATGCTAGGACTTTACTTCGAACCCCCCGTTTAATTGAAAGCCGTAAAATGGGAAATGGCGATTTCATATACTTTGGTGTAAAAGAAGCTCTCCGACAGCTTGAGTTTCAAAGTAATCTGGAGGTATTTAAATTTTCTGCAAAGCAAATATATTTCTTAGTTACTTTTAACAAAATTCAAAATATTTTAGTTTTTTATTTGTATTCAAAATTTACATTTAAGGCTCGTTTTTTAGATTGATGTGAACATTGATGGGTTACCT
The DNA here is from genome assembly GCA_900660155.1 of Hofstenia miamia. Classification (NCBI taxonomy): domain Eukaryota; kingdom Metazoa; phylum Xenacoelomorpha; order Acoela; family Hofsteniidae; genus Hofstenia; species Hofstenia miamia. The sequence goes on from CABFPE010000290.1 coordinate 724,956, forward strand.
TTATTTAAATCCAGTTCATTGGTATTCTGGCCTATTCTTGCTGCAGCTGTTTCCAAGCCCCATGATGTGTTTATTGTGGCGTTATTTTGTGGAAAATCTAAACCTCCTGTAGCAGAATTTTTTAAGGACTTTCTTCAGGAACTGATTTCTGAAAATATTTCTCTACGTTGCATTTGCATGGACGCCCCTGCACGAGCATTTGTTAAAGTTACTAAGCAGTGTGGTGGTTATGGCGCATGTGATTTTTGTGATGTTCGTGGAGATTACATTGATAGTCGCGTTATTTATAAAGGTATTGGCAATACAAGATCGAATGGCAGTTTTCGCGAAAAAATCGATGAAGATCATCATTTAGGTACATCTCCTTTGGAGGTTCTTCCCATTGACATGGTGTTGTCGATGCCACCTGATTACATGCATATCGTGTTGTTGGGGTGCACTAGAAAAATTATAATGTTTTGGCTTCAGGGGCATTTGCAAGTGAGAATGCCGACGAGGATAATTCAAGAGATATCAAATGGGATATTGGAGTGTTCGAAAACGGTACCATCTGGTAACATTTTTTAACATAAATAAGGTAGTTATATATTTTTAGAATTCAACCGTAAGCTTCGACCGCTTAATGAAGTTAAGTTATGGAAGGCGACAGAATTGCGACTTTTTCTCCTTTATGTGGGCCCAGTTGTTCTTAGTAATGTCAAAGATTTTCCCGTCAACTTCTTGAATCATTTTCTTCTTCTCTCTGTTGCAATTCGTATACTATCCAGTCGTACTCTTTGTGGTAGCGCGTCTTTGGCAAATGAACTTTTGCAGCATATGTTGATGTACATGAACATCTTTATGGATTATCCTCAATTAGCTATGTTGTTCATAGTTTGTTGCATCTGCCACAATTCGTTGATGTCTATGGCCCTCTCGACAATTTCTCTTGCTTCAAATATGAAAATTTTTTACAAACTTTGAAAAAGAAAGTTCGTGGGAAAAAGCATCCTTTAAACCAAATTGCTCGTCGAATAAGTGAAAGCAGTCAATTTTTTGGAAAGTCATCAACTTTTCGGAAGTTCAAAATTTCACCTTCACGACGCAACAAATGTATTCAACTTAACATTTTTGACAACATGTACATCATTAAACCAATTCTTTAGAAATGTTTTATATCTTGGAATTCATTGAGGAAAATAGTTGCGATTTCGTCCCTGCAAATTGGATGGCTGGGCGGAAATTCTGTTATTGGCCTCCGAATAAATGTGACAAGCGCCGTCGTGCTAATGAAGACCCATCAGATGGTTGGGAAAAGATCCCTGTTCGTATTATTGGATCCGCCGGTGAGTAATTGTTAATTGTGAATGAATAGATAACTTTACTCAATATTTACACTAAATTGTAATAAAAAATGTTTATCTGCATCGCATAAAGTAAAAGTATTGATGGTAAAAACCTTATTTAGAGTCAATGGAAGAGGCAAGGAAAAAATCTATTGATGGGCAGTTTACGAGCAATGTTGATGAAGCTCATACTCCTGCAAAACGACCAAGGCAGCCATCAAAGGCACTTCTAGATTCACTAAATACTCTTAGCCCCTCTGACACGGAAAATAGACCTTCAGTGTCGTCTAAAACAGTATGTATTGTCGAAATTAACGCTTTTGTAATTATTTTATATTATTTAATGTAAAATACCATTTTCAATTCTTAGACACCAATAAGTGAACTGTTCACCAAAACTTTCTCGTCGCCTTTGGTGGAGGATGATTCAATGCAAATCAATACACCTAATCCACGAACTAACGCTGGAAACGTGATTGCACAGAGCTGCAATTGTTCATGTAAGATCTGTAATTTAACTACAGTTTGTCAGTTATCGATAATTTAGATGTTTTATATATAAATTATATTTGAATTGATGTTAATAATTTAGCTCATCTCAAGTCCATTTTTCGAGAATTGGCTCGATTGAGGGAATCCGTAACTAAGATTCATCTCCTCTTGTCAAACTTGGAAGATTCCGGTATTAGTGACGAGACTGGCGCCAGCTCTCCTTTTCCTTTTCATGATGAGGTAAGCTTAGACAGTTTTGAAATAAAGGACAAGTCTCACGAAAGGGTTTTGGTATGTTTACTTTTTATTAAAACGGTTTTTGAATTTGACCTTAGGCAAAAATGCTTTCTTTAAAAGGGAAGCCACTGTTACGTCCGTCAGTAAATTCTATGTTGAGGGAAGCACTTTCTAAGGATCTAGCAATGAAGTTCAATCTCACTGGTGATAATGGCAAAAAGTCATTTGTGAAAAGTCCTCTTTTTGGAATAGTTAAACGTAATCATTTATTATTTCAATGTATTATGCAACAATGTATGCGTGTTTAATCAATTTTTGATGATATTCAAATACTAACGCACAATTTGTAGCTTATTTTCGTCTTCAGACCGTGAGAACTTTGCCATTGTATTAAATTTATATTTTAACGATGTGTAACTAAACACCATTCTACGGTTTTTCTTGAAAAATTGATAATGCAGTGAAATATTTCGCATCACCTAAATTATTTTTGTTTATAGAAATTATTTTTAGAATCCATCCGTATGAATCGTTCAACAGCAAATGCGATGGATAGCGAAATTCAAGAGGCATGCAGACGGTTCTTTAAAGACTTATGCATATCGAAGAAAAATTCCGATGAATGCTCCAGTAAAGCAATAGACTAAAATTGTTTATGCAATTTTTCCATGAACTCATTTTTTGGACTTATAAACTTTTTTTTATTTGTAGATCTGATTTTTACACATTTTTAAATTTTGCACGCCTTTATCGATTTTTCGTTTTCATGCATTATTAAGATTAGATTACTGTTTTTGGGTAATATTAAAGCTCAAATCGCGTATAAAAAAAATTAGAAAACCTGCTAAAGTTTTTATTTTTAAATTCAACAGTTGGCATGTTTATTTACTAGACTTTAATTGTACAAGGTAATGCATGTAGCTTCTGTAATTCAATATATATATGTAGATTTCTTACATATTCTTTTTTGAAGCAGCAGTGTTAAGCAAAGACACATTCTGTGGATAAACACATTTACTAAATTTCAATGTATATTTTATTTCAAAATATTTGTTACAGTTGTTCATATTTGACATAGTTGTTTTGCTGAAACGAATTTAATATTTATGGAATTTTAGACTTGTGAAAAAAGAATCCACGTTCGCTATTTGGTGAAAAGAAGCAAAAAATGTCTACGATTAGTGAATAAATGTTAAAAATTTTGAAACATATATATATATATATATATATATATATATATATATATATATATATATATATATATATATATATATATACGTAGTTTATTTTGTTTCGAAAATCAGTCGTTTTAATGTCGTTTCGAAAAGGTGTCGATATTGCGGACAGAAATCAATGCTTTTTTTGCTTCGGGGATTTTCATTGTTTCGACGTCGTTTCGATGGAGATGTGTTTGCTGGGATAGCACTCTAATTGTTGCACTCAGGAACCGTTTAGCTTTTCATATTAATATGAATCAAACCACAATGAAAATAAAGTGAAACTACAGCGAGTTTATTGTCCATCGTCTTTACAGCTCGTAGTTCCTTTATATACAAAATTAATTAAAACATATTTACCGATTTGCGATATTAAACAGGTACCAGTCGCCTAAGTCAAATTTTGTTTTCCCACGCAATAAATTTCTGTGTACCGTGTGGTGATACAGAACTGTGTGCAGGCTTTTCGTCTACACTTAATTTTGTCAAAACCGTTTTGGCGACTAATACTTGCCTAAATCAAATTGCCAAAATTATTAAATGCATATTCTAAGAATCAAAACAAATTAATGATAGAGTTTTGTTTTCTTTCTTCGAATGATGCTACAATATGTAGGTATGAATAACTCTGCATCGATCACCAGTTTGGAGCTAATTCTGTGGTATATTGTTGAACAAATGTAATGTTCCATTTATTGATAAAATACAGTTTACAGTGGTATGTTTTATCGGATTATTTTTATTCTTGCTTAGCATTACATACATGCAAAGTGCACAGAAGAAGTGAAAGTGGGAAATTATAAATTGAATTGCATAGATTATTTCTTACAGATATTCTTAACATCACATTCATGAACGTGCAGTCTAAGCCATTGTACTGATCACCCCAGGTTAGTGAAAAATGTAGAAAAGCAACAACCACTTAGTAGGCCATTCTTCAATATTGATCAATCGAAAGCAGACAAGTTGGACAGATACTTAGCCATTTGAATAAAACTGCAGCCTTGCAATAAGTTTATCCATTTTACTGCAAGTGTCGTACTTTGTTTTTAAGGAAGTTCAACTTTCCCATTTGATTATTTCCATACCTTGATATTCAATTTGTTCAAAATTGTGCAAATAATTTATTTCTTTGTTCATGATTTGTTGTGTTTAATGCTTTTTAATGTATTTATGAGGAGCCCGGAGCCAGATGAAGGAATAGGGTATTTTAATTAGAGCTGGAGCAACATTTGAAATGCCGCGGGCAGAAATTGGGTCCGGAAAACTTTCAGTATTAAAGCTTTTCTTAAAAAGCTATTTTTATTCTTTGATTTTTGCTCCACCAAAGGTTTTCTGTTACAAAAATGTATACCAATTCGTGGAAATTTAAAAAATTAATATATTAGAAAAAAGATCAGCAAATGTTCGTATTTGTGAACGTATTGTAGCCCAGATCGTAATGGAATCATAGTTCGAACCATTGGTATCTAACAGCTCCTGAGGCGGAACTGGAAACAAATATTAATAGAAATTTCCGAAGCAGGAGCTGCAGGAGCTTCACATTTCGGCCTGGTACAAAACCCTTGTATTTTTTAACATTCATTTTATAGGTCAGCTTTCATTTACAATTTTTTTGGTCTATATTGTCATAAGAGCTTGCAATATGACACAATCTATATATCGATCCTTCAAATTAACCAAAGGCCTTTATAAATTTCAAACGCTTTTTCCACATTTGTGATTAATCAAGTAGAAAACTATCGGTGTGTGAGCTTAGTTAATTACTATTAAGTTCAAAGCATTGTAGTACATAGCAACAAAATATTTTATTTAAAAAATCTTAGTAAAGACGTTCAAAATCCTTAGTATTCATTAGCAGTCTGAAGTTCAAGAAGTTTGAAGTAAGGTGGCTATCTCACACAAACATTAATTCTGTATGTTAGAAGGTGAAATCCAATTGTGTTCCAACATCACAATGATGTTGAGGTTTTTGCTAGAAACTCAATGGGAATTTTATTGCTTTCGATGCTTTTTCTTCAATTAAGCCGAAGGAAGATCGAAATAAGAAAGTTAGAAGTTTCCAATATTTCAATCAATTAGCCTCATATGCTAGAAATTGTATTGATCTTTCTCTTTGCAAAATTTGATATCATACTTCTAATATACAACAAAACAATGACAGTTTTGGATCTATTAAGTTCAAATTATTTGGCATTTAGAGCTATTCTTGCTTATATTTGTAAAAATTTAAGAAAGATTTGCTATTTTAATTGAATAAAAAATATTGAGCAGATTGCATGTGTCAAAATTTAGTATTTGAAATATCATTAGCAGGCGCACTTTATTCTGCATCCATTAATGCGAAAATTCTTATCTGCGAGGTTCTGGCGACATCAGCTCCAAAATTAGTGATATGATAAAGCGATTCCTAGCAGATTTTGAAATCAATTCTATTAGTGAACAACATTTAGCAAATAATTCTTGAATTCACAAAGTAGACAATTGGTTAAAAGATCAAAGTAGGCATTCCTTGGATTTTTATTATCGTATATCCTGTTTCAAAGGGAAGCTAAAAAACAATTCCAGAATGCTTCAGATTGTACCCTTTGCATTAAAATTTCAAAGAATTCCTAGGGGCATGCTCTCCTGAACTCCACAGACTTGACTCACTTCGCTCTTAATTTTGAATTTTTCCAGCATAAATATATAATCATCCCAAAAATATAAAAATATATTTATTTTCGCCTTGCTGTATTACATTATTTACTCCTTTGCTTTAAATGCTATTTTTGTTGCTCATCCTCAGCTGTCAATTCACATGTATTATGATGCGACTGACAATTATTTATTTACATTCAATTTTATTTGCATATTTGTAAAGTGGACTTTGATTAAATACCTATATTAATACATCATTAAAATACAGGAAGTATGACGTAAATAAACATCCGATTCAAAACACATATAATGCGTGTACATTCTTATATGCATTATTCTGTTCAAAATGTCTAATGATTATTACGTAGAAGATATGGAAGCAGCAAGATCAGAATTGCGTGACTTCTTGATTAAAAGTAACATATTTGAAGAAGACGTTTTCTTGGTTGTGGTAAATGCAGGCTATGATAGCGTACAAGCTCTGGTTGAATGTGTAGATGAAGATGTAATACGAGACGATTTCGAAAGTTTGAACAATGCTTGCAAAAGAAAACTTACTGCTGCCATACTGAAACAACTCAATCTTTTTGGCAAGCTTCCAAGTAAGTTTTTCCAGGAAGCTCATGCACTTTCAGTTCTTGAAAACAAATGGTTAGGTAAAACTATAAGCGATAGTTCAATCCTAGATGTGAGCACTACAAAAGATGAGGATGATCAAGACGGCGATGATTTACAAGCTAGCGTTGAATTACTTAAGGTCAGAAGTCCAACACAAGATGAAAGCACTTACGGGCCAATTAACGTGAGTATGCCTGAGCTAAAGAATGAGTTGAGAGATGGCAATGCGTCTTTCTTTTCGAAATGGTTGGATAAAGGAAATGATGCAAATTTATTTCCTAATAATGAACCATATGCTTTACTCCATCTAGCGGCGCTACATAATAGAACAGAAGTTGCAGATGTTTTGCTAAAACACAAGGCAGATATAAATTCGTTAACGAAAAATAATGAGCGCACACCTTTGATGTTAGCTATACTAAATAATAAAATTGAAGCGATTGATTTCTTTATTAAAGCTAATGCATCATTAAAAGCAAAAGATGTCAATGGCTGGAATGCATTGCATGCTGCTGCGTTTCTTAAAAATGGGAGTGACGTAGTGAAGAAAATTCTTGATGCCTGTGATAGTGGAAAGGTGACAATTCAAGAACTAATGAATAAGACTAATAAAGGAGGCACACCTTTACACATTTGCTGTCAGAATGGAGATGTTAATATGATGAGAATGATGCTTGAAAAGGCTAAGCCTGCCATGGGCCCAAGTACAGTGAATATAAAAAATTCATTCGGTTATACTCCCCTAATGTCAGCCACCTTCCACAATAATTATGAGATATTTAAGTATCTTTTGACTGAAGGGTCTGATTTAAACACAACCACAACTCAAGGATCAAGCATTATGCAAATGACCGTATTGAGCACCAAATTTGATCCCACTATTCTTGACTACCTTCTATACAAGCTCAACTTCAACATAAATTTGAAATCTTCAAAAGGATTAACACTTTTACAAGACGCAGTTATAAAGAAAAATGTACCTGCTGTCATATGCCTTTTGAACAGAAATGCGCACATTAATGCCCAAAGTGATAAACTCAATACTGCTTTGACATTGGCCATTACAAATAAATCAGAAGAAATAGTTAATATTTTATTAGATCATTATGCAGATACGCATGCACACGGTATCAAAAACTATAAGCCTTCTGAAGAAGCCAAGAAAAAGAAAATGTCTGAACAAACAGTTAAACGACTGCAAAAACTTGAGTGATATTTTTGTAAATTGTATTATTTGAAAAATATATTAATATAAAAGTCTGCATTATTAAAAAACACGGAAATTGCATTTAGATAAGAAGGCATTTAGGAAACACATTTTTATCTTTTTCAGATCAAAATCTTAACAGAAAATATATATTTTAAATGTTATATCAAAAACATCTTCGTATTTGCTGGATGCAGAGCTTGAAATGGTCTGTCTTTTTCCGGACAGAGACCGAACCGGAACAAATTATCTTGATTAAACCCTTTACTATATAAATCTTGGCTGTTTGGGCCACTTGATGAGTACATTAAAAACGCAACCCTTATTGTTTTTCCTGTAAAAAAAGAAGTTTAGAAATATACATGTATATAGTGATAACTAGGGCGATTACATTTGATTTAAAAATTTAGTATTTTAACAAGAAAAATTTTGACTAGTGAATAAAATTAAAACGACCCATACTGTTTAAATTACAAAATTTGTTTAAGATTTTATACAGAAAATGAGTCTTTGCAAAAGTTTGCGGAGATGTTAAAAAATTTGTTCAAGAATTTTATCAGGACATGACATGAATTCAAATGGACATGACATATCAAATGTGCTTGGATGTGGCAATTGCATCATTTTCAGTATATTCAGCAGTCTCTAAAATACTAAAGAAAATTGGACAGTTCTGCATTAAATGCACTGTCACTATTTGCAATCAAACTAAGATGGTTGCGTTTCCAAGTATCTCAGTGAGTTTGGACTTAACTTCTGTATTGATTCAGCCAGTCCAGGTTCTGATATCGGAACCGTGTCTTACAGTGACCGGAAGTTGTTCCTGATTGTCAGTGGCATTCATGACGTAAGAAATTAATTCTGCACATTGCACATTATAATGCTTTACGGCAGGAAGTTTCCAACATGCTAAGTCAAATGTATTTTCAATGGCTAGTCGAGCAAACACTTATAGAATATTTGCATATACTGCAGACCGGACCGGATGGAGTGGACCATTTCCAACACTCGAAAAATACCAAACAATTTCATGGGCAATATATACAGTAGTGCAGTATACATAATATCTTCAAGAAGTAGAATGCAGAAGTTGGAACATTGATGTTTAGTTGACTGAAATTCTCTATTAAATACCTAATTTCGGAGAAATTAAATTGCTTTACATATAGCCTATCCATTAAAGAAAAAGTATTCCTTAAATGTATTTATGGCAAAAAATATCTGCTCCTTTTCATGAAATGTTCTGATTTTCAGAAATGCAGACATTGAATCTATTATTCATAATTGTGGGCACATCATGAGACCTGTCACAATTGCAGGGAAAAGAAATCTTGTTTCAAAGATAACATTGAGAAGACTAATCAACGCAATATCTCATTTTCTAAAATAACTAAAAAAATATTTCCATACATAAGGCAACCGACATGTCTCAACATAGAATGCTAAAAGTCAAAACTAGTAGTTAAGAAAGAATCTTGCCACTATTAATTCATATATGAATAATTCTTTTGAATTTAATGCAAAAGTCAATAGTCCATTCTGAAAACAAAGTCACAGTTCTATGAGTTTCAGAAGCAGTGGCGACGCAAGTGGAAGAAGAAGAGGTAGTTTGCCTCCCTGAAATAATTTTTTATTAAAAACCTACTTAAATTTCTTAACTTAAACAGTAAAAGTGCTATTATTTAGTTAATGTAATGGTTAATAAATGTAACTTGCCCCCC
>CABFPE010000290.1:743502-770948 GCA_900660155.1 Hofstenia miamia
GAATTTGTTTAAACATTTAATTGTCATGTGTTTTATATTGTGAATGTCATCTCGTTTGACTTGTATATTAACCATTAATTTAGATGCTACCATTTGAAATTCATAATGTGTAAATGCACATTGCGTTTGTTTCCTACAGAATTCCCCCCAACAACAGTGATGATAAACTAGTCCGATAGACAAATTTAATAGTACGATATATATGATCATTATAAGCAAAGTGTAGAATAAATTACATTTTTGTCTTGTCTTAAACACGTATGTGGGTTTTACCACGTACGTTTATTAAATATTATTATTAATATTTATTTTTATTTGGAAAATATTTTTCAAAGTAATACATGTAAAGTAAATTAATGTGGGAAATTTATACATGTAAAGTAAAATTAATGTGGGAAAGTAAAACTAAAAAAATGTATGTTAATGTGGGAAACTAAAAAATGTAAGGTAGTGTGGGAAAGTAAAAAATGTAATGTGGGAAAGTAAAAAAGTAAAAAAAATGCAAACTAAATTAGTGGGAAACTAAAAAATGTAAGGTAGTGTGGGAAAGTAAAAAATGTAATTATGTGGGAAAGTAAAAAAGTAAAAAAATGCAAACTAAATTAGGCCACATAAATAACACAACAACTAGTAAAAGTACATGCATGACGTCAGTAAAACACCCCCGCCAATATCCACGACGCTTCGGGTCAAAGGCCACCCCTCTCGGCCAATCAGAGAAAAGTGGAACGGGCTTCGAGTCACCTCTCGACCAATCAGAAAAAAGTGGAACGGGCTTGCCTCCCCCTCTCGACCAATCAGAAAAAAGTGGAACGGGAAGGACTCGGTTATATACTACTGTTGATGGGTTTCCCCTGTGTATACAACTGGTAGGGCGTTATTGTTCCTTTGATGTATACCTTCTCTCTATTATCATTCTTCAGCATTATCTCTTTTGATTTCTTGTAGTCGTCATGTTCTACTATAGCTTTTGCCTTCTTTTCTGTGTTTATGTATGATTTGTACTCATGCAAGAAGGCTTTTGCAACTCTGACTTCTTTTGGCAGTCTCCAGCATGGGAGGACCATTGGTATCGCAATTGTTTCTGGCAGCGTGCAGATTAAGATTTTTGTTTCAATTTGTCTCTATATGTGGATATGGGCCTTCTGTAGTCGGCGATGTTGCTAGGCCTATCATTGTGGGGTAGTTCATTTTTGCTTCCAAAATGGTGTTCCAGAATGCCTGCGTGAGTCCCCTTCTACTTAATTTTAATCATATTTCTTCTTTGATGTCTACTCTTGCTGTTATGCATTCGACGTCCACTGCCAGTTGGTTGTATGGTTTTAACAATTCCTTTAGCTCTGTTCTCATGAATGCTTCCATGAACATTAACTTTATTGTCACCACTGTTTGCTGTTCTTTGATGTTTTGAAAATTCCTTTCTTTAATTTCTCTGGTTTCCCAAGTTACTTTTATTTCAACTAAGAATCATTCATCATAGGTATCAATACATTCGATTGTTCCCACTGGACTCACTTCTCCCCACTTCTCAATGTTTATTCTAGTGATTGTTTGTTGCGTTTTAGGAGACAATAATAACTGTGAGGATGTTAACAACTCCTCCTCTTCCATCATCTCCCTCTGTGTTTTCGTGACCATCTCGCAAACTTCTACTGGTTCAGTTATTCCACCTTTTTTCATCATCTCTGCACTCTGTATTATTTTCATAAATGTGCATTGTGGGCTATCTTGTTCATATCTCTCCATTTCATTTTCAAGGGTCTTCTGCATGTTTTTGAGTACTGCTGTTTTTCTTATTACTTCTGTGCTTACCAGTTTCCGTTTTATGATTTTCCTTGTGGTTATCCATGGTTGATTTTCCATTTGTCTCAGCCGTGTTTCTGATGTTGCTCCCCACATGTATTTCTTCATTGGTTCCTCAAATATTGTGATCTCACTTATACATATCCCCGTTTTGTTGGCTATATCTACTATTGACATTTTTCCCATCAGGCTCTCATTCATTATCATGTGGCTGATTATTTTCTCCATTGTCTGTATTTGCTTTTCTGCTTTATTAGGTGACTCAATCCTTTCAATGTGGCCTTTTAACAACCAATTCTTTGTTTGTGTGTTGATTGGAGCTAACACTATTTCAAATCTCTTTGTCTTTGCTAGTTTGCGTCTAATGTGCTGCGAAATTGGGAGTTTTAACTCTGTGTCTTCAGTCGTAAATATTGCTAGTATCCATGCTGTCATTCTATATTGGATTTCTGGTACATTTTTCTCTTTGAATATTTATTGTTTGAAATCCTTCTTGATATTTAGTTCACAGGCTTGGTTTACCTATGTGAGTGCTAGTTCTACTGATTTGTGGAACTTTCGTGATGGCGCCTCAATTTTTATTTCTGTCCAACTTGTAGCATCCACTACCAAGCATTGATGTAGGTTCAATGATTCTTTTAAACTATTGTTTCACATCAACCGCGGGTAGGGATGTACTCATGTTAGCTATTTATTGTACATACTTCTGTTGTCTTCCCTTAACTGAAATAACTGAATACTATTTAGGTACTCTGCCATCATAGCTCTGCTCCATGAGTGGTGTATCTGTGGCCTCCGGCCGACTCCAATCTCTGCATCATTTCACTTGTGTTTCCATACCTGATCTAGATGGCTTCAAACCTCAGCTCAACAGAGTTCTTATGTGTTCCCTATCCTAACTCAGTGTAGTACTCAATGCTAATTGTAACTGATTTAAACTCAATTTGTATAGTGTATTGGTTTCACTTCACAACCTTGCAATGTCACTAGCTACTTAATAATTATTACTTTAGCCATTACTGAAAACTATTGGCTTTAATTAAGTTTATATAACTAAGTTACTTTATAACATGCAGCTTCCTACCTTACATTTAAATAACATAATACATGCTCAGTTGATTTATCATTCTATTATAGGTCACCTAAGTCTACCAGATAAAATATGTATAACCTACTTTAGGCTATCCAGCCCTTTCTTCACTGATGTTAATTATTAGTTACATGTAAATGATCAAATCGATAGCCAGCTAAATGGAGAAAAACTCCTATTTGTACACCTAACATAAATGCAGGTTCATGGTTTGGATCAAGGACCCTCGAGTTGCTCCCAATATGTGCCCAAACCACTACTACTGCATTTACCATTTAGCTTGACATTCTGTATAAACAATCAAACCGATATAAAATCTAAGAATAAGATTTTCAAAGAATTTACTTCAACAAATTCCACAATTATTTATGCTCTATTTATAGTTAACTTTGAAAAAGTACCTGTCATTCGAAATTCAAATTTATGTCATCTGCCAAAATGGCTGAAAACAATGGAAGCAAATTCGCCCCCTTCATTTTGTCAAAATTTGACGACAAGTACTAATTTGCTATATTATTACTTGGTTGTATTTTACAAAGATAATTCTCATAATTAAACTTAAATTGTTTTTCTAAATAATCATAATTTGATCTTAGTTTTGACTAATCATCTGATCTTCTTTCTTCATTAGCAGCATTTTCTTTGGATTATGCTACAATCTAGATAAAAGATTACTTTTCTGGCGAGGGTTGATCTAACAGTAATAACAATAACTTGTGAATAACGAGTGATAGGAAAGCTAAAACGAATAAAAATCCCAATCATTACACCTAACCTATAAGCATATCAAGGAATCAATGACTACCAGCCACACCGCACTTTTGAAAGGCTATTGTGTGCAGGCCATTCCAGATTTCCTTTAAATGTAGTTGTAGGATTACTCTAGTGCTTAACTGTTTTGCTTTCCATTTAATTAATAAATAAACCTGACAAGATAAAGAAGTAAATCCAACGAATTTCATTCATCACCAAATAAATAAATTGCACTATTTTTATAAATTAATAATAGCAAACAATCAAACACTTGGCAAGTACCTGTTTAATCGATGTTGTTGACGATTTAATGATTTTCCTCTTTTTCTTTGTTTGCCATTTACACACGTCAGCATTAATTAGCATTTGCATTTCGGTCTTTTATTATTTGTCAAAAAGTACTGCCAAGCAAATTAATATCAGAATACTGCTTATTATAATTTTACAAACAATCTAATTAATAATAATCATGTGTGTACAATTAATTTTTATAATACTTGAGTCTTAGTTCTTTCAATTTCTTTTCTTAACTTGTCCACACATGATATGATTATTTTACACTTGTTTCATCAATTGTCTATAGATATAAATGTGATAAGTAATAAATTAGTTTAAATTAATTGTCTCTGCAATTACAATTAAATATTAAAGTTATAGGAATAATAATAAAGTTTATCTGAAACTGCACTATGTCACTCAATGCTTAGAAGGATATGCTTCTTTTAGAACTTGACAACTAGCTGACTAATGACATCTGGGTGCAAATAACGTGCATTTTATAACATTGCATACTATTTTCTGCGCAGAAAAGATCAGTAATTATAATAAATAAATTCTTTATGTTTTCCATTTCAATTAATATGAATGCTATGCTTTCTAGTGAAACCTTCATTCCTTTGTTGTATTTATTAATATAAAAGTTTGCAATTGTTGCATTTAAAACATTACTCTGATGCCAAAATCCTGTGGTCCACTGGTTTTGCCAATGGTGCTCCACCAGTAGTTGGACACATAGGTAAGCAATCACAATTCATTACTGAAACAAAAGGGCTTGCTTACACGATAATTCATTCACCACAACTCACTCCACTGGATTACCCCACGATTAAGTTACCCCACTTTACTATACATATATTTCCGATTTATACTTACAAATGTAAGTCCTTCTTCATAACAACTCGGTGAGTACATTACTGAGATAATTGATATCGATAAATCATAAAAGACATGTGCCTTCATGACCAAATTGCAACCCATGTTACATCAATTTCAAAAAAAATTATAGCTTGTTGTTTACATCACACAAGGTCATTAAATATCATTCGTTCAGACGCAATTAAATGCTAATGATGACTATAAGATGCATTGATTTTTTTGTGGATGCATTTGTGCATTTATGCACAAATTTGCAAGTGTCAATTATGTCCTAAGAATAAAGTACGTTTTTCAAATATTGTAAAACCAATGAAATTTAGCTTCAGGAAAGAAATCATTTGAAAATAAGCATTATAACAAATTGTGGGCGCATTAATAAATGGTAGAGAACCATGATAATACACATCACTGCCAAGTTATTCGTATTGGTATGCCACTCAAATTTCGACTGTTAATATATTTCATGTACATCATCTTGAATACAGGATGCATTCATATAGACCCCTGTGATTTAAATGTTTAGTGTACAGACGTGTTATGGAATCTTAACTCGCGAGTTTCAGTTGAGTTATAATTTTAATTATGCTTATTTTCTCATTAGACTAAGCTATTTAAACTTGTCCCTATTGCTACATATTGTATAGAAGATAGACATGGGGCGGGCCGAACTTGGACAAGATATTGAAAAAATGGTTCTACATTTCAAAATAACTTACTATTACCCAATTAATGCCAGTAAATTACAACCAGATGCATTGAAAGCTAAATTATTTATAAACAATGTATTTAAAAATGAAAATTTCAACTTTATTTTTCAATTTCACCCTATTGATTTTTAAGATACCTAAATTTGGTTCAACAAATCAGAAAAATTAAGGAAATATTTTTGGCAAATCATGTAAAAACCTAAAAGGACAGAATGGACATTAATTTAAATAAGCATGGTACATTTTGGGGTAAAGCATATTCCCATATAAATCTCTGTGTTGAACAATCATATAAATGCATGAAAGACATCTAAAATTTAAAGTAGTTTAAGATTTGTAGAAATCATGAGGAAAAAAATGCTAGAAAAGAAATATATTTGACTTCCCAGTGTTGTTTCAAGTTATGACTCTATTTAAATTAATCCTGTTATTGTAAGAAACTACTTGAATTTTAAAATAATATGTAGTCTCATCATGATAGTTTAATTGGGGTTTTCAATTCTTTATGAAGATACTCTCAGCGTTTGAGAATGAAAATATCTCAGAATCGTGATCTTAAATTTTTTGGTTCATATGCCCATCCCATTTTTTTAAATGTTCACAAAACACCACCTGTTTATGTTCTATCATTCCGGAACACAAAAGTCAAATAGCTTGCCAAGAAATCGCTTTCTATGGTACAGTTTTCATATTTTTACCTGTGCTAAAACACACTCATTTCTTCCTCGGTGTGTCTCCAACTGTTTTCATTCATTTCTATCAGACATTATTTTTAATAGTTATCTAACTTTAATGACATATATTTGTTGTGGAACTAAAAGCGTGATTTTACTGCAAAGGTCATAACTGAGGTTAAAATTCACCAAATTCAAGAATTCAAGATGCAAATAAAATGCCATTATATATATATATATATATATATATTTATTTATATATATTGTAGCATCAGGACTCAAAATTGCCTTAATCAAACTTAAAACTATAAACTGCTCTTGATAAAATTTCGAATCAATGTTAATTCACAATTTCTAATTGGTCAATTAATAGTCATGCTTGATGACATAACTTAATGTGCAATTTAAAATTTAATTTTGTAAACATTTCTGTTAGCTTGTCTGGTACTTGTTTTTGTTATTTTATATTTATCTGTATAAATATGGCAATGTGTGTGCAGAAAATAACTCAATTACAAGTGAAGACAAAAACTGTAAACTGTACTTCAAAAAAAGGGAATCACACAATCCAAAATTACAGTACTCAACAACATATCAACTATCAAAGATGGCATTGGAATAACAGCTATACTGAATAAAAGTCCACATCATATTACAAAAATCAAAACAATTTACACTTACCGGAATAGTTCTGCCTGAAAAAGAATGTGAAAAAATCTAATGCACTATTACTCATGGACAACACTCAGTCTAAACAACATAATGATGAAGAACTACTTATAATTGCAAAAACAAGCCACCCCCACCTTAACATAGGAAGAAATCACAACACTCAATAATACTATTAGCAACAACACTGGGGTGCTTAACAATGGAGAAACAAGTGTTGGAAAAGCTGTGGGAGCAGAACACAAAATACCTACAACTTTGGCAAAACGTTTATGTCAAGGCATCACATACCAACTCACCTACAAGATGCTTACTTCTAATAACCTAACAGAACTTCTAAAGAATGATATAATATTGTAGCATCTGCTACCAAGCATTAGCAGAGATTAAATTATTCTTTTAAATTATTGTCCTTTATTCTAAGGGGGTAGGGATGTACGTATGTTAACTCTTGACTCTGATACTATATATGTTTAGTTAATCTTCACTTAACTAGAGTAACTGGATACTGTTTAGGTATACTGCCGTCACAGTTCTGCTCCGTGATCTGGCTATAGCCTCCTGCCAACTCCGATCTCTGAATAAATTCACATGTGTTTCCATCGCTGATTAAGTGGTTCCAAGCCTCAGCTCAATGATGTTGTTATGTGTTCCTTATCCTAACTCAGTGCAGTTCTCAATACTACAGTATTTTCCACCCAAATATCCGATATGTGCACTCAATTATCCGAATGGTGCGGTCGAATATCCAATCAGTTCAAACAAAAATCCAAAGTATGCACACAATTATCCGAATTGTGCATATATTATCCAATTTTTTTCTGCTACTGTCTTCACTGTTGTTGAATCTAATGGGATCATTTTTGCGTATTTTGTAAAATTGTCCACAATAACTAGAATATACTGATACCCCTAATCAACTTGCAACGTGTACCATTTGGTTTGGTGTTGTGGCCATAATTTTTTCTAGTTGTGCTGTTTGTCTGGGGAAGTGACTCTTATTGTTTATCAGATATGTTGTACATTTATTGATTATATCTTCTACCATTTTCCTTACTATTGTAGAATCTTGACCACCTTCCAACTAATAAAGCTTAACTGAATTTAGGAGCTGCTGTGACATTTTTCCCTCATTGACTAGTATGGTAGGTGACAGATTCCAACTTTCCATTTCTCTTCTTTTGTTCTAACTTTGAGTTGCGTATTAATTCAAATAATATCTGTTCAACTAGTATTTGTAAGAAAACTAACATTTGTATTTTAGATGTAAGACAAGAAATAGATATTACAATGTACAGGGTCAAACACCCAACCTGAAGCAAAGTACAAAAAGGAATCAAAGAATTACAATATAACAATTAATTCCAGCTGACACTTGAACATCAAGAAAAACACCGACCGCAACACCAGTGACTCAGTGCAGTGAAATAGTGTGCAAAAATACGATAGTGACAGTGTACAATAACTTATTAATTTAGTGCATTGATTGTTCTTGTTATCAACAAAGTTGTAATATAAGTGGATTTCACAACCAGGATGCACTAGCTTGTTATGCTTCCTTACATGTAATATCCTTTCATTTAAATAAATACATGTTAACCTAAAGTACATGGGAACAACCAATGCGGCCATAACAAAAAGGGAAAGTTGTTGGTACTTTGGTCTGCTTGTAATTACACATAATGAAATCAATACAAGATAATAAAAACAAGTTCTGTAATTTCCTATGAGGGCTAACTAAAAGATCATAATGTAATAATACGAACAATGCAAGATAGGAAAGCTAATACGAATAAAAACCCCTATCCTTACACCTAACTTAAGAGCACTTCGGGTAAGCACTGGCTACCAGCTGCACAGCCATTTGAATGGTGAACAAGTTAATATTGGTGCAAAGCTGTTACAAAGCTCCTGCTAAATGATAGTTGTGGACCACCATCTCAAATACCCTAGTGCTTGAACGTTTAGCTTTCCATGACAATTAATAAAATAGCCTGACAAAGAAAAGCAAAGTAAATCCAATGAATTTAAGTCATCACCAAAATAATAAATCACACTACTTTTATACTTGCAAATAATATACATTCAAATATTTGGCTAGTACCTGTTAATCTAAGTTGTTGACAATTTTTGATTCTCAGATTTTCTGCTGATTACGCT
Organism: Hofstenia miamia; assembly: GCA_900660155.1. Lineage (NCBI taxonomy): Eukaryota > Metazoa > Xenacoelomorpha > Acoela > Hofsteniidae > Hofstenia > Hofstenia miamia. Next base: position 752,514 of record CABFPE010000290.1, read on the forward strand.
CATCAGCACTTCGGCCATTCACCATTTGTCAAATATACTGCCAAATTAATTAATATGAAAAAAAACTGCATTATAATTTTACAAATGATTTAACTAATCATAATCATGTGTTTACAATAAATATTTATTCCAAAGTTTATTAGTTCTTTCCTCCATTTCTCTCAACTTGACCACACATGATTGGATTATGTTACACTCCCCCTCCAACATAGCTAATTAAGGATCACGACTCTTTCTCCATTGACCATCTCTACAGCCTGTTTGGTCATATTGTTAGCATCTTGCATCTCCCATTCTGTTTTCTCAAACTTCTCATCTTTCATTAGCTTAACCACCACTTTCTTCTCTGTTGTCACCATTTTCTTATGTCTTAGAAACATAGGGTTCTTCAATTTGTTTGAAATCATACAAATGCTCCTCAGTTTGTTTAGTTTGCCATTGAACTCCTCATAATATTTTTCATATAATTTCAAGCCTTTAATCGCTATCATGAGCATCATCATTGCATCCACTCTGCTCGTATGTGCCAGTTCAGGGCATACAGTTGTATTGGGATAGAAAAATTCGTATGTAGACCTCAATAATTTAGACATAGATGCTTCATCATAAAATGCACTTATGTTATTTTTCACCTCTTCTCACATTATTTGATCTGGATCATTCTTTCCCAATCGTATCATTGTTATAATTTCTACTCTTTGCATAACATCATAGTATCTGTAATTAGGACTCCATAGTTCACCCCATACTATGTCATTTATCTCTGAGAATAACATCACCATTTGTGTACTTCTTTTTTCGATGTCATTTCTCACCTTCGTTATTTGTTTGTGTACCACTTCTCTGTTGCAGTATAAATCATATGGCGTTACTGTTCCTTCAATATATATCCTTTCGTTATTGTCATTTCTGACCAGTATTTCTTTCAACTTCTTATACCTTTCGTCTCTTACGATTTTTTCTGCGTCTTCCAATTTGTTCACATATGTGTTCTCTTCATGCCATAAAGCTTTTACTGCTTTCTTATTTTTCAATTGCCATGTTGGTAATAGCATTGGTACAAAAACCTTTGGTGGCAGTTTACACTTTAGTAATGTAGTCAATGTTTGTTTTTTGATATCTTCATATGATCCCTCCATTCATGACGTTGTTGCCATCCCGAAAGTTGCAGGATAATTGTTTTTGCTCGTCTTTATATTCTCCCAAAAGATATTGGTTAATCCATGCCTCATGAGGTTTTGCACAGTTTTGGCCTTCATCAAAAATTTCGACGTAATACATTCAATATCAACAGCTAACTGATTATTTGACTGTAACATTTTATTTATCTCTTGCATTGTGAATGCTTCTGTACAAAGTATTTTTATCATTGACTTCGTTTCCCTTTCATATATTTCACCTTATATTCTTTGTACTATGTTGTCCGTCTTCTCTCTTTGTACAGTTATCTCTACCAGGAGACGTATCAACCCAAAATATCTCACTCAGCTCCTTTTCGCCCCACTTTTCCAAATTGACTTTATCTATTTCTCTTTGTGTGTTTGGGGTTAGTGCAATTGCATTCAATTGTAGCAATAGCTCTTCCATTCTCATTTCTTCTTGCGACTTGCTAACCATTTCTATAATTTCTATTGGTCTATTTTCTCCTTCTTTCTTAATTATCTTAGTGTAAGCACATTGCGGGTATTCTCTAATGTACTTCTTCATTTCATGCATGATCATTTTTTTTATTTCTTTTGTGCTATCTCTTTGATCATTTCTAATGTACTGGCACTTTCTCTTCTTATGGATTACGAGTAGTCATCCAAGGTTGCTGTTTCAGCACTCTTAATTTTGTATTTGAAGTAGCTCCCCACATAAACTTTTTTGATTCATTTTTTAATGTCTATCTCAGCAGGGCATATTCCCGTTTTGTTGGCAAGTTCTACAATACTCAGTCTGCCCAGCATATGTTGCTGCATTAACAATCATGTGTAGTATTTTTCAAACTTCTGTTGTACCTTCTTAGTTGGTGTTAATGATAGTATATCCACATACTGTAACAACCATTGTTTTATGTTGATGGGTATCAGTGCTTTAGCTATCTCATATCATTTGTTCTTCACCATGGTCTTTCTCTCTTTTCTTCTTATCAGCAAAACCAATTTCTCATTGTTTGACAATGCTATACTGAGTATCCACACCAACGTTCTTGCACATATATGCAGTGAATTAATTTCTTCGAAAATCATGCTTCTAAAATTTCGCTTTGAGTACATTTCATATGCTTTTCTAATCTCCAGTAATGCCATCTCCACCGTTTTAAGATAGGTTTTTATGGGTTATCTTATATCAATCATAGGCCATTCTTCATGTACTGGTTTTTCCGTTTTCATCTCTTTCCACACATCCATGATATTTTTCAAGTGCTCTGGTGTCTGATTCATGCTGCACTTTATATACAGATTTCCTATTTCCTCTAGGTGCTCTGTCATTCCAAGTATTTCCATTGTCCTTACTTGGTAATACATGTCTATGGCTATTTTCAGGTCAACCATTACTCTTTCCACTGGTGCTATAGTGTTAATTTGCAAATCTATGTTGATCATCTCTGATATTGCTTCGCCACTTTTGTCCATTAGAAAAACATTTTCCAATTTCTCTTCTAACGTCTGTAAAAACTCTGGCATCTCTTCTTTGCTCTGAGTTCTCACAATCACTATTACTTTTATCTTGTGTTCTTTAGCCAATTTCAATGTATCTTATATATTTGCTTTGAGGCTTCTAGAGGTCATTTCTATATGCTTAATAAAGTATATCACCATCAGATGTTCCCTGTCCAAATTGACTTGTTCACATTTCTTGATAAATTTGTTTTTATTTTTCATCAGCTTCTGAACATCCTTTAACGTGAATGTCTCCTCGAATGTTATGTGTACCATACTTTTGAAATATGGTCTGTTGAAATCCTCCTTCATATTTCTTGCATATGATATAATCATATTGCACACTGGCCTGTTTTGCTTATCAATTACAATGGGGATTGCCAATGATTCTGTTTCCTTCTTTGAGGAGTGTTGTTGTAAGAATCTTTTCGTTTCCAGTGATAAATTGTCTTGTGAATTATATCGAATTTCCCTATTTGCAATGAAGTATGGGTGAATTTTATCTTTTCCAATCTTCGTCATTCTGCTTTCTCGTTCTTCTGATCTAGACGACTTTGTCGTAGTGGATGACTGTTTATGTGAGAAAGGTTGTGAACTATGTGTTGTCATTGCAAATGAGCTAGTTGACGGCTGTTCCAAAGTATCCATTTCTGATTCTTCACTTATGTCCTGTTTATCCAGGTCAACATATTGACCACGGATCTCAGTACCTGCTGCCTTTAATTGCAGACAAGGACCTATCCGCATAGTTTTGTACTCTCCGCCCTTAAATTGGCTTCAAGTTCCACTGGATGTGGCGGAGTGCTCCATTGATGAGATTGATCTTTTGTCCAACCTCACGCCCTTTAACTGACAATCGGTATCATGATGGTGGCACTCTTTTAACCACCTGCCCTTTAAATGACATTTGGTTGAGGGTAATCTTTGTGGTGTTGTCTCCATCCTCATGCCCTTTAAATGACAATCAAATTGAGGAGACTTTCTTCTTACTCTTCTCCATTTGTTAGTCTGTGTTAAATTCTCCATCCTCATGCCCTTTAAATGACAATTGGATTGGGGAGATTTCCTTCACACTTGTCTTCTTCTGTTACTAGGTGAAGAATGCTCCATCCTCATGCCCTTTAAATGACAATCAGATTGTGGAGACCTAGTATTTCCACTGTTACTGCTAGTGTTTTCTCCCATCGTCACGCCCTTTAACTGACGATCAGATTTCAGGGATCTCCTGCATACCCTTCTGCTCTTCATTGGTGATCAACTGCTGGCTCTTTTCATTATCTAATCTAAATGGAGTTATTAAATTTATATCCCATATCTCAGGGTCATATATATTTTTATTTTTTACAGCCCTCTGTGGCATCACTCTCCTTTCAATTTCATCTTCTCCCTGTTGAAAAGTATACTCTTCTTGAAATTCTTCTTCTGCCAAGCTATCAAGATCATCCATTTCATTATATATACCGTCATTACTTTCAACTAATTTAAATTGTGCATTTTCATCTAATTTTGCTTGTTCAATATCTTTCATTGCCCATTTTAAATTTTGAAAATGTAAAATTCTACCATTGTTAAGTTTATAATTATTATTAGGTAGTGTTTGTGAAATGATAAATGGCCCTGACAACTGTGTTTTTAATTTCCTTACCTGGTTTACATCTTGTGTTCTCATTAAATTGTACACGTAAGCCCTATCACCCTTCTTGTATGGTTTTCCGTAGATCTTTTTATTGAAGTTTCTCTGCTGTCTTATTGCAGACTTTTTCGTGTTGTGGCACATTGCTTCATGGATTCCTGACAATTGGTTTTTTATCTTTCTAATGTTTTCATTATCTGGTTTTTCTGCATAAGTATTATATTGCATTGATATGACATTGCCGCTTCCCATCCATACATCACTTTAAATGGTGTTGTTCCTGTAGTAGAATGTACGGAAGTATTATAAAAATACTCTACCATCTCTATTACTTCTCGTCAATCTCTTCCACCAACTCTCGATGTCAACACTCTTATTAATTTAATCATCATTCTGTTCAACCTTTCCACTGCACCATTTGCTTGTGGGTGATATGCCATTGTTTTCTCTGTCATTATTTCCATCACTTTCGTCATCTCTTCAAATAGTTTACTTTCAAACTGTACCCCTCTATCTGATACTATTACCTTGATTGGTCCAAATTTCAATATCCATTCCTTCATTATCTTCTCCGCTACTATTTTCGCAGTTGTAGAATCCAATGGGATCATTCTCGCATATTTCAAATGTATTGATAACCCTCATCGTCTTGTGACAATTTTTCCAAGTCAACATGTACTATTTGGTTCGGTGCAGTTGCTATAATTTTTTCTAATGGCGCAGTTTGTCGCAGAAAATGACTTTAATTATTCAACAAACATGTGGTACATTTATATATCACATCTTCCATAACTTTTCAAATTCCTATTGTTATAAACCTTGCATTAAAAGTTTGTTTGGTCTGAATAATTCTGATGTGTCCTTTCTCGTGAATTTTCTTCACCAAATCCCTTTTATAATATTCCAGGATTGCTATTCTAAGTGTCTTCCCTTGTACATATAGTAATCCACTTTCATTTACTTTCCATGTATACCTTTGGTAATAGCTATTTGCTTCTTTGCTTAGCTGTTTGTCCGCATTTTCCAGCTTCTCTGTTATTTCAACCATTACCATATCCATTTTTTGTTTTTGAACAATTTCACTTTCTTCAATTTCCTCCTTTATTATGATAGGCAATATCGCCTGACTTTTTTTATCTGCATTAATTTCCGGCAACTCTTTATACTCATTATGAGGTAAAAAATCGAATTTTTTCTTTTCTCCTTCTTGTTTTTCCACATCTCTTTGATACTCCAGCAATGCAGTACAAAAAGCAGCGTTTTTGTGTACGGTACCCCTCCTATGCTCTATCGTAAATTTAAACTCATTTAAGTATTCTATCCAATGTGATACAATCGACGATTTGTCACGTGAAAATTTTTTCAGTCACGCCAAACCACTATTACCAGTCCATACTTTAAATTTCTGTCCAATTAGAAAGTATCTAAATTTCTTTATGCTTTCTACTAACGCAAGCATTTCTAATTTTGTTGAACCGTAATTTTCTTCACTGGCCTTCAATCACCTGCTAATGAATTGTATTGGGACTTCTCTACCGTTTTTCAATTGACCCAAACATGCCCCTATTGCTACATTACTTGCATCACAATGCAAAATAAATTCTTCTTGATAATCAGGTGTGTTTAGTGAAGGCATTTTTGCAAGTTCATTTTTTATATTTTCTAACTGTTCTTTTTCTTTCCATGCCACTCAAATGGTTTTGACTTCTTTAGTAATGCTGATTTTTTATTTGTTTTCTGAGCTATGTTTGGTAGAAATGAACATTAATAATTTATGAAACCCATTATTCTTTGCACATCTTTTTTCGTTTTCAGACTCTTAATATTAAGGATCATTTCTTTCACATCATTTTTCATTTTAATTTTGCCTTGTTGTATCTTTCTTCCTAAAAACACCACTTCAGTTTTTAAGATTTCACATTTTTTCCCATTGACGTGTAATCCCGCGTTATATAAAATTGTCAGTGTTCTATCTAGCTTCTTCAAATGTTCTTCTATAGTATCACTCGCAATCAATATATCATCTATGTATGTGCACACTCCTTTCTTCATTTTCTTATTGTTTTGTTTGAGTACTTTTGTTACATATCATTGGAATGTTGCTGACGCATTACAGAGTCCAAAAGCCATGTACATCCATTCAAATAATCCATACTGCGTTATAAATGCTGTCTTTTTAATGTCCTTCAGTTCCATTGGTACCTGCCAATAAGCTTTACATAGATTGATACATGTAAAATATCTATTTTTTGTTGCCTCATAAATCATACCATCTATCCTTGGTAACAGATAAGCATCTTTCTTAGTCACATCATTCAATTTTCTGAAGTCTATGCACAATCTATATTTATCACCCTGTTTCACAAATACTGTTGGTGATGCATAAGGGCTTTCACTTGGCCTTATAATTTTATTGTCAATTAATTCATTTAGAATTGTATTGTATTTTTCTTTCAAGTTCTCTGGTACTTTTCTACAGGGTAACCTGATCGGCTCATCTGTTGTGGTAATTATCTTATGCATTTCTCCAATCGCCTTTCCCACACTAATTTCGCCAAAATTAAATATTTTGTTGTGCTTGTTCAGAATTCTTATTAGCTCTTCTTTTTCTTTTTCATTTAAATGTTGATACTCTTCTTCTTTAATTTCTGGTATCTGAAATGTCTGCGTCTCCTTTTCTGCTATTATGTTGATTGTTTTATTCACCATCTGTTTTTCGGACTTCACTCATTTTCCTTTTATAGTCACCTTTTCTCTGTTTATGTTGACTATGTGGTTTGTTGCATTTAGCACTGGTATCCATTCTTTACCTTCTTTTATCATACATAAACTTGATGGGATCTACAATATTTTGTGTTTATACCCACTTGACTATATATCATTATCACTATATTCACCTTGTCCATTGTTTCAATTTCACACATCTTCCAGTTGTTTGGCAGTATTCTCACATCTTGCATCAACTTAAACATTATTGTATCATCCACATCTTGATCTTCATAAGTTGTTATTACTTCCTCTTGCACCGTTATTGTTCTATTATTGTAATCTATGATACATTTATTCTCCGTTAAAAAATCATTTCCAAGTATCACTTCATACAGTAATTGATTTTTCTCAGTATTGATTACTATAAATGTTTGGTAAAATGTAGTATTTGCCACTCTTATGGGTATATTTTCCAATTTACCTTTCACATCTATGTAATCTCCTGACGCATTTATCAATGTATTGTTCTCATTATTTAACTGCTTTCTCTGAAATCCAACTTTCATTGCACATTCATCAGTTATTATCAATATTACTGCTCCTGTATCCACCGTTGCATCTACCATTACACCATTAATCACAACTGTTATTGTGTTCATTTTTAGCAGATCAGTTACTATTAATATGGGTGCTCGTTTTTTCAGAGATGGCACTCTCTCTAGTTTAAATTTTCCATTTCTATTGATTCAACTTCTTCTGCTTCCTCTTGTTCATCTTCGTTTTCCATTAAATCCTCTTCATCAAAATATGCATCCTCCTCTTCTATCCAATTGATTTGCTGTTTACAATATTCTTTTGTGTGCCCTTTGTTACCACACATCTGACATTTCAGATCTTTTCTTTTTATCTGTTTTATTGTACCATCCTTTAATTTTATTTTTACCAATTCTTCTCCTGACTTTTTGATTATTGGTTTACTTGTTGATTTGTTGAACATTGTTGTTTGTTTCACAATTGTTGATTTTTATTAATCCTCACATTACTCTCCATCATAATTTGTATTGCAAGGCCTTTCATAATCATTTTATCCAGCAATTCATCTGCATCACACTTAATCTGAAATTGCGTTCAGATCGTTTTTGGTAACCCTTTGCTAATATGTGCAAATAAATCATACTTCAAATACCTTTGTTCTCTAGAACTAAGTTTCAATAATCTCTCCACTTGAGACATATAGTTTCATACGTCATCCCTACTGTTCATCTTTATTCCATTCAACAACATTCAGTACTGACTTTTAAAACTTTCGTCATCATAATATTGCTGATATTCGCCTATCAGTTTTTTATAGTCCATCTTAATTGTGTTTCTAGTACTAAATACTGCTGATATGCAGCGCCACTTAAGTATAGGGGAAATCTTGCTGCTGCTCTTTGTTGCATAACTTTTCTTTCCTTCGCACTCATTTCAAAAATTTCTAACCATTCATTAAATGTGGGTGAATAGTTATCGACTCTTCCTGTGAATTTGGGTAATATCGCCTTACATTCCAATGTATCATTATCATCATCCTCTAATAATATAGTGTTTTGAAATATCAGTTAGTTTTCTATTGGTTTCTCCCACTTTTCTTTAACTTGTTTCGTCACGTTTTCCACTAACTTTGCTATAAATTCTTCTTCAGTTTATGTATTTTTATAATCTTCTATCATTGCTTCTATCTGTGGTATTGCTTCGTTTAACTCATGCGGTTTTTCCACTACAACGTTTTCTATTGTTTTTATTTCACCTTTCTTTAATTCAATTAACCATAATTCATCTTTTAAGTTATCAATTTCCAATTGTTTAACTATATTCTCCTCTCTTAAGCTTACATTTTCTTCATGCAACTCTGTCATCATTTTCTGTAAGCATTTGCTTTGAATTTTTATTTCTTTGTTTATTTCTGTCAACTTCTCAATTTGTTGCTGGAACAAATTTCTTTGTTCTGTTAACCAAAGACTTGTGTCCTCTTTTAGTTCGTCTATCAATCTTTCTTTTTCAGCATTTTTTATCTCCACTTCTATCATTCTTTCCTTTAGTTGCTCTATGTGTTTAGTCAACTCTTTTCTTTCTTTTGAATTGTTTTCAATAACTTCCATTAACTGAATTATGGTGAGATCATTGGTCAATTCTCCTGGTTGCAATACCTGCTCCATTGGGGATTGTTTGCTTTTAGGGGACATATTCACATCTAGTGTTTCAGGTGTATTCCTTGTCTGAGGAGTTTTTTGAGTTCTGGGTTTACTCTTAGTTTTTTTCTTCAAATGAACCATTTTTCATTTTAGCTTTGAGTATTCTTCTGATTGGTCCCTTTCTAAATTTTTCCTGTGCTCCAGTATGGTATTAATTGTTCATTCCCTCCTTTTCTCTTCTTTTTTCTTTTCTGAGTCACTACTGATTTATTTCCACCAATTCCATCCTTTTCTTTTTCTGATTTTCTCTCCAATTCTAGTGATTCAAGAAGAAACAACTATCTTAACTCAAATCTTCCTTTGCACTGTTGGGCACCTGTCACAGTCACCATGTAGAATCTTGACAACCTTCCAACTAATAAAGATTAACTTAATTTAGGAGCTGCTGTGACATTTTTCCCTCATTGACTAGTATGGTAGGTGACAGATTCCAACTTTCCATTTCTCTTCTTTTGTTCTAACTTTGAGTTGCGTATTAATTCAAATAATATCTGTTCAACTAGTATTTGTAAGAAAACTAACATTTGTATTTTAGATGTAAGACAAGAAATAGATATTACAATGTACAGGGTCAAACACCCGACCTGAAGCAAAGCACAAAGAGGAATCAAAGAATTACAATATAACAATTAAATCCAGCTGACACTTGAACATCAAGAAAAACACCAACCACAATGCCAGTGACTCAGTGCAGTGAAATAGTGTGCAAAAATACGATAGTGACAGTGTATGATAACTTATTAATTTAGTGCATTGATTGTTCTTGTTATCAACAAAGCTGTAATATAAGTGGATTTCACAACCAGGATGCACTAGCTTGTTATGCTTCCTTACATGTAATATCCTTTCATTTAAATAAATACATGTTAACCTAAAGTACATGTGAACAACCAATGCGGCCATAACAAAAAGGGAAAGTTGTTGGTACTTTGGTCTGCTTGTAATTACACATAATGAAATCAATACAAGATAATAAAAACAAGTTCTGTAATTTCCTATGAGGGCTAACTGAAAGATCATAATGTAATAATATGAACAATGAATGATAGGAAAGCTAATACGAATAAAAACCCCTTACACCTAACTTAAGAGCACATTGGGTAGGCACCAGCTACCAGCCATACAGCTGTTTGAATGGCGAACAAGTTAATGTTGATGCAAAGCCATTACAAAGCTCCCACTAAATGAAGTCGTGGACCACCATCTCAAATACCCTAGTGCTTGAACGTTTAGCTTTCCATGACAATTAATAAAATAGCCTGACAAAGAAAAGCAAAGTAAATCCAATGAATTTAAGTCATCACCAAAATAATAAATCACACTACTTTTATACTTGCAAATAATATACATTCAAATATTTGGCTAGTACCTGTTAATCTAAGTTGTTGACAATTTTTGATTCTCTGATTTTCCTTCGTCTGCTGATTATGCACGTCACCATTAATTAGCATTTGCAACTTCGGCCATTCACCATTTGTCAAATATACTGCCAAATTAATTAATATGAAAAAAAACTGCATTATAATTTTACAAATGATTTAACTAATCATAATCATGTGTTTACAAGAAATATTCCAAAGTTTAGTCTTAGTTCTTTCCTCCATTTCTCTCAACTTGACTACAGATGATTGGATTATGTTACACTATGGTTGTTATAAATCTGGAGTTGAATGTTTTTCTGTTTGGATGATACCAATGTGTCAGTTTTCATGAATTTTTCTTACTAATTCTCTTCTGTAATACTCTGGAATTGCTATTTTCAGTGTCTTACCTTCTACATATAGAAGACTGTTTGTATTTATTGTCCATTTATATCTTTGGAAATAGCTATTTGCGTCTCTTCCTAATTTAGTTTGTTTTCCATTAATCTTATCTTTTATTTCCATTAATATGACATCTGTGTCTTGCTTTTCAATGATTTCATTTTCTGTTATTTCCTCTTTAATAGTAATTGGCATCATAGCCTGTCCTTTTTTATCAGCATTAATATCTGGTAGTTTTTGATACTCACTGTGTTGAAATGAATTTGAATTTTTTCTTTTCTCCTATTTTTTCTACGTCTCTTTGGTATTCAGGAAGTGCTGTCCAGAAGTCGGCATTTTTATGTAATGTTCCCTTTCTGTGTTGTATTGTAAAGTGCTTGTTACAATTTGTCAAATAATACTTAATCAGCTAAGGTGTTTCTCACAAAATGCACAATATTGTAACTTGGTTGCATCTTACAAAATGAATAAGATAATTAACTAAATTTTACAATCATATTTCTGATTATATTTAATCACTGTGATCATTCGACGTTAATCTTTCGTTTGCAGCTTATTCCTTTTTGGGTGATGCTACACGCCCTCCTCAGCTTGCGTTATGGACAGCACTGGCCGCTCCCCATGTACAAGAGTTTCTGCTTTTCTGATTAGTGACTCCGCCTCAGAATCTTCCCATGTTATCTTCACTTACTCGGATTGCTTANACTATAGGTGTCATCTCTGGTAATTCATTCATTTTTCGTGAAAAGATTTTAAAGTATTTTTTGTACAAGCGAATGCCTTTTATTGCTATTAAGAGTGTCATTTGCGCATCAGCTTTACATGTGTGAGCTAAGTCTGCTCTCATTTGTGTGTTCAGATAAAAGAAAGTGAAGACCTTTTTTAAGCTGCTGGTGTTTGCTACATCTTTATAGAAGCAGCTGATGTTATCCAATGCTTCTTGCTCTGATATCTCGCCAGGTTCATTCTTTCTGATGTGCATCATTCTTAAATTCTCAGCTATTTATTTAAAAAATTTAAAGTACCTGCTGATTTTGAATTTCAAATAAATCTTCTGCCAATATGGCTGTTCTTACGTAAGCATAATTTTGCTTGTTACAATTTGTCAAATAGTACTTAATCAGCTACGGTGTTTTTCTCAAAATGCACAATATTGTAACTTGGTTGCATCTTACAAAATGAATAGGATAATTTACTAAATTTTACAATAATATTTCTGATTATATTTAATCACTGTAATCATTCGACGTTAATCTTTTTGTCTGCAGCTTATTCCTTTTTGGATGATGCTACACGCCCTCCTCAGCTTGCATTATGGACAGCACTGGCCACTCCCCATGTACGAGAGTATCTGCTTTCCTGATTAATGACTGTGCCTCAGAATCTTCCCATGTTATCGTCGCGTACTCAGATTGCTTAGACATTTTCAGTACTGCTTCACGTTCGGTGGTGACAGTGTTCGCATATTTTAAGAATCAAGTCTCTCTGATGTTCTCTGCTATAGGTGTCATCTCCCATAATTTGTTCATTTTTTGTGAAAAGATTTCAAAGTATTTTTCGTACAAGCGAATGCCTTTTATTGCTATTAAGAGTGTCATTTGCGCATCAGCTTTACATGTGTGAGCCAGATCTGCTCTCATTTGTGTATTCGGGTAAAAGAAAGTGAAGACCTTTTGTAAGCTGCGGGTGTTCACTACATCTTTATAGAAGAAGCTGATGTTATCCAATACTTCTTGCTCCGATATCTTGCCAGGGTCATTCTTTCCAATGCGCATCATAGTGACGATCTCTACTCTTTTCTTTTGTTCCCACATATCAGTCCACACAATGTCATTAACTCCTGAGAACAACATGACTGCCCGTGGCTGGTGTTTCTCTATTTCATCTCTTAGTTCTTGCAGTTGAATATGTATTGCTTTACCTTTTGTGTACAATTGATCTGGGGTAATGTTTCCTTCGATGTAAATACGTTCCTTATTATTGTTGTCTAGCAATATCTTCTTCGTTCTCTTGTACTCTTCTCTTTCTATCATTTCTATGGCTTTCCATTGTGAGTTCACATATGATTTATATTCGTGTAGAAAAGCCTTTGCTGGTTTTATCTCCTTCAGGAGTCTCCATCTTGGCAGTACCATAGGAATTGCAATTGTTTTTGGCGGCGTACATAGTAAGATCTTTGTATCAATGAGTCTTTCAATTTCATTGTAAGTGCCCGTTGTGTTAGATGCCATTGCTAATCTGATGGTGGCGGGGTAATTCATTTTTGCTTCTGGGATTGTCTCCCAAAATGATTGTGTGAGTCCCTGTTTGCTTAGTTTCATTCATATCCGTTCTTGTATATTGATTTTAGAAGTGATGCATTCGACGTCAACTGTGATCTGATTGAATGGCTTCATCAGTTCTTCTAGTTCTGTGCGCGTGAATGCTTCCTTAAACATTAATTTCATTGTTGCTACCGTCTGCTGTTCTCTTATCCTCTGGTAGTTTCTTTCTGCTATTTCTTTCTTCTCTTTTGTTAATTTAATTTCATCGTCAGTGTCGATCAATTTGATCGTGCTGTCTTGGCTCACGTCTCCCCATTTTTCAATGTTTATCCTGTCGATCATTGTTTGTGTTTTTGGGGATAGTAGCAACTGTGACGAGGTTAATAATGATTCTTCCTTAGTGATCTCTAGTTGTGTTTTTGTCACCATTTCGCAAATTTCTACAGGTGTCGTTATTCCACCTTTCTTTAGCATCTCGGCTCTTTTGATTATTTTCGTGAATGTGCACCGTGGGCTGTTTCTGGCATAGCGTCTCATATTCTCATCTATTACTTGTTGCACATTCTTCTGTTTTATTAATTGTTGTACGTCCTCGGTGTTTATTAGTTTGCGTTTGATTATCTTCTTCGTGGTTAACCAAGGTTGATTTTGCAGCTGTTTTAGTCTTGTCTCCGATGTTGCACCCCACATATACTTCCGCATAGGTTCTTCAAATATCTGTATTTCACTCGGGCATATTCCTGTAAGGTTTGCTAGTTCTACTATCGACATTCTTCCCATTGGGTGATGCTTTGTTATCAGCCTGCTTAGTAGTTTTTCCATTGTCTGTAGTGGTTTCTCCTTTTTATCTGGCGATTCAATTTTTTCAACATGTCCTTTCAATATCCAATTTTTTGTCTGCGTGTTTTTAACGCAATTTTGAACTTTTTAGCCTTTGTGAGCTTTATTCTTTGGCTCCTTGTTATGGGTAGTCTGAGATCCTTATCTTCTGTGAGCAATATCACTAAAAGCCACATGGATTGTCCTGTATCTGATTTCTGGTGCATTCTTTTCCTCCAATATAAGTTTCAGCTCGTATGCTTGATTGATCTCTGCCAATACCATCTCCACTGTTTTGTGGTATTTGCATGCTGGTGCCTCTATTTTAATTTCAGGCCATGATTCATCTATCTTTTTCTGCAGAATCATGTTCGCCCATACGTTTTGAATTTCTTTTAAATGCTCTTGGCGTTGCGTCATGCTGCACTTGATGAATAGTGTCATGACTTTTTCTAGTCCTTCATTTCCTTGTAGCATTTCTACTGTTTTCATTTGTTGGAACAGATCTATTGCTATGCTATGGTCTATCATGATTCCATATATCTGCGCCCAATAATCAATTTCTAAGTTGAAACGAATCAGCTCTGAGGTTGTGAACTCTTTCTTCTCCCATGTCCATATTACCATATCTTTTAGATATTTCAGTAGTTCCTCAAAGTTTTCTCTCATTACTATAATGACTATTCTTGTTTGTTGTACTCTCGCCATCCGTACTGTTTGGTCGATTTGTTTTTGTAGATGCTTATTGTATTCCTTTTCTCTTAACACGTGTATAATTGTTAAGTTTTCTTCATCTAGGTTTATCTCCGGAATCTTTGCTATCTGTTCCTTGTATGCCATGAGTGCTTGCGCCGTTTCCAATGTGAAATCTTCATTAAATGTCATGTGGATTGTGCTTCTCATGTATGGCCTATCAATCGTTTCATTTAGTTCTTGTGGGTAGCTGATATTTACGTTAACGTTTGGCTGATTATCTGCATCTAATAGAATTGGCAGGATGCTTCCTTCCATTTTGGCAGTTTTCCTAATTAACATTTTTGTTTCTGGAGACTATTTCTCGAACACATTGTGCCGCATTTTTGTGGTTGCAATGAAATAGGGGTGCAACTTTTCCCTGTCAATTTTAGACATTTGCTTTTCTCTCTCTCTGGATCTTACTGTACGCTCTGATGTTGTTTCTGAGGAGGCATTTAATTGCCTCAACCATAAAGGTAGTCTGCTGGTGCTCAGTTCACAGTCCATGGGCTGTGAACTTGTGCCACTGGTGTCAACTGATTTGCTCTTGAATCAGCTATCAGTTATGACCAATGGTACTTGACCAGCTGTGGTTTGGTGGAGATGCCTTCAGCCTTGAATCACTTCTGGATCTCCACAGTTCTTCCACCACTCACACGTTCCCCTGGAACTCTGGTTGTTTCACCACCCTCGAATTGGCAACGTGATCCCCCAGAAGGAAAGTTAAGCTGCAAAGAGGCTGATTGTCTGTTTGTATCTCTGGGCTTGAATTGGCCCTGAGTACTACTAGGACGCCTCCTGACTCTGCATCGTTTATTGTCCATCTCATTGTTCTCATCCCTTCTGCCCTTGAATCAACATCCGGTTTGAGAACTCCTGCGCACCGGCCTCCTCATGTTTGTGGTTGGGAATCCTTTGGTTGGTTGATTTTGCTTCACTCACTTCCTGAGTGGCTGATGCATCCTTCTCTAGTTTCCTAAATGCAGTTATTATATCTATATCCCATATTTCAGGGTTATATATAGTTTTATTTCTTGCAGCCCTCTGGGGTTGCACTCTCCTTTCCAATTGCTCATCTCCAATGTCCGCTGTGAACTCCTCCTCGAATTCCTCCTCTGGCAGGCTATCTAAATCACACATATTGTACATGACTTCTTTGCTGTTAATTCGGCTTAATTTAAATTCGGCACTTCCGTCTATCTTCGTTTCTTCAATGTCTGCCGTTGCTCTTTTTAAATTTTGGAAGTGCAATAGTCTGCCGTTATCTAGCATGTATTCATTGTTTGGCAATTCTTGCGTTATTGTATGTGGTCCGGACCAAACTGTTTTTAATTTGCGAACCTGATTGGTGTCTGTTAGTTTCATTGGTGTGAATGCGTAGACTTTATCGCCTACTTTATGCACGTGCCCGTAAATTTTTTTATTATAGTTTCACTGTTGTCTCACTGCTGATTTCTTCGTATTGTGGCATATTGTTTCGTGAATTGCTGAAATCTGTTTGCGTAATTGATTTACATATTCATTATTCAAGGCTTTGCTGTAATCAGTGTATTGCATTGATAGTGGTGTAGCTGCCTCTTGGCCGAACATTGCCTTAAATGGGTGATTCCTGTTGTTGAGTGTACCAACGTGTTGTAAAAATATTCTATCATCTCGATCACCTCTCTCCATTTATTTCCGCCGATCCTCGTTGTTGTTACTCTTATTAATTTTATCAGAGTCCTGTTTAATCTTTCTACCACGCCGTTCGCCTGCGGGTGGTATGCTGTAGTTCTTTCACTCACTATCTCTAGCATCTTGGCCATTTCCTGAAATACACCACTCTCGAATTGTGGTCCCTTATCCGATATAATCGTTTCCATTAGCCCGAGTCACAGTATCCACTCCTTCATTACTATTTCCACTGTGGTCTCCACAGTTGTGTTCTTCATCTGGATCATCCTCGCATATATCGTAAAGTTGTCCACCATTACTAATAGGAATTGGTACCCCTCATTGTCTTTTGATAGTTGTTCTAAGTCAATGTGGACTATTTTGTTTGGTTGTGTGGCTATTATCTTTTCCAGTGGTGCTCTCTGTGTTGGGAATCATTGACTGTTATGTAACAAACATGTTGTGCATTTATTAATGATGTCTTTGATTACTTTTCTTACTGCTTTTGTGATAAATCGCCCATTGAACGTTTTCTCTGTCTGCGTTATTCCGAGGTGGCCTTTTTCATGTATCTGCTGTATCAGATCTCTTTTGAAATACTACAGTATCACAATTCGATTGTTTTGTCCTTTGACATACAGTAACCCATTTCGGTTTATTTTCCACTTGTATCATTCAAAGTAACTTGCTGTTAGCTTTGATAGTGTCACTTGGGGTTCTTTCAGTTTCCTTATTATTTCATTGAGGATCATGTTGTCTTGCTGTTTGTCTATTATCTCCTTTTCAGAGATTTCTTCCTTTATTATGATTGGTAGTAGTGTTTGACCTTTCTTGTCCACGTTTATCTCTGGTAGCTCATCATATTGGTTGTGTGGTAGAAACTGGAATTGCTGTTTTTCTCCATCTGTCTTTTCCGTGTCTCTTTGGTACTCTGGTAATGACGTTCAAAAGTCTGCATTGCTATGTAAGGTGCCCTTTTGATGCTCTATTGTGAATGTAACTTCATTGAGGTACTCTATCCATCTGGATACAATGCCTGATTTATCTCCCAAGAACTATTTTAGCCATGCGAGGCTGCTGTTGTCAGTGCGTACTCAGAATTCTTTCCTGATTAAAAAATGTCTGAACTTCCTGATACTCTCAACTAGGGCTAACATTTCCACTTTGGTGGATCCATAGTTCTCTTCACTTGCCCATAGTTTACAGCTAAAGAATTGTGGTACCTCTTTCCCGTTTTTCATCTGTCCTAGTGTTGCTCCTATGGCGACCTTGCTTGCATCACAGTTTAATATAAACTGCTCATTATAATCTGGTGTGTTAAGTGATGGCAGTTTCGCTAGTTCCTCCTTGATGTTATCCAGTTCCTCCTGTTCTTGCCATGTCCATATAAATGGTACTGATTTTCTCATGAGTTTTGTCATTTTCGCGGTTTTCCCTGTGATGTTGGGGATGCTTGTGCCATAATAGTTAAAGAAACTATCCTTTGAATATCCTTCTTATTATTTGGTTTCTCTATCTTCCGTATCATCTCTCTTGCATTGTCTTTCATTGATATTCTGCCTTTTTCTATTGTTCTTCCTAAGAAGATGATTTTTTCCTTTAGAATTTCGCATTTGTTGCTGTTTATTCGAAGTCCAGCTTTTCCCAGAATTGTCAATGTTCTATCCAATTTCTCTATATGCTCTCATATTGTGTCACTTGTTACGATTATATCGTCCTCCATTCTATGCTTTTTGTTTTTCAGAACTTTTGTTATATATCTTTGAAACGTCACCGGCATGTTGCATAGCCCAAAAGCCATGTAGATCCACTTATACAACCCGTACGGTGTTATGAATGCTGTCTTCTCGATATCGTCTTCCTCCATCCGTACTTGCCAATATGCCTTGCACTAGTCTAATGTTGTAAAGTATTTGTGCTTGCTTGCTTCATATAACATGTCCTCTATCCTTGGCAGAGGATAAGAATTTTCTTTGTCAC
>CABFPE010000290.1:805087-861182 GCA_900660155.1 Hofstenia miamia
CCGGTTGCTTTATTAAATCAAAACAACAAACACTCTACAAATATTGAGTTTAAGTCAGTTACAACTTTACTTGAGTGCACGCACTAAGCTAACGTAAGGTACACATAACTAATTCCAGTTGAGCTGAGGTGGTGCTGTGGACTCAACCATCGTTGTAGAAGAGGAGGAGCTGTGTTGTGGAGATCGGCTTCGGGCAGTGGCCCACAGAAGAACTGAAGAGGAAACATCTGACCACTTCGTCACCTAAACAGTGATAGTGAATACTCAATCATTTTATTAACATAACTAGTTAATAATAGAGGATAGTCTGATGGTTCGACAATGTGGTAACACCTCACCCGCGAATTACTAAGCACTCATTATCAGTAATCAGACACGGCGTAATAAGCTAGGTGGAGGATGTTACATTAGGTTAGGAAGCTGCTCAATATTAATGCATTTATTAAAGCCAATATATTTTGGTAATGGCTACATGTAATATTAATTAAGCAGCTAGTAACAAGTCAGGTTGCAAACAATGAAACACTTTCACAAAAATAGAGTATAAGTTGAATTGTGTTGTGAGTATTCACAGAGCTAGGATAGGGAACACATAAACTGTATCAATGAGCTGAGACGTGGAACTCAACTAAATGGATCATTGAGGGATTGGTGAAACTGGATGTGGAGATCAGCTTCAGGCAGATGCCCATTATCAATTGTTGGAGAAATCATTGCATGGTTTCATCACCTAAATAGTGAACAGTTAAGCTTAGTTATATCATGTTAACTGAACTCAAAGATAAAGCTACATCTAATTAAGTAAATCCCTACCTGCAAAACTATGATTAGTGTTATACAGTAACAAAGGATAAACAGTAATGATGCCTGGTAGAGGATGTTACACTATTATTTCTCAGCTCACTAAATAATAGCATGTAGTTACCATGCATTTGTGTTAACCAATTGCATAATATCATCACAGTGTAATCAATTATTGGTGCATTTTGTACTGTCTGAATGCTATATTTTGCATCAGTACTTGAAGAAAGTACTCACAAATTGTTTCTGGAAATTACACAATTATTATCATATTGAAGAAGAAGGTTACTAAAAGAAAAGGTAAACTGAGGTTGAAGCTAGATAAAATCTATTGACCATTTTCTACATTGTTGCTCATTTTATACATTGTAAATTATTACCTGTCTTTGTTTACAACATAATATCTTGTGATAATCATTTCCCCTTGTAATTTAATTTGAGCAATAATAATACATAGCACCTAAGTGAGGAGACATTAAACTGTTATCACAAACAAACTAGAATCAAAATAAATGCTTACATTGTTTTGACTACATTACAAATAGAAAAACCAGATAATAATTACAAAATCCCTGAGTGACTCTACACATCCCCCTTGCTCAATTTAAATTTTTTGGTAACAACTGGAGAGTGGGTCCAGAGACTATCTTTTGAGTGGCAGTAATCCTTTCTATGGTGAGAACTCCTTCCCAACTCTGAACTTCTGCATACTCGGGTTCTTGAGTGAGTTGCATCAGGACTTCCCTCTGAGTTACAACCTCATCTCTTAATCTGAAAAATTTTATCATAGGCTCTCAACAGCTTCTGGTATGTTGTCCTCACATTCCTCTCGTAATACTATTACTAGGCGTATTTTTTGACCTTGGCAATTCTGTATGCAATCTTGATGTGTTCCATTATTTTTCATCTTTCACCTCATGGATTCAGAAGAAATATATTACTAACAGATTGGGAAAATCAATATTCACACACTCAAATCAACTAATGGTGTTGCCATTGTTTAAGAATTGACATAAATTCTTAATGCTGAAGTCCTCATTAAATGATGTATGCACAGTGCTCCCCCAATAGAGTTGACTGACTCCCTCAAGCATTTTTGAGTCATAACAAATTACTGTATTAATTTTTTGGTGGCATTCAGCATCCATCACAAATGGTATCATGGCTATAGAGCAGGTTAAATTCTTTGTATTATATGTCCACCTCAACTTATTTTGGATTTCCTCAGATATGTTATCACAGACAAATTGGGTGGCTCAATGTGTGGCTATAAAATACAGATAAGGAGTTTCATCACCAATCTTGGACATCTTCTTATTACAATGCTCATTTTTCCTTGAGTGAACAATGGAAGTGGCTGTTAAGGAATTAACTGAGGTCAAAGGGGCTATCAAGTCACTCATTTGGGGGGTATTTACAATTTGTAATTCACGAAAAGGATTTAAAAAAGTTTTTGTTTTGTCAGTCTTTTGTGCAAGCTTTTCTTGTGCTTGTGGAGATACATATCTCCCCACATATAGCGAGATTAGGACGTCTCTGCTGCTGTCTCCTCTCCTATTTTTGGAGCTACATGTCACCCACACAAGATAGGAATCTCCTCAGCTCCTTCATTTTGTACCCATTTTCTATCATGAGATTCATCAGGCAGAGATATGTGTCTCTCCCGCCTAGTTGAGGCATTGGCATCATCTCTCCTACTTACCATCCTTCTTCTCATTCTTTGGTGTGATGGTGGAGCTGGTGACTCGCATTTTTTTTCCTGGTGGGTGTCATTCCTAAATGGAGTTATAAGGTTAAGGTCCCAAATATTGGGATCAAAGATTTGGTTTTCTCTAGCATGTCTATGGGGCAATACACATAATTGATCTATTCCATTGTTATTGATACTACTATCATAAAACTCGGTATCAGAAAGATCCTTTTCAGAAAATTCAGTTAAATTGTCATATGTTTCAAAAACATCAATACTGTTATCTACTAGGGTGAATTCATTGTTATCATCAATAATTACATTCTCTATATCTTTTTGGCTCTTTTGAGCCTTTGGAAATGTACAGTTTTACTGTTATTTAATGTGTATGTGTTATGGTCAAGCACTTTCATGAATGGTCCTTGCCAATTATTCACCAATTTTCTTACTTGATTGCACCGCCGCCATCTCGAGGGGGCTACAAGGGGCTAAGCCCCGTCTGCTAAATTCAAAGCCCCCTCTAAAATTTCACAAGTTTATAACTGAAATAGAGATTTTTTAATAATTAGAAATAATTTTTTTCTCATATAGCTTTTGTTCTAATCCTATTTTTCATTACAAAATATACAGTATACACAACAATATTAGACATAATAATTAACTATATAAAAACACGTACTTAATTTAGCATCTATGATAAAATAAGAAAGGCAGAATGTTATAAAGTAAATTCTTATTGGCTAATAATTTAGTAGGTCAAATTATATATACTATAAATGAATTACAAATAGAGAAGTGATTCACTTAATCAAATTTTTATTCGAGGTACGTATGTACTTATTACAATTTTGTTTTTGAATTAATATCTAGGATTAGTAATATTCTTCAATAATTTTTGATAACTTGATTAATACTTTTTACATATTTTAAAACTTTATTAATATATAGATTAACAATGTTGCTGCTAAATTATTTTCAGTCAAAGCAGTGTGAAAGGAGCTGTTAATAAATCTATTCCAAGTGATTTGAATGATGACAACCCTAACCAACCAAGTGGAAAATTTCCACCATCAGTATTTGGTAATCAAGTTCGTTCATTTAATGACAAATGGTATCTAGGCAGACCCTGGTTAGAATATTCAAAGGCGAGTGATGCAGCATTTTGCTATTGTTGTCTCAAATTTTGTAGCTCATCAAACACTGGAGAATATGAAAAATCAATGGAGATTCTGAAAAATAAAATGAAGATAATATTAATTTTCAATCAGGCCTCTTTATGCATCTATTTGAGTATACTTTGCAAAAAGATTCAAAATTGTCAGAAATAGTGAAGAACATACCAAAAGTAGCAACCTACACATCTCATGAAATTCAGAACGATATAATATCAATGATGGCTACTATAGTTCAAGAAAAGATTTTAACTAAGATAAAAAATTCTGATACCCCATATTTTACACTTTGTGCCAAGGCACTGTCAACTGTGATATTACAATCTATCGAGTCTCTTGTCCTAAACGCCCAAAACATTATTTCCCAGTGTTATGACGGAGCTGATGTAATGGCAGGCAAGCATGGCGGAGTTCAAGCTAGATTACAACAGAAGCTAAGTAAATTAATTCCATATATCCATTGTTACAACCACAAGCTCCATCTAGTGGTAATAAATGCCATTTCTCAGGATGACAAAGTTAGACAACATTTTGATTTTTACAGCTTATTGTACAACTTTACTAGAAATTTTCTAGTTTCAAATCTCTATGAAGGTACAAAGCTTTCTCGTCTTATGGAACATTGTTGGGATGGTCACTTAAAAATGACAAAGTTTATTTCAGAAAACTACGAAAGTCTGATTGAGTTACTTGAAAAAGTAATTAAAAGCAACTTATCGGGAAATGCTATTATTGAAGCAACAGATCTCCTTACAAAAATGAAAGAACCTGAATTTATGTTTACTGTAAAATTCATACATACATTAATTTCTTGTCTTAAGCCAGCCAATGATATCTTACAATCAGAAAAAATGGATTTGCTAACTGCCAGTGAAATTGGGAAGAGTTCTCTAGAATTAGTCAAGAACATGTGACAGGAAATTGAATTTGTAAAATTGTACGAAGAATCTTTTAAAAATTATGACTCACCATTTCCAGAGAAATGAAAGTGAGAGTTGCCTGTCCATTTAAATGATTTTATTGTTACAGACATTCAGGTTAGTGAATTGGGTACATCAGCAAAATGTAAATTGTTAGAAATTTTCTTAAGACAAAACTCAATGAAAAATGTCTTAATGCAGATATTGAAGGTATAAACAAGTTTTTGTATCCATTTCGAGAAGCCTTTCCAAGTGTCTTTTGGCTTTTTGCGGCAGCACTGACATTACCCAAATTATTTCAACATATAGAAGAAGTATGTCACAGAAATGGAAGGCTAATTTGGTACTCCTTTCACCTGAAAGTTTAGTGACTTCTTCAATTGAAACTGAAAATTTTTTAAAAAGATTTAACAATTTGAAAAATCGGCGATTGCAGTTGTGGTAAACAATTTTTTCCTATTGTTCTTAAATAAAATTTTGTTCAAGCTCTTTCTTATCTTATTTTATAATACTGATAAAATATTTTAAATAAAATAAAATATTTATTAGCCCCTTCAAAAATTGAGCAAGCCCCTGTGCTAACTTTATTTACACAGCAGGCTCACTTGATTGTGATCTGTAGCAACACAGGGTAATTATGCACTTTATTACTAATCTATGAGCACATTTCAAGCAATTGTTTACAAATATGGGAAACACATTTTGTTTATAGATATATTTTTATTGTAATGACAGTAATCTAAACACCTCTTCTATGTAGAAAAGTGGGAATTGAAATGCATGTTATATATATATATATATATGCATATTTCTAAAGATGAAAGTTTTTCAAAACATTTTCTGATAACAGATAATATATAAACCATTTTAATTATGTATAAATTGGTCAACAAAATAACCAATACAAACATTGATCTTTAAGTTTCAAGAACAATTTTTTTTCTGGAAAAATAAACTCTTTAAAAACCACTACAAAACTACTTCAAGACTAATATTTAAAAATATAATAATTTTGGATCAAACATATATAAAAAACTTTCTTAGGCGAGTGTAGAAATTAATTTGTCTGCAGCAGTTATATATTTTCAATATTATAATGTATAATTATTTATAAACCTATTTAGCCGATCCTGATCCATTCATATATATGGAAGAAAAATTTTTAAGTAAATTATGTTATTCTGCTGTACTTATTCTACAAAATAAATCCAAACACCATGTTACAATGATCATTTATTTGTAGAGAGAATAATACATTTAAAATGCTCTTTTCCATTATGAACATATCATGCAAATAACCATATTATACACAAAAATTAAGCATGGAAAATCTTATTGCTTCTAATGGATATCTATTAAGAATTTTTTCTCTTGAATATAAGGAAAAAGTTTTCACGAAACATAGGCCCACTAATAAAGAAAAATATGAAGTTTACAGATGAGTTTGTTATAGCAGTTACTCCTAAAATTTTTTCAACAACAATGGCAGTTGCCATTCCATGCAAAGTACTTTTATCTAAGCTATATAGAACTGTAGCTATAATACAATTGGTTAATAAAAGTACACAGAACACAGTGCTGTTTGTCAACAGCATTATTGTCAATCGTCGTTCACCAGAACTTTTCTCCCTCTTGCGGTTGTTAATCACATAAATAAAGTAAACATTGCAGAACGAGACAATAGCAAATGGAATTGTGCAGTAAAATCCAATTGCTACTGTAGCAGTATACCACAATGCAAAGAAAGGAGATGAATTCAGTCTGCACCCTGAATCAACGATATCAAACTTAAAAAAGAATGGAAGAGTCAGAAAATAACAAAATCCAATAACAATGAATGAGACTCCATGTGCAACTCCTGAACTTGATTTTTGCTTGTACTGCACTGGCCAATGAATTGCAATTACTCTATCAAACGCCAAAACCGTCATGTGATATGAGCCGCATAGAAATGTCCCCCACATGTGAAAATAAAATGCCTAAAATTTGATGTTTATATAAAATTTTCATTCCTGCCGCCTATAGTAGTGTACACACTTACAACTTCATGCATAACTTGTTCAGTAATTACAAAGTTCACAGCAAACAAATTTGCGTACACACTACTTTTTGCAAAACTTTTTAGGTTGAATAAATTTGTTGCAATTTTTATAAACTAAACCTACCAGGAAAATAGGATAGACTGGAGCAGAACAGACATCAGGGCAAAACGGACATTCTGACTTAATTATATTTATTTATTTGTGAAAGTTATTTATAATGTACAAGTTGCTTTCAACTCATTTCCTATTGTCTACTGAAACAAGGGTTAATAGTAGTAAGAGATAGCAGGAAGCCCGACCCAATGCGACCCCTGAAGTTCTTGTAGCACCTATGGTAAATTGCCATGTGAAAAATATTTGCTCTATTGGAAACGATCTATTGACCAAATGTGATTTTTTAATAAAATTTGTGTTTTTGATTGCTAGGATTTGTACAGACTGATATAATTGATGACAAGAAGTGTTTTTGACAAAATAAATGGAGCACAATAATTTTCAGACAAATTTTTTACTGTTGAATTCAACGATTCATTCTAAAATATGACAGCACTTCCACATTCACCCTGAGGGTGACCATCAGAATTGCTTTAATCCATTCATTTAATATGGCAGGTTTTCCCAGGAGGCTTATTTTTACCATGGACCTAAAGATTTAGATAAATATTACTGAAATAAAATTATGCCTGAATTTCGGGACTATGGAGAAATATTTTAAACAGAGGGGTGCAATGCTCATATTACATTTCAACCTTTTCCCAAATTAAGGCCTTAACAGCAACATTATCTAAATAGAGTAAAATTGCAATAGTGTAAAAATAAATACGTATAAATTTATAGGCAGGTTATTTGAAACAACTTTATCCTGGATTATCGCAGATAGCATCTAAATCAATGCTTAATAAATGTGAAGCAAAACAAAGACGGTTTTATATGCGATGAAATATATAAACAGGCCCAATTTAGGTGTTTTGTTAAGCAGGTACAATAAAAAACGTGTTTATATAATATAATATAAGAACTATGAAATATACAATATAGATAAAAAATATGTAATTTTTACCTTTTTCTGTGAAAAATGCAAGTTTCTACACATACAAATATACACAATTACGTAATGGAATTTCACATTGTTGAAAAATGAGAACCAAGCAGAAAGATTTCAAGCTTATTCGTAAGACTTTTTATAATATATAAAATATATAAATTAATTGTTTACATACTTCATCATAAATAAAAACATTTTCGTTGAAATTTTTTACAGCATTTGAATAATTATAACAGTTTATATATTTTATTGTAAATAATAACGATTTTTATTGTACCTTTTTAATATAACACTTAAATTGTGTCCATTTATATATTTCATGGTATATAAAACCGTCTTTGTTTTGTTGCACATTTAATTGTTAATCAACATGTGTTTTGGCTCGTGAACTTCATCTCGTTTTTAAAATTGACTTGTTTATTAAGCATTAATTTAGCTGCTATCTGCAAGAACCCTGCAAACAGTTGTTTCAAATAGCCTGACTATAAAGGTATATGTATATATTTTTATTATATTGCACTTTTACTCTATTTAGGTAATGTTACTTTGAAGGCCTAATTTTTGGGAAAAGGTTGAAGTGTAATCAGAGCATTGCACCCTTCTGCTTACAATCTTTATCCATAGTCACAAATTTCAGGCATAATTTTATTTCAGTACAAATTTTCTAAGTGTTTAGGTCCTTGGTAACAATAGGTCTGCTGGCGAATGCCAGCCACATTAAATGAATGGATTAACGCAAATCTGATGTCCACCTCATGAGTGAATGTGGAAGTGCTGTCATATTTTAGAATGAAGAGGAAACATTGCAATTTGAAGATTTATTTTACACATTGCTGAAATTTATCATTGTAATTATTGTACATTGTCTGCTTTTTTACATTTAGTGCAATTTATACACAATTGTTAAATATATAGTTATATTAGTTATATTTTTCCTATTGCATGCTACATTTTTTATTTATATTTATCCATGCAGAAATTGTACTCATAAAAATAATGTGAAATTTCAAGCTTTGCTCCAATCAAGATATTGTGGTTTTGTAACTTTAAATCATTGTTGCTTTAATTATAGCATTGTGTGATATGCTTTGACATTGTTACAATAAAAATTTCGTTGCTGAACATTGTCAATAATTATTTGAGCTAGCCGAAATTCTTGAATTCAACAGTAAAAACTTTGTCTGAAAATTATTGTGCTCCATTTAAATTTGTCAAAAACGTTTCTCATCATTTATATCAATTTTCCCATATCCTAGAATCGAAAATAACAATTTCATTAAAAAATCAATTTGCTCAATTTTTTTCAGTCAAAGAAAACATTTGGTCATTATATGGCGTCCAATAGATCCAATATTTCTCACATAGCAAATGTTACGAGAACGTCAGGGTGTCGCATTACGACGGGTTGGCCGCGTTCTTTTATCTCTGTTAATGTGAGATGATAATCACTGTTTTGTCTCTTTACATAATAGCCAC
The DNA here is from genome assembly GCA_900660155.1 of Hofstenia miamia. NCBI lineage: Eukaryota > Metazoa > Xenacoelomorpha > Acoela > Hofsteniidae > Hofstenia > Hofstenia miamia. Next base: position 814,234 of record CABFPE010000290.1, read on the forward strand.
GATTTTCACACCTTTAAGTACAAGCAGTAAGGTAAAATTTCAATTCCTTTCTAATATTGCTTCATTATACATATACAATGCACGAATAGTCACCCCCTCCCCATTGAGTTGTTGTCAGATTATTTCCTCTCGTAACCATTTTTTAATAAACCGAAATATATATATATATATATATATATATACTGACGTTTGTAACAAGTCATTATTTACAGGGACAACATCGTGACTTCTGGGTTTGTAATTAATCATGACCCTAGGTGATGCAACCCAACAGTACTTAGCATAATTATTTATAAATTTTCTTTATATATATATAAATATATATATATATATATATATATATATAAAAGATAAACGTTTAAGCAATAGCCGCTTAATGCAATCAACCAAGTTTGGAACAGAGTGGGAAATGGGTTAATTATTGTGATCTAACCCGGCTCGTCTTACAATAAACCACTAACAAGATACGACCCGTCTAATGGTGCGAAATAATCAAGTATAATGAGCAAAAAAAGGTGTAATATAAAAAAAATAATTATAATTCAAAATCAATAAAAAATACAAAGATAAATTTAAATCAATTGTTCCTTAGGAATTTCAAATATTAAAATGCTTGACTTTCTAAGTTGTTTCATCATAACTGTTATAAATTTTCTAAGACCGGACTCCCGCGTGGACAAGACAGGACCGGGTAAATAATTGTAGTTTTGACAGATCTTAAACACCACAAATTCTATTTTCAAAATTTTGAAGAATATATGAAAATAGGAACACATTAGATAAACGACACACCTTGCAACAATATGTGTTGACATTCCTCAGTTGGTATCCAAAATAATCACCTCCCTGCATAACGTACCCCTCATTTATGATCACCATGGTGTCCCAAAATGCTAGGCATTTAATCAGCGTTATTGACGAATTTTGGTTTTTGAAATTTGCAGCTGTGAAGTAACAACAAATGTTTAGAATAACGCCAAATGAAGTAATTACCATTTCAACTACTGCAAATGTATTTTCCAACTTATATTCGAAATATGTATCGACTTCTGCAGTTGTCAAATTCAGCATATCTATAAAAACTTCTTTTTAATTCAGTTTGAAGCGCCTATCTAATAATATCTTTATTTCTATCATTTTCAACTTTGACCTTCCATTACATCAAATATAAATCTACAGCAAATCAGTACATCAAGGATAGTCGGAATTGTGCATTTAACTATGTTCATTTTTTGTTTAACCTGAAATGAAATTCATATTAGAGATGTTTCAAAGTAGAAGCCTGTGATAATATAATCACATAGCTGGGTATTAAAGACGCTAGATTTGGGTTGTGTTTCTAGTGAAATATGGAATTAGGCCTTTTGCCCTGATTTCCTGTGTATTTTAATATGAATGAATTGGAAATTTGTGTAAATATTAAAGAATAAAATTTTTTTATCCCAAATTAACTTAGAACAGTTTATATGTTACATATATATATAATAAACTCAAGTTTGCTTCATTTTTATTTTAAAGTTTAGAACGGTGTAAATTAGAGTAACCTAGGTTAAATTATTAAGAATGATATGCATGCATTTTAAAATAGAATTGGAAGTCTCTAACCGAATTTCATATGATTAATTTAAGAATTCGTTCACTGCAGAATACAATATTTTATGGAATAATCTCAGTGAAGCTTACATTATATCATAGGAACCTCAAGAATTAGTTTTATAAAATTATGGCTAAGAATACAATTGATTGAGATAGTAATATTTTTATCGTTTAAGGTGAAAAAATTTTATGATTAGCAGTAAAAAAATTCAAAATATTTAAAAACTGAATAAAGCATATACGAACATTCAAAAAAGTGAAAACACATTTTTGGAAATGGGTTTTCCTAACATAATATTAAAATAAGTATTTATTACCAACTGAATCAATTACAACCAATACAAATGCACATTGTCTATTATAATGTTATTTTAGACTAAATATCTTTGTTTTTAAAGTTGTAAGAATATATTAAAACAATTTACATAATTGAAATCCAAATAGTGTAAGAAAAAGAAGACAACAATTTTTTCTCATTTGTATTTAGATTATTCATAGAGAATTAAAGCTAGCTTCAAATACTTGCTCGCCGTTGCCGTTGTACTGAAAATAATTCTAAATGCCTTTTTATTAACTAACAAATAACTCAACCAATGAACGATTTCTTCAATTTCATTGGATTTCGTAAATCATTCATTACTTTCTAGCTTTCTAGCTATCTATCTTAAATGATATTTTATTACATTATATACAATCTAAGCAAAATTTTTGGAAAAAAATTCGATATATATATATATATATATATATATATATGAAGGGCCCAAGGGAAAAACGACAGACGTCAATTTTCAGTAATACAAGAGTTATCTTTCATGAGCAAGCTTCTGGATATAAGTAAGCTTTCATACTACATAGTTGTGTTAGGGAAAAACCAGTGTAGTCTGTTAATGTACAGAGATAAAAATATAGGCAACAATGGAAAAAAAGGAGATGTCAGTCTGTTCAAAGGGAAAAAATAGACATGTCAAAAAAAATTGTCCGATTATCTCCCTTGAAACCAATCAGAAGGCAGTATTTGGTCACATTATCACAACATTAAGGCAAGATGGAGGACAGAGATAGGCATCCTGAATTGATTGACAATCCTAAAAAAAGACAACAATTAGGAAGGAAGAAAGAACGTGATCGTGACCTGCGCCTTTCAAGTCACACAACAGGTTCTGCTTGTATGTGCAAAAGATTAAAATGTTTTGAGAAAACGACCAGTGAAGAGAGAAAGTTGCTTATTGACAAGTTCAATGCATTCAAAACAAAAATGAACAAGACAGTATGCTTTCTACCCTGCTCACCATTGAACATGTAAAACAAAGAAGGCCAAGAAATGAAAAAGCTTCAGCTAACTTGCATGACTATGCTTACACTTATTGTTAAAAGTAGTTCGGTATGATGAAGCTAAGAGTATTCCTGTTTGTTTCAATGCTTTTCTTTCAATTTTTGGTCTCACAAAGTCTCGAATTGAAAGGATAAAGAAATCTGTGGCAACGACAGGTTTTGCACCAGCTGATAAGAAAGGTAAACATTTAAATCGACCACATGCCTTCAGTGATGACTATATCCAGAAGATTATTGATCACATATGCTCCTTTTGAGGACGAAAGAGTCATTACAGTTTGAATGACACAAGAAGATTGTATCTAAGTGAGGATCTTAATGTTAGAAAAATGCATGACGTGTTCCTAGAGCTTTATCCAGACAACAAATGCAGCCTTGAAAGCTACAGGAAAATTTTCACAGAACGCTTCAATATAGGATTTGGATATCCTCGAAAAGATACTTGTTCATCTTGTGACAGCTTTAATGTTGAACTTCAGAAACCTGGGATATCCACTGAAGATATGGCTAACCTTATGAGGAACAAGGAACTCCATGTACGTAAAGCTCAGGTTTTCTATGGCAGAAAAAGTCTGGCAAAGCAACGTGCTCGAGGAGACCAAACATATGCTGCTCTTGCATTTGATTTCTCAAAGAACCTGAGTTGCCCAAACATCTCTACAAATGACGTTTATTATCGCCGACAATTGTCCTTTTTTTCTTTTAACATCCACTCTCTGGCTGATGATGGTGTCCACTTTTACTGCTATGATGAGACAGTGGGTAAAAAGGGAGCAGATGATGTGGCCAGTATGTTGCTTCACTACTTCTCCAATATTTTATCACAGGAGGTTACACACCTGCAGCTATTTTGTGATTCATGTGCAGGGCAAAACAAGAATTGGACAATAGTTCGATTCTTACACCACCAAGTTGTACACCAAAAGCGGTTCAAAGAAATAAAAATTTCATTTCCTATTCGTGGTCACAGCTACATGGAATGTGATAGGGATATGGCTGTTATCAATCAAAAATTTATATATACAGATAGCTGACTTCTGCATTTAAGTGTTGAAATGAAGCAGGATATGTTCCTTGTGGATTTATTGTGGTTGAAATGAAGCAGGATATGTTCCTTGGGGTATCAGAATATGTGAGACCACTTTATCGTGTTTCATGTCCAATACAGACCAGGCCAGTTAGAGAGATGGCATTCTCACAAACTCACCCATTCATACTGGGATGGTCCAATGGAAACTGCTGCACTCTCAAAACCAGTGGGAAAGAAAACCTCTGCAACAACCCGGACATTGAGGTCCATTTATGATGAACCCCTGTCACTGAAATCAGCCAAGTACTCAGATCTACAAGTACTGAAAAGGTTCCTTTCCACTGAAAGCCAAGAATACTATGATAACTTGCCTCATTCAACAGATACACAGGGTGACTCTGATAACGATGACCAAGAATTCAATGACTAGTTTTTATGTATTAAGTGAAATAAATATTTATGAAACTGATTACTTGCTTTTTGGAGTTTCTATTGGTGGAGACAATGATGATTACTTTGCATTCTTACTGTTCAATGGTCACTTGGTTGAATCGATTTTCCCTGTGAACTTAATTAATCACCCTTAAATACTTAAAATGTAAATAAAATGTAAATAGCCTTGAAGTTTATTGGTTTTATCTCATGCCATGTGTTCTTTTGATAAAAAAACGCTATTTTGTCTAGGAGAGAAACACAAATCTGACAAAATAATCTTCAAAGGGAAAAACAAGACATGTCAATTTTCAACAAGATTTTTTCTTTTCGAATTTTTCATCTAAAATATAAGTATCAGTTATGCAATTTTTATTCTTTGCAATCATAAGTGATTATATTTACATTAAAAAGTTGTCCAAACAACACTACTTAATACCACCACATTTTATTTTGTTTTATATTGTAACATCCTCTACCAAGCTACAATATTTACAGATGTTTATCCTTAAAACATTATTTTCTACTTTTTGTGATTTAGTTTTTGAAAGCTTTATTTCATCTAATATAATATATATATATATATATATATATATATATATATATATATAACATTTATCTGATTTTACTAAACCTCTCCGATTTCTATTAATTCTGGTAACACTCTTTAAAGTCTTCAAATCCTTCAAAAAAATGGTTAGCAAACTATAGAAAGTGATGATTAAAATGATAATTATAATAGAAATAATAGATAAGCGTGAACATTGATATAGTTAATGCACTTGTTAGTATAACGGAGAGGTTTGAACAATCCAAAGTTTTTTTTATCACTATTTCAAATTAATTGAAATAATTTAGAGTTGTAGCTTGGTGTACTGTATCAAGTTGGAAAAGAGGAATTTGAATTGTTTCATAGTCAAAATTATCAAAAACATATAAAACATGTTAATCATATAAATTTATCCGATTTTAACCGTTATAAGGACGACGTTTATAAGTCGTTTTTCTAAATGGCAGACAATTAAAAGATTTATCACATTTTATTCATCTAGAATTTGACTACTATTTTTAAACGGCAGGTTGAAGGCAACTAATTGCAGTTATACAAGCAATAAAAAGCATTTCATATTGCATTTTAATTAATTTTTATTTTATGAATTCTTTGAGATAAACTAAATCTCATTGAAAGTTGTAAGTATCGAAAAAATGAGCTTAATGAATTGATCCATAATGTAGTAAATTTGCTAAAGTACTAGACAGTTCTTCAAATTAGTCAATCGAAGACAATAAAATATAAGTATCACATTTATTTTAGCCATATATTATAATATCAATTATATCTGCAATACAGAGACGTCCACAATGTAGAGTGACATCGGTACCAGTTTAAGCTCGACCTGATTTCGGCTTTCAGCTCAAGTCGAGTTAGGGTACTATGCATAGCTTGCATGATACAAAAAATACAAATGTCATCGACTTCTCCATTCTAAAAAGATTTAAGTCGTTAAATAATACCAATTAATGGCTAGGATTTCAATGGATAATATTTGAACTAAATTTCTATTGAAACCCAAAGCAGACGATAGATTGGTTGATTTGAATTTACCTACTTTATTTAAGTCATAGTTTGAATGCAGTTTGTTTATTCAAAAAAGTTTAAGCTATCACTTAATTAAAATTTCATTGTTTAATATAATTTAACAGTTTAAATGTCATTTAAATGGTCAACACTGTGTGAATAATCATGTTTGTAGCAATAGATATACATTAAATGCTATTGTTTGAATAATAATGGGATATTCCTTTACCTAGTGTACAAGTAGAATAGCATTTTATAAGTACAACCTTATACTATATGTCAATTGTTTCTTTGAATCCTCAAACAATTTTCTTTATGCTCTTTAGTAATGTAACTTTTAAAATGATTTGCAAATAAAACAACAATTGACTAACAATAATGAATTCATTTACTGTATTGTCAAATTTTGACATTGTTTTTAACAAAAGCTGTCAAAAACGCTGATAAATATTTAGAAAACGTTCATTATCCAAAAATTTTATAAAAACATTCAAAAAAACGTTAGCCAATATAAATTTCAACAAGTGTTACAATAACAACTTTTTCCAATGACAACTTTTTCGGCGTGAAACTTTTCCAATGCGCTTCACTCACTTAATGGCAAATTGTTGTGCCAAGTAGTCGAGTATGTCTTTACATGTATGCTTATTTGATTTATTTGCTTCGTTCCTCTTATTAGCAGAGTGCAGTTTCGTTTATTTGTATTTCTTGTGCGTGTGCAATACCATGTAGTCAATTTCATATTCGATTTTATTTGTGACTGCCTTGTTTATGCATTTTATTATCATCATTCTTGTGGTAATTTTACATGTAGGCATATTGAGTTTACCCATTTTGAACTATTTTCACAGATTATCTTATCTTGGGCTTGAATTATATTTCAGTGAAATAAGGGATAAAGGACCTGAATGTAAATATTTTACTGTCATCGATTCTTCTAATTAGGGATTCTGCTGCCCTGCCAAAATTGACTTGCATATTTTTATAATGCTGAAATTACTTAACTTTCGCTCAGTATAGGAGCATGATACTTGCTCTGAATATTGCCTTCCCCAGCTAACTGCTATAAGTGATCTTCTAAATGCTTACATGGAAATGGAATCGTTAGAAAATCAAAAGAAAACTGAATTGGAAAAGAAGCGAAAGCAAAGGGCATTGGATATCACTACAGTCTTGCTGCTGCCGAAGAAAAGTAAAGTACAACTACCAAATAACTGGTGTTCTTCTCGAAAAAACCTACGAGCTGTACACCAAGAACTTGCTCGGGAATTTTTTTTGGCAAATATTTCATTTAAAGTTATTGACAATAAAGAATTTAATTCAAAGAAGCCCTTTTAAGGCGATAGATGATCATAGGTCGGCCTTCTAACAACTATGGACGAGGCATGGCAGGGGACGACAGAGAATTTTTTTTCTATTTTGAAACAGTTGTCAAGTTACTGCGATTAACAGATAAAGGTATTCCGCGTCTCGGGAAAATATACTTCAAAATGTTCTAATTATGTCAAATTCTTGATGTCAAGGCTCAAAACTTTATTGGGCCGGAAAAATCGGGATGCCTTCAATATTCACTGGGCTTTATTTCATAACAAGCAATCACAAAGATTGTAATCTATCAAACATGAAATCCAAATCACGTAAAAAATTATCACAATTATTTTAAACATTTAAAATCATACAATACTACAATTTGGTTAATAGACAAAATTTTTTTTCCGCAAGTTGGAAATCAATCTCAATTATTATTACAAGTTTTTTCATATTTATAAAATTTTGTAAATGAAAGATGCTACCAACCTAAAATTTTAATAAAGTAAAACGATTTATCAATCACTATCTCTGGTCTAAATGAAATAAATATTTTTTCATAACGTTTTTATTAGTGAATTCAAGAATAAAATGTTTGTAAAAATTATTGATAATATTTATATTATTGTCATAAATTGGTTATTAACATTTGATACATATATATACATAACATTTAAAAATAATGAATAACTTATTTATTTTACATTTTTAAAAAAATTGTTTAAACTTAAATTTCATCAGTGTCTTTGATAATAGGAGTTAAATAAATAATACTATTATCATTGAAATGAATGAACTTACCATTTGATGTATGGAAGCTAATTGTAATTCTATAGTTATTGCATTTAGCCTTAAATATAATATAAACATTCTATAAAAAAATTTATTAAAAGTACAATGCTCTACAAACTGAGCTAACAGGACTGGCAAATGCTTATGAAAATTGTTATTTAGTATTAGTCTAAACTTTTTTATGAGGAAAATTTGCATTGATGTCCGTGTTAGCATATTGAATTATAATTTTTTTGAAATGAAATGTATTAATTTTGATAGAAAATAAATGTTTCAAAAATTTTACCGCAATGTTGTTCATTTTCAAGGAACAGTTGAAATATTTCAAAATCTCGGGCTATGTCAGTTTTCAGCACTTGATTGTTGGATTGACATTTTTGCTTTCTTTGAGTTTATATGGTTTTTGTCTTTTCAAACAAAATTACTTTACTTTGGGATATTTTTTTGCATTACAAACAAAATTACTTGCCTTTTGGATATTTTTTGCCTTTTCGGACAAAATTACTTGTCTTTGGGATATTTTGTTTTATTTTATGTTTTTTGGCGAGAATTATAAACTTTTGGTAACTAAAAAACTATTCCAGAAAGATGATATTAAACAAGTAAATGGTTTTGCAAATTGTATTGTGTTAAATTTTTGTAAGTAGTTTATAAAAATAAATATAGTTTTCACATTTCTCTACATGTATGTACTACTTAAAAGTAAAACTAAAATATACTTTCCACTTATTGAGTTGTTTAAAATATATTAAAATTTATACATTACACCTTTTTAGTTTCTGAAGTTAGTACATCTATATTCAAAAGTATTATTTCGTACAAATGAAGTTGGTTATGTTGAATTTTTAAATTGAAAATGAATATCAATCATATATAAAATATATTTAAGCATCACATATAGTACTCAAAACAGTTAATTTTATTAATAAATATTTGTAATTGCTTTGAAATACAAAAAAATTTAAATATTCAACAAGGAATTGTCGAATTTAAGTGTATGAACGTTTTTCTTTATTCTTTATTAAAGTTTATTCTAAAACTGTCATGAATTTGCATTTCATTTAATGGTTTTAATCTAAAGATACCTTCATTGTAACACATTATTCAGTTTTCACAATGATTCAAGCAGTGATGGTTAAATTCATTCAATAATGTAAGTTATTTTTGCATTTTAAAAATTTCATATCACTAACTTTATTTCATGTGATTACAAAATAATATAAAAATTTTACAATGTTTTTACACATTTAATATCTTTGCTAACAAAAATTTGAATTAGACTTGTTGAAAATCAATTTTGTACAGGAGAATTATTTCTAATCACACATAAATCTGAAAGCATCGTAGAGAAAATAAATCCAAAAAACAAAAATTAAATCATTACAAAATCTAAGGTCAATTTCTTCTTTCACATTCTTTGATTATTAGCATTTTTTGGAATAATATTTCGAGATCTGTGCAATTAGAAACGTAAAGTGGAATGTTATGCAAAGTCAAAACGTTATGCAAATTAAATATTTGTCAAATGTGTTAAAACATATACTAATGAAACCATAACAAAAAGAAACGTGTCAGATGTATTAAAACCCATAGAAATACATCAACATCTGATGCTAAATCTAAAAATAAAAATACATTTTTTTAACTCTCAAATTTAGGAAAAATACTTGGTAAATCCAAAATATATTGACATTCTCTCTAATGCTATGCTTTACAAACTCTAACAAGGTCAGATCTTGTTTCAAACATTCTCATTCTCTATATGATTTTAAAACATTTAATGGGAAAATTGAGGTAAAATCCGTTTTCCTAATTGCATATTGCGAAATACATAATTTTGAAATAATTTAAACAACTTAATACGCCAAAAGGATATTTTAGTTTTACTTTTAACTAGTACATATATGTAGAGAGATGTGAAAACTATATTTATTTTTCTAAACTATTTACAAAAATTTAAGACAATATAAATTGCAAAACCATTTATAAGATTAATATCATCTTTCTGGAATAGTTTTTCAGTTACCAAAAGTTAATAATACTCGCCAAAAATCATAAAAAAGAAAAAAATATCCCAAAGTCATGTTATTTTGTTCGAAAAGGCAAAAAAATATCCCAAATGCAAGTAATTGACAAATTGCCAGCCCTGTTAGCTCAGTTGGTAGAGCATTGGACGTTTAATTCAATGGTCGTGGTTTCAAGTCCAACATAGGGCAAATTTTTTTATAGAATGTTTATATTCTATTTAAGGCTAAATGCAACAACTACAGAATTACAATTAGCTTCCATACATCAAATTGTGAGTTCATTCATTTCAATGATAATAAAATTATTTATTTAACTCTTATTATCAAAGACACAGATTAAATTTAATTTTAAATAATTTTTTTAAATTGTAAAATAAATAAGTTATTTGTTATTTTTAAATGTTATGTATACATATGTATCAAATGTTAATAATCAATTTATGACAATAATATAAATATTATCAATAATTTTTACAAAAATTTCATTATTGAATTCAACAAGAAAAACGTATTGAAAAAATATTTATTTCATTTTTACAAGAGATGGTGATTGATAAATCGTTTTACTTTATTAAAATTTTAGTTTTTGAGATTGTTTTCCAACTTGCGGGAAAAATTCTTTGTCTATTGAAAGAATTCTAGTATCATATGATTTGAAATGTTTTAATTAATTGTGATAATTTTTTAAGTGATTTGGATTTCATGTTTAATAGATAACAATTGTTATGATTGGATACATTTTGACATTTGAATAAAAGATTATAGATAAAAAATTAGGCAGTTTTAACATTGTATGTTAAGAACTGCAACTTTGTACATGGTTGTACTGTTTTTATAATTTGTTGCATTTTGCATTTGAACAATGGTAATAGATAAAATTATGTGATGTTGACATTATGTCTGCAAATTTATACAAAGAGCGGATTAATGGAATTTCACTTTGCTGAAAGAATTACCCTGAAAGATTTCAAACTTTTTGGTTAGTTTTTTCTATAATTAAATCTTAGTTTTTTTATTTTATTGAATTGCTGCAAATTTGCAGTCTGATGTTAAATTAATTATATACTTTATCATAAATAGAAACTTTGTTTGTTTGTTAATACACATTTTTAATTGATTTTGTTTAAGCTTTTAATTGTCATGTGTTCTATGCTGTGATCTATCCCTTCATTTGACTTGCTTATTAATTTAGAAACTACTGTGTGAATTTCATAATGTGCAAATACACATTGCGGTTGTTTCCTACAGCATTCCTTCAACAACAATGATGATAAACTAACGCAATAGACAAATTCAATAGTGCGATATATATGGTCATTTTAAGCAAAGTGTAGAATAAATTACATTGTTTTCTTGTCTTAAACACGTATGTGGGTTTTACCACATACTTTTATTAAATATTAGAAATTGTGAGTTTTTGCATAAAGTAGTTTTTGGTTTTTTCCGAAAAATTAATTTGCTTTATTACCAAAATAAGGAAATACATTTGTTATTAAATTTTGCCGAATTATAGAAGTAATTAAAGTAAACATGTAAACTAAATTAATGCGTGGTGTGGTATTTCCAATGTCATGTATGTTAATAAAAAAACAAGTATGTAAAATAAAACATGTAAACTAAATTAACGTGTGTTGCATGTATAATAATAATAATAATAATAATAATAATAATAATAATAATAATAATAATAATTGACTTTATTTAGCCACTGAAGGCATACACAACAACAAAAATGGAAGAGTAGGCGAAGTTGGAGAAGGGCTCAGCAAAGAGGAAAGCCATCAATGATTTCTTGAAGCTCAGTGACGGGGAAAAGAAATCAATCGCTGTTGGAGGGTTGCGAGTCAAGATGTAATTAGCAGCAGTACAAGCATGATTAAAAAACGAGTGAAGGTTGCGATGTTTCTTTGTACGACGAATGGAGAAGGTGACAACATCATCAGAGTGAGAGCAGCAGGAATTAGAGAACTTAATGAAATCAAAAGGATCAAGATCCAATTTGCAAGTTAGTAGTCGATTGAACAGAAGGAGATCACAGGCATGGAAGTAGAGTGACAGTGGGAGAGTGGAGAATTTCAGCAGAGCGTCTTTATAGTCCAAAGAGGAAATCCATTTGAAAGCGCGTTTCTGGAAACTTTCCATGGAGTGGAACAAAGCACAAGAAGGCCACCAACAAGGAGACGCGTAGAGAAGAATGGCGCGAGGAATGGACTTGAACAAAGAGAGCTTCACAGTGGACGAGGTATTAAAAGGAACATTACGGAAAAGGGCAAATAGCGAGGAATTAGCTTTGCGGAGATGCAAAGACACATGTCCAGTCCAATTTAAGTTTGCAGCAAGTTGAACTCCAAGATGAGTGTGGTGAGGCGCAAAGTTCACAGGTAGAGGCAAATCAGAAGGGGGAGCCACAGAAAAGGAAATACCACATGTCTTGGTAGAGCTAAAATCAAGATGGTTGACAGAGGACCAAGTAGACAAGTGCTCAAGATCAGAAAAAATATTCGAAGCAAAAGACCAACCAAAATCAAAAATCGCAGTGTCGTCAACATACAGCAGGCAAGACGAGTTGAGAACAGAATGAGGGAGGTCGTTAATGGCAACGAGGAAGAAAAGAACAGCAAACACTGAGCCTTGAGGGGCACCACTAGTAATGGGGACAGGAGAAGAGATAGATGAGTTGATTTTGACACACTGGTGGCGATTGGTCAGGTAAGACTGGAACAGTTCGATGAAATCCACATCAAAACCAAATAAACGTAACTTGCCAAGCAGAACAGAATGAGGGAGGCGATCAAACGCTTTTGAGATGTCAAGAAAGATAATACAACCAGGATCGTTAATATCAGAGTGAAAGTAGCAGTTTTCGATCAGAGTGAGCAGGTTAGTAATTGTAGAGCGACCAGGAAGGTTGCCATGCTGAGAAGAAGAGATGAGGTGACGAATTTTTGGGAATACATAACGAAAATTAAGGCGTTCAAAGATGATAGACAGTCGAGATAGAATAGCTATTGGGCGGTAGGACGTGACCTGCAAGGAGGGAAGCTGATTAGATTTTAACAGCAGAGAAATCCAAGGTGTCTTCCAACAGGCGGGATAGCGCTTAGTGGAGCAAATGAAGGAGTAAAGATGCTTTAAATGGATAGAAAGCATGGAGGAGGTTTCATGAATTACAAAGGAAGGAACACCGTCAGGATAACAAGGACCAGACAACTTGCAAGATTTAAGCATGAGAGAAATATCATGAGCACTGAAGACCATATCACAAATTCAGATTAGCGGGGAGGCAGCAGGTGGACCAGGGCACATGGAGACAGGAACAGAGAAGTTAGACGCAAAATACGCGTTGAACAGATCAGCTTTCTCCAGGTCAGAGTGAGCAGAAAGAAGGTTCCATCTCAAATTGGTGGAGCTCAGGCTTGGAATGAAGAGAACGCAGGAAGGAATAAAATCTTGAAGAGAACTGGACGAAAAGCTGGACAGAAAAGAGACTTTGTCAAGTTCCATAAAATTGATAACATCTTCTGTGAGAGAAGCAAGCTTCGGAGTAGCAGTAGTACCAGAATGGCGTTTGTAAGACTCCAATTTATTCAAGGAGTGCACAGTAAGGGACGAAAAATAGAAAGGAAGAGAAGCACGCTTTTTCCGCCGACGAGGAACATAAGAAGAAATAACTTGATGAAAGAAAGTGAACCAATCGTCAACTGAGAAGGAATCACTAAAAACGGGCAGCGAAGATGAGAGAGCAGCATTAAGTGACAGAAAGTCACTGTTAAATCGAGCATATTGTGGAGCAGCCGGATTAGCAGATGGAGAAGTAGAGTTGACAAACAGATTGAAGCTGACGAATGAGTGATCTGACAGCTTAGCAGGAACAGGGATTACAGATATGTCAAATATGTAATCGGGGTGAGAGCACAGAACCAAATCAAGCAGAGAGGAGCTGGAAGTAGGAGAAAATACAAGTTGTTCAAGAGAATAGCAGGCAAAAACTTCTAAAACTGCAGACTCATAAGTGTCAGTAGAGTCGAACGCATTCCAGCAGACATTAGGAAGATTGAAGTCACCACAAACAAGAAAATGAGGACGAATGGAAAAGCCAAGGTGACGAGAGAGGTAGGTAGACTGGTCATGAAAAGACTCAAACATAGATGAAAATCAGCAATGGGAATGCGAAAGGCACTTTTTGAAGGAGGGTTGTAAATGCAGAGCAGTGAGAACAACAGCACAGCCACAACAGAAATCAAAGGATAATGAATCGAAAGAAATGGGACGGATATCAAGGTTAGGAAGACGAAAGGCAATGAGAACACCACCATGGTGACCACTGGATCAATCCATACGAGAAATAACTTTAAGAGTAGAGTTGGGAAAAACAACACTATCAGCAATGGCAGGATCAAGCCAGGTTTCAGTGATGAAAATGAAGTCAACAGGAGACTGCAAGAAGAAATTGTAAAAGCTGAGACGATGGTTCAAAGATACAAGACTGTGGGCATTGGCAAGCAATACGGAAAAGCCAGAGTTACGGGGAGGAGGAAGATCAGAGTGAGATAGTCAGTCAAGGCGAGGCGCATTACAGCGGCGTGGGATGAAGGCCAAAAGATTTAATAAAAAAACAAGTATGTAAAATGAAACAAAATATTTTTGTTTCAAAATACTTATTAATTATTACTTTTACCAAAGAAATTTAGCAATAAAATCTAACTATAAAAACGTGAATTTCTTGCATATAGAATTTCAATGATCTTTGACAATTATTTATGTAATATGTATAAAAAAACTGTTACATTTTGAACAATAGATAGCAACAATTCTAATCTCATGATATTTTCGGAAATTCATCAACCTCTGTGTGTATAAAAAAATTGAGTACATTTTAAACAATAGACTGCAAACAAATGTGTTTACCAACAAAAGAAAACACAAAATACACAATTACATCATAGCCACCCCAGACATTCCCGCCAAGGTCAAAAGGTCATTTATGCCACGGGATTGCCTTGTCTTCTTACTACTATTGCATTAACAATCACAATATATATGAATCATTCTCTTAGGTAAGCTATGTTATATGTGCTTTAAAATTCTTAGGGAATTTACAGACCTGAAAGTAACAAATTATCAAATCATAAATATATGTACAGTGCACATTGTGCATATATAATTTTAGAAAAATTTCTCAATGCAATTTCTTGGAAATCTAAGTAATCAACATGAATATGCATCAAAATGAGACTGCATATGGTATATATGGACCAATAAAAAGAAAATTGGCCCAAAATCTAACAAACATTTTCTTCAAAGAAAGGGAGCAACACAATGCATACTGCTTCACGATGCAGAAAGATTTCGTGGCGGCATAAAATGCAGGCCCATTTAGAGCAATTGCTAATAATATTTCTTATGCCATGTATTAAAATAGCACGTGAAATCAATTTTCGTACACCATCGCGCGACAGAAATATTACATAGCAAGAAATATTTCGTGCAATGTAGATTCTAATAAATGCAATATTTTAATGACATATTCCTATACTAACTATTGTTTTAATTAAAAATAAAAGCAATGGTAATAGGATATTTTAACAATGACGAAAATTAGCTTGGTCAAATACTTTGCTTTGAAGCTATTTAAGTAATTATATTAATTCAAAGTTGAGAATGTGCACAATACACAGACCTCGATGAACGTGCTTATGACCCTTGCTATTGCAAGGGAGGCTTATGAATGTTAGACCAAAACTGTAAAACGAAAGCATTTGTATACAAATATTTATAGCCAACAGAAATCATAATTTTTTATTCAACCTTTATAATAGCTGCATGCAGCTGGATAAGCGCATTGTTTTTATATTTAAGTTCAGGTACCTAAGACTTTGTTCTTATTGAAAATTGAAGGGAGCTGAAATGAATAATTATCAAAAATAAAAAGTGTTTGAATAAATTTTTAAATACAAAAAGTGAACATTGGGATGACATTAGTTTAATTCATTGAAATCTTTTGGGTTACAAAGCCAAATATAAACCTATGTATAAACCCAAGTTAAACAAAGCGTTTTGTTGTAAAAAAAAGGGGCAATTCAAACCGGTGGAACTATCTTAAATCTTACCACAATCTTACAGATGGCATTATCAAGAAAATTTATAGAATTTGTTCACCAATATCAGTAACACAGAGTCTTGTACTATAACCAAGACTGTGCATGTGTGGAATGATGTTTATCGTCAAACTTTTAGAAACACCCTTTGCTTGCAACAGTCAAAATCGTTGCTCATGAGGGAATTTTTTTATAACAGAATGAAAACACATGTTGCATGAGGGAAAAACATGGAAGTATTATGTGACAGGAGAAGCCATAGTCTAACCAAGATCACATGCACAGCTGTGTACCTCAAGCCTTTGCAAAGAAAATAGTGTCTTTTGTTTGCCAAATCTTTTATGACAAAGCTGTTGCTGCATATTAAACCTTAAGGCATAAACTTAGAATCGGAGAGGAAGAGAACCATTTTTAGGCTAATCGTTGTTTGGTTGCACGTGTGTGAATGTGAAATATTTGTGTTCTAGTACTAACATGCATGTGAGTGTCGTCAACTATGGACCATAATCTTCACTAGTGTTAAGTAACTTGATAAAATTCGTGATGTTATGTCATCCTCTTTGTGGTCAGTAGATGAAGTTCAGATACTAAAGCTCGCAAAACAAACTTCAAAGATATCAGTGCTCTCTACACGAGCCAACATTTCTGTTGCAGAATGGCCATTGACTCAGCATAACTTCACCTATGTGTTAATTGGTGTGTTTTCTGATAAGTCACTTGTAAAGTTCACTGGCTAAGCCAATGCTGGTAATTTCTAAATTGGTATTGTAAATATCAATCCTGCTGCAGAAACAAAAACCTCCATGCACTCTTGAAATATAAGTTTATGCAGCACAAGTCTAATTTGTAACGTGTAACTTAAATTGAATATTGTAATCAAGGCAATACGAATATCAGTCAATCGATATATAATTTGATTTCAGTTTGAGTATCTTTTCGCAATTTGACATTTTTCAAATGCCTTACAGAAGTGGTGCATTTATTTGTAAATTTCTTTTCTAAATTTTTGTCACATATTTATCGCAATTCTTATAGATGTCGTCTGTGAACATGATAAACTTTCGTTACGCAATTAAGCAGTGGGCTTATATATTGGAGAATAATCTCCATCTTGAGGAGTCCATTAGTTTTTCATTTAATTAAGAATATATTGTTAACAATCTTAATATTTAACTTGCGTGAAGACAAAATCTTTATAGACTTTCGTTAATTAGCTGCTAATCAGTACATTTCTAACTTTTTAATGTTGCAGCATATTTAATATTATTAAAGGCTTTTTATGTTCCATTACTAATATATTTGCCAACTATCTTGAGTCTACGTATCTGTGATGGATCACCCAAAAAGAGAGAGTATCTTAAAAATTCTCTTGGCAAAAAGAATAGATTAATAGAAGTTTCACCCAGGCCAAGCCATTGCAACTGATAATTGTGTTTTTTAAAGGATTGCATATAACTGTTTAAAATGATTTGATAAAAATACTGTCCTATATGAATGTAATCGAACAACACACAAAGGAATAACGAATTGAATATTAAACAGGAATTCAGTAAATGTGTTACATTTATGCGAATTCGGAGTTATATGTTAGTTGTATTGCAAGTCCAATTCATAATATATATTATAAACATGCTTCAATATATCTGAACATATCATAGTTTGTATGAATCTGTACCTGTAATGTAACTCTTAAGACAGCAGTTATTAGTATATAATGACAGCTGTTTGCTACTAATAATGGTACAAATTGTACTATGCTTTGATGATGGTATTAATACAGATGTCAAAATTTTTTTGAAATTTGACATAAGCGCTCTGCAGTAAGAAACACCACCATATTTATTCAATTACATTCAGTGTGTAAAGCATGTTACATGTGTACATGAAATGACCCTATTATAATTTTCTATGTTGGATTAATTTTAATTTGATGTCGAACATCAAATGTTTTAATTTTCAACATATATTATTATGAGATATAAATATTGAGATATCTTTAAGTGCACACAAGCAACTTATTATGTATCAAACTCTAAGTATCCTTTGCATGTTTCTCATCTTAGTACGTGCAAGGTTTACTTGTTGCTTGTGTCTCCACACTTTACTATTACTTTTTCATAATAAATGTAATTGACTTTATGATTGTAGTTTCCAATCCCTGTAGCAGTGCGTTTGCAAATATACTTTAACATTTATATAGAGATTAACTAAAGACTTTATGTACAGGGTTATCGAACGGGGGATTTGAATAAAAAATTCTAACTTTTTGGAAGACATCTAATTATAGTTAGAAAATTTTTGATCCAATTTTAATTCTGTAGTCTTCTTTCAACTTTTCAATGGTATAATTTATGTTTGCAATAAATGTTAGTTTATGTGTTATCCTTCTTCATGTTTTAAAAGGAATGTAAAAATAGAAAACTAACTTATAAATAACTTCGTGAAATTCATTTCTGAAGCTACATTTTGGATGAAGATGAAATTATTTTATATCCAAATTACTTTTTCAATACTTGCTAGATATGATATTGATAACTTTTTTTAAAATCCTTTTCTACTTCAAGCTATAAAGTAACGAAGGTTTCAGTGTAAAACTTTTCAAAATTGACATTGATTTCAAAAATACCGGGTTGAGGGTAAAATAGTGATATATTTACTGTTGCGCTGTTTCCTTGGCAAAGATTTCTAAAGCGGATTGCATGTTACAATTTGCGAATCTTTTATTAATCATGGTTTAGAATTGCGGTCTGCTTTCATTGTATCATTCATGTTATTTGTGAATTTTCATCTTAAGCAGTTATGTTCACATTTAGTAAAGTATTGAAATTTAAATTCGAAGTCATACATGCGCACAACTACGAAGAGAGAAATTTCAAAATCATGACAGCTAGCAAGGTTTGTGTGAAAATTTCGCCAAAAAATATATTAATTCTAAATAAGATATATACTGTGCTATAGTTAATTTATTATTAATTTTAACAATTTTAAATCTGTTATACTAAGAATTTTACAAGATAGCTTAGTAAGAATAGTTAAGAATTACTATGCAACAGTCTTAGACATTCCTGTTCTTAGCAAGATATATAACTATGCTACAGCTAAATTATTATTATACTTATTAGTTTAAGTCTGTCATACTAAATATAAACAAGATAGTGACTCTTAATACTTTAAATAAGGATAATGATGGATCTGAATATCATTAATACAATCACAGTTGTAATAAATGGAATCATGACAAAAGCTAATACTGATATAGGAGCAGTCACTTCTATTATAACAGAGGAATGAACCACAAAATTGGGATTTAAAAGAGAAGATTTAGAGTAGTCAAATAATAGATTGGTAAATGCATCAGGAGAATATATGTACACAAAAGGTATGATAAAGGATTGAGGATGCAAATACAACATTTGAGCAGTTGCTAATAGTGGTTGACATCCACAAAAGCATGCTGCCATACAAGGTGATACTGGTAGACACTTTTTTAATTAAGAACAAATGCATAATATATTTTATTTTTCATTATAAATGATTGACATGATAGATAACCTCATATGCTATAGATTAATTGCAATGTTACAAGCCTTAGCAATCAAATGCATAATTGCATTTCATAATGATATTTAAATTTATATCTCTCTCTACATAATAGTTTGATTTTAGCCAAATTTCTATTGGGTAATTGAATTAACCATGCTAGGCTAATATTTGCACTATGTGTTATATGAGTATATACAGTGGAATTATACAAATGATCAAATGTTATAACAAATGCCGTTTAAAGGCATTGAAATCTCAATGAAGCAATGGCATTTATTGAACGCACACATGAATTTCAATTCCCTCTCTTCTACATAGAGGAGGTGTTTAGATAATTGTCATTACTATAAAAATATACTATAGATGTACATTCTTGGAGATTGTAATGCATTTAACAAGACATTAAATAATTTCTGAATTTTGTCAGTTGCATAAGGTTCATAGAAAAAGAGAATTCACACTTAAAAACATCCTACCTCCAGTGAAGAAAAAACCAACTACTGCTATCACATTTACCCCAAAGACTGACTATTGGATTAAAAACATGACATTCTAGATAGGACTAAAGACAATTGCGCATTTTCATCTGTGAATGAGCTTTGTTATACTCATGTTCACATTTCTTAGACAATTCATCTTTGCATTTGAACACTATCTTTCAAAATTTTCACCTAACACATCAATGCATGTTTTGGATTGAATTAAGCATACCAATAGTTGTAAATGGCATTACACTTGTCAACTTTTTTACTTCTATTGTTTGTTAGAATCCAACCTATCTGAAGAATTTCCACATCATTTTAAATTACTTAGTAAAACCATTCCTTAGTTTTTATGATTTCAGCAAAAAATTGTCAATTTATGTAAATACATCTAAGGAAAAAATAAATGCAACATAGAATATGTACTTCCACTATCTAATCAAAATTGCATGCTAAATTTCAACAGTCTTTGGTTAAAAGACAAAATATTTTGAAGGTTTATTATGACATCAAGGAAATTTAAGCCCAATCAGCATTTTGAGACATGCTCCAGCTATTTGTGAATTGCAATTTCAGAGGAAAAACAATTTCCATTTTGCATTGTGAATTTTAAACCACTCAACAATCTGTTATTCATAAATAGAGATATAATGAATATGGGGTTTCTTAAGAAATTGTGTTAAGTTCATTGATAACTGCAGGACGTCATGATTTCTCCTTTGGCCATAACAATCATTGAAAATGCTGGTACGCTTGCCCCATTGTCATAATCCTTTTCTGAAGCACTTCAGAAAGCAGTTTCAACTGTGAAAGATAGTCTTTCAAAACAGTAACATCTTTCTTATTGATCCATAGAGTTTGTGTTTCAATGTCTTCACAATACAATTTATCATTTGATTGCAAGATAATCTGGATTGCAAAATTTTCCCCATTTTTTGTTGCAGTTCAATTAGTTTTTCAAAATCTTAGTAAGGTCTGTTGTGAAGGGCAATCGCATGTGCTGCATGAAGGCACTTTTCTGTTAAGGAGCTATGTGCTGATTGCAAGTTTACAATGATGCTCTCGATTTGGCCTTTTGGCTTGAGATTCGTGCACCTTAATGGGACTTGGATTAAAAAAGTTTGTAAATTTTCTTTCAGAGCTGATCCTAGTCATTACTTGCTATAGACCCCTGCACCCACTAACCACTTAGTCCACTCCAATCGTTTTGAATGCACGGATGTCTTGGGAATCTTTGCAAGTCGAACATCCAATTGACGTTTTGTTGAAATACTCCCATGGTCAGTTGAGATGAAATAGTAAGCCTGAGATTTGTTTCAACAGTCTGGGCCAGTACATACAGTAGTAGATGTCGATTGTCCAAAGCATAACAAATTTCTTGGCAGTGGTTTTTGTACAGATGCTTCTTCAACAGATTCTTCATGTTGCTGCTGTATGTGTACCTCCACTGGACGTCTGGGCATGGGAGCAAAGCATAGTTTTGATAGTTTTAGTGGTAGCGGCGACATATCAAACCACTACTGTTCAAAATAGTCTTCTGAAACGAATTGTGGTCTAATTGCGTGTGTCATTAGGATAGTTTTCTTTTTCTCACAGTAGTGGCGGGAAAGTGGAAATTCACATTACTTTGTTCCCTTGTTCCATGTCAATATTGCCGTCATCCCAAGTCCCCCCTCCACTACAGCCCTGGTATCTAACTTCTAAAATCATTTTTGAAATTTTAATTTGTGTTTAATAATGTTTTTTATTCCCTAATACACCATTAACGCATATTTTTTATCAGCTTTAAAAGTAAATACTTATAGAAATATGTATTTTAGTGATACTTGTATTTTTTTCAAGGAAATTTGCCCTGTGTTTTAAAATATCAATCAATTTTCATAAAAACAAACTAATTTCTTTAAAAATACACAGAAACATTTTGCAAGCACTATAATTTTTAAGACATTTACTATGTGTTAGGGTATACTATATGTATACATTGTTATAATATTTTTCCAAATATTTTAATGCACCATAGACTTGATTGGATACAACACAATCCCCAATAAATAAAGAGATCTACCATAATGTAATGTTAGTTTACTTTATTCAATAAGGATGCAAGCATATATAGCAAATTCTTTAACACATACACATAAACCCCAAAATTAATTCATAGATTGGTTAGATAATGTGTGAATATTCACATCTTTTAGCCACCCCTCATTATTCATGAATTAATCACAGTTTAGGACTCTCAAGCAATTGTTACCAAATATGGGAAACACATTTTTTTTGATAACATATAATATATAAACCATCGTAATTATGCCAAAACTGGTCAACAAAATTACCAATACAAACATTGATCTTCAAGAGTTTCAAGATCAATTTATTTTTCCGGAAAAATAGACTCTTTAAAAACCACTACAAAACGTCTTCAAGACTAACTTTTAAAAATATAATGAATTTGGATCCAACAAATATAAAAAACTTTCTTAGGCGAGTGTAGCAATTAAGTTGTTTGCAGCAGTTATATATTTTCAATATTATAATGCATAATTATTTATTAATTTACTTATCTGATCTTGATCCATTCATTTATATGGAAGAAACAAATTTTGGTAAATTATGTTATTCTGCTGCACTTATTTTACAAAATAAATTTAAACACCACGTTACAATGATCATTTATTTGTAGAGAGAATAATACATTTAAAATGCTCTTTTCCATTATGAACATATCATGCAAATAACCATAATAAACACAAAAATTAAGCATGGAAACTCTTATTGCTTCTAAGGGATATCTATTAAGAATTTTTTGTCTTGAATATAAGGAAAAAGTTTTCACGAAACATAGGCCCACTAATAAAGAAAAATATGAAGTTTACAGAGGAGTTTGTTATAGCAGTTACTCCTAAAAGTTTTTCAACAACAATGGCGTTTGCAATTCCATGCAAAGTACTTTTATCTAAGCTGTATAGCACTGTAGCTATAATACAATTTGTTAATAAAAGTACACAGAACACAGTGCTATTGGTCAACAGCATTATTGTCAATCGTCTTTCACCAGAACTTTTCTCCCTCTTACGGTTGTTAATCACATAAATAAAGTAAACATTGCAGAACGAGACAATAGCAAATGGAATTGTGCAGTAAAATCCCATTGCTACTGTAGCAGTATACCACAATGCAAAGAAAGGAGATGAATTCAACCTGCATCCTGAATCAACAATATCAAACTTAAAAAAGTATGGAAGAGCCAGAAGATAACAAAATCCAATAACAATGAATGAGACTCCATGTGCAAATCCTGAACTTGATTTTTGCTTGTACTGCACTGGCCAATGAATAGCAATTACTCTATCAAATGCCAAAACCGTCATGTGATATGAGCCACATAGAAATGTCCCCCACATGTGAAAATACAATGCCTAAAATTTGATGTTTATATAAAATTTTCATTCCTGCAGCCTATACTAGTGTACACACTTACAACTTCATGCATAACTTGTTCAGTAATTACAAAGTTCACAGCAAACAAATTCGCATACACACTTACTACTTTTTGCAAAACTTTTTAGGTTGAATAAATTTGTTGCAATTTTTATAAACTAAACCTACCAGGAAAATAGGATAGACTGGAGCAGAACAGACATCAGGGCAAAACGGACATTCTGACTTAATTAAATTTATTTATTTGTGAAAGTTATTTATAATGTACAAGTTGCTTTCAACTCATTTCCTATTGTCTACTGAAACAAGGGTTAATAGTAGTAAGAGATAGCAGGAAGCCCGTCCCAATGTGACATCCCGAAGTTCTCGTAGCACCTATGGTTATTTGCCATGTAAAAAATATTTGCTCTATTGGAAACGATCTAATGACCAAATGTTATTTTTTAATGAAATTTGTGTCTTTGATTTCTAGGATTTGTGCAGACTGATATAATTGATGACAAGATGCGTTTTTGACAAAATAAATGGAGCACAATAATTTTCAGACAAATTTATTTTTTACTGTTGAATTCAAGGATTTAGGCAAAGCTTGAAATTTAACATTATTTTTATGAGTACAATACTGCATGGATAAATATTAATAAAAAATGTAGTATGCAATAAGAAAAATATTACTAATATAACTATAAATTTAACAATTGTGTATAAATTGCACTAAATGTAAAAAGGAAGCCGACAATGGACAATAATTACAATTGATAAATTTCAGCAATGTGTATAATAAATCTTCACCTTGTAAAGTTTCCTCTTCATTCTAAAATATAGCAGCACTTCCACATTCACCCAGGAAATGGCCATCAGAATTGCGTTAACCATTTATTTAATGTGGCTGGCTTTCCCCAGGAGGTCAATTGTTGCCACGGACCAAACACATAGAAAATTAGTACTGAAATAAAATTATGCCTGAAATTTGGGACTATGGAGAAAAATTGTAAGCAGAGGGGTGCTATGCTCATATTATATTTCAACCTCTTTCCAAATTAATGCCTTTACAGCAACATTACCTAAATAGAGTAAAAGTGCAATATAGTGAACATAAATACATATACATTTATAGGCAGGTTATTTGAAACAACTTTATCCTAGATTACCGCAGATACCATCTTAATCAATGCTTAATAAAAAGTCATTATTAAAAACGAGATGATTTTTACAATCAAAAACACATGATGATTAAAAGTGCAAAAAAACAAAGACGATTTTATATACGATGAAATATATAAACAGGCCAAATTTAGGTGTTCTGTTAAACAGGTACAATAAAAAACGTTATTTTTACAATAAAATATACAAATGATTATAATTAATTAAATGCTGTAAAAAATTTCAACAAAAAATGCATTTATTTATGATGAAGTATATAAATGATTAAAATTTATACAAATGCTGTAAAATGTAAGACAAAAAATGTTTTTGTTTACAACAAAATATAAAAAAATAATCAATTTAGAAAATGTTTTAGAAATGTTTAAAATAAGTTTTATTTTATTTGACAAAGATTATAAAAAAAAAATTTCAACAAAAAATGTTTTTATTTATGATGAAGTATAAAAATGATTACAATTTAAACAAATGCTAAAAAATGTAAGACAAAAATGTTCTCATTTACAATAAAATATAAGAACTATTAAAATTAAAACAAACACTGTAAAAATTTATATCAAAGAAACATTCCTGTTTTCGATGACATACATAAATGATTAAAATTTTAATAATTCTGACTTGTTTTGATTTTTAACTCTGTTAGCGATAATATTCTTAGTTTATCAGATGTTTCTTTTAAAAACGTAATCAATTATATTTTTTAACGAATTATTGTCAGTTTTCCAACTGATGTTTATAACTGAAATGAATTGTGCACTTCATCACAAACAAGGACATATATTATTTTTACAGCATATGGTTAAATTGTATTTGTTTACATACTTCATCATAAATAAAAACATTTTCGTTGAAATTTTTTACAGCATTTGAATAATTATAATAGTTTATATATATTATTGTAAATAATAACGTTTTTTATAGTACCTTTTTAACATAACACCTAAATTGCTCCCATTTATATATTTCATCGTATATAAAACCGTCTTTTGTTTTGTTGCACATTTAATTGTTAATCATTATGTGTTTTTGATCGTGAACGTCATCTCGTTTTTAATAATGACTTGTTTATTAAGCATTAATTTAGCTGCTATCTGCAAGAACCCTGCAAACAGTTGTTTCAAATAGCCTGACTATAAAGGTATATGTATATATTCTCACTATATTGCACTTTTACTCTATTTAGGTAATGTTGCTTTGAAGGCCTAATTTTTGTAAAATGTAATCAGAGCATTGCACCCCTCTGCTTACAATCTTTATGCATAGTCACAAATTTCAGGCATCATTTTATTTCAGTTCAAATTTTCTAATTGTTTAGGTCCTTGGTAACAATAGGTCTCCTGGCGAAACCAGCCACATTAAATTAATGGATTAACGCAAATCTGATGTCCACCTCATGAGTGAATGTGGAAGTGCTGTCATATTTTAGAATGCAGAGGAAACATTGCAATTTGAAGATTTATTATACACATTGCTGAAATTTATCAATTGTAATTATTGTACATTGTCTGCTTTTTACATTTAGTGCAATTTATACACAATTGTTAAATATATAGTTATATTAGTTATATTTTTCCTATTGCATGCTACATTTTTTATTTATATTTATCCATGCAGAAATTGTACTCATAAAAATAATGTGAAATTTCAAGCTTTGCTCCAATCCAGATATTGTGGTTTTGCATCTTTGAATCAATTTTGCTTAAATTATAGCATGGTTGATATGCTTTGACATTGTTACAAAAAAAATAATTATTTGAGCTAGCCGAAATCCTTGAGTTCAACAGTAAAACCTTTGTAAGAAAATTATTGTGCTCCATTTAATTTTGTCAAAAACGTTTATCATCAATTATATCAATTTGCCAAATCGTAGAAATCGAAAATAAAAATTTCATTAAAAAATTTATTTGCTCAACTTTGTTTTGTCAAAAACATTTGGTCATTAGATGGCATCCAATAGATCCAATATTTTTCATATGGCAATTAGCAGCAGGTGTTACGAGAATTTCAGGTTGTCTCATTGGGACAGGCTTGCCACGGTATTTTACCACTGTTAATACAAGATGATAATCACTGTTTTGTCTCTTTACATAATAAACACGCACTTCACACCTTTAAATACCAACACTAAAGCAAAATTTCATTGTACGTATACAATGCAAGAAAGGGCACCCGTAATAAATATGACACCAACTGAATGCATTACATCAACAATGAATTGTTGACGGGCATACAAGCCTTAGGACAAGAAGATTAATTAATGCCACCACCTTCTGGGTTTGTAATTAATCATGACCCTAGGTGATGCAATCCAACAGTACTTAGCATCATAATTTGTGAAATATATATATATATATATATATATATATATATATATAGATAGATAGATAGATTCCAAGCATGAAAAAGCCATAAAATTTGAACTTTATTAAAATTTGGAAAACAAACAAAATTCCTTTTTTAATAACTGATGTATTGAGTACCTTGGATGAAATTTTAGTGTCATATTTTTCCAAATAGGCAATGACGATCATTTCAAAAAAAATTCAATTTAAATTTATAATGACATCAATTTAAGCTAATTATTTAAATCATAATTCAAAATGGTCACTTATAAATGAACTTAAAAGAAAAAATGGAAATAATTATTTAAACTGCTTGGAGTAATTTTGATAAAACTCTCCTAATCCTTCAAAAATGATTGTTAAAATATTTTTTGTATTGAATTATACTAGAAAACAGGTTAGAAAATGTTCAACTAAATTTATTTAAATATAAAGAATTTTTAGGAACAAGAAAAAATGTATTAATTAGCCAAAATTAGTCTGAATTATAAAAAATCATTAAGGATTTTATCTAAAGTAGGAAGAAATATGTCAAACTATGAGACTCGACAGACTTAAAACCTCTGTCATTTGGGAAATATGTGCAGAACAGTTGTAACATGAAGATGAATACAACTAACGGATCAGCTTAAGAAATTTTCGTTTTTATGCTTAACTTTACAATTAATGATATTAGATATAAAAAGTTAAAGATGCATAACACTTTACTACTTAAGCTGTGTCATTCAAGATGTGAACTTAAGTTATTAAATTTTAATTCTCAAAACTATGCTTAGATTTTAAACAGGACTGCAAATGAATTTAACTAAAAAAATTACTAATATAGTATTAAATTAGCTTTTGTTGATGTTCGGATCAAAAGCATTCTAAAATTGCGTATCTTAGCAGTTTCAACTGATAGTACGTGTCTGAACACATTATAGTCAAGTTGACGAATCTCTTTTGAGGTCATGCGAACCACGACTCATGGGATTTACATGTAAATGGAACTAAATATTTCACTTAGATTATTATCAAGCTATCAATCTATTATATTTATTATTTTATTTTAAAAGTTTCTATTCCATTACAAATGTTTTTACAAATGTAAGTAAGAAAATTGTGTGCACTTTTATAAATAAAAATTTATATATGTTGGATATTCTTCCTTATTAATTCATTGAGTTGCTGCTGGAATGCATGTCTTAGTATATAGTACTTTGTGTGATGATGTTGATCTTAGTAAAGTTCTAGTATTTTCCATTCTGCTTTCCTGAAATCTTTTATTTAAAAGATTATTATTATCGTCAAATATCTTTTTTGATGATTTTAGAAATTGCGATTTGAATGTATTATTGATTTTTGAAAATAAGTGATCTTTGTTTAGTTTTGAAATCTTGGCGAATAGTTTAATAGGTCTTCTTAAAACTTTAATTTTCTTTTTCGTTAATCCTGAACAAATACTTCAGATGCATATAGTTTATTTGGCTTGATATTGAATATATATAAATTTTGGTCATTCTTCATATAGTTTAGTAAATATGAAAATGATGATAATATATAATTCACTTTTTTTCTAATAGATTCAACATGTTCTTCCCAATTCAGTTTATTATTTATGTATAATTCTAAATATTTCACTCTCTTTGCAATCGATTTTGAATTTTCTTTAAGAGTCAAGCAAATTTATTGCTAAAATAAACAAACAAATTTCGAACTTTTTTCTAATAAAATTCTTTATATTGATGTTTTTTACATTATGATGTACAAAAATTTTTTCACATGAATTACTAGCATTAATCTTTAGGTTTTATTCTAGCTATAGCTATCTATCTATCTATCTCTCTCTCTCTCTATATATATATATATATATATATATATATATATATATATATATATATATATATATATATTAGACCCCCTCATATTCAGGTGATCCTCACCAATTTCAACTGCTTCGAGTAATTTTGATAACACTCTCCTAATCCTTCAAAAATTTTTAAGTAAACTTGGGAAACTGTTAATTAAAATGTGTTATCTGATAATAATAATAGATAAAATTAAACATTGATATAGTTTTTAGTTCAATTGAATTAAGTGTACTTGTTAGTATAACGGAGAGGTTTTCCCAATCCAAAGTTTTTTTTACAACTATATTAAAATAATATAGGGTTGTAGCTTGGTGTACTGTATCAAGTTGGAAAAAAGGAATTTGAATTGTTTCATAGTAAAAATTATCAAAAATATATAAAACGTGCTAATCATAGGAATTTGCCCGATTTTGTTCGATATAGGGACGAACTTTATTATTTTCTGCTGTAAATGGCATACAATTTAAAGATTTATCACATTTTATTGAACTAGAATTTGACTCTTATTTGAAGTTGTGTGCCAAAAAGAAATTAATTACAGTTTTGGCAAGAAATCGAAATCCTTTGATATTGCACTTCGCGTAATGTATATTTTCTGTATGCTTTCATTTTGACTGTGTCCCATTCAAAGCAGTAAATATCGTTAAAATGTGCTTAATGAATCGATCCATAATAGAATAAATTTGCTAAAGTACTTAAAATTCAAAACATATTCTGCTATTAAGCAATGCAATACAATAAAAAGTAAGTCTCGCACTCATTTTAGCCCTAAATTTTGATTTCGATTATATCTATTTCTTTTTGAATACAGAGACGTGCACAATGGAGAGTGACATCTGTACCAGTTTAAGCTCGACTGGATTTCTGCGTTCAGCTCGGATTGAGTTAGGGTACAATGCATAGCTTGATTGATACAAAAGATACGAATACCATCCACTTCTCCATTTGAAAACGATTTAAGTCGCTAAGTAATACCATTTAATGGCTATGTTTACCCTATCAGAAATGGATCCAAGAATTTCAAATCAAAATCTAGATTTCGGGTCATGGCCGGTTCGAGTAGAATATTTTCGGGTTGGATTTTGATAGTGAATACTCTGATCGGGTCGGGTTCGGGTCAATGATAAAGTCATATTGTGACTCTTTAATGCACAAACAATGTTATGTGTAAGTGAATGTTGAGACTGTCATTCTAATCGTGTTTGTAGCACTAGATATACATTAAATGCAATTGTTTGAAAAATAATGGGATATTCCTTTACCTTGTTGAAATATTAGGAAGCACTGAGGTATTGTATAAGTAGAATAGCATTTTATAAGTGCAACCTTATACTATATGTCAATTGTTTCTTTGAATCCTCAAACAGCTTTCTTTCTGCCCTTTAGTAAATGCAAATTATAATGAAAATTTTAAAATAATTTGCAAGTAAAACAACTATTGAATAACAATACTTAATTTAATTATTGTATTGTTTAATTTTGACAATGTTTTTAAGCAAAGCTGTTAAAAATGTTGATAATTATTTAAAAAACGTTAAAAAACCTTCATTATCCATAAGTTTTAAAAAAAGTTCAAAAAACGTTAGCCAATTTAAATTTCAACAAGTGTATAATGACAACTTTTTATTTGTATTTCTTGCGCGTGTGCTATACCATTTAGCCAATTTCAGATTCGATTTTATTGGTTTGTGCATTTCATTATCATCATTCTTTTGGTAATTTTACATGTAGGCCTTTTGAGTTTACTCATTTTGAACTATTTTTACAGCTTATGTTATCTTGGGCTTGAATTTTATTTCAGTGAAATAAGGAATAAAGGACCTGAATGGAAATATGTTAACGTCATCGATTCTTCTACTGAGGGATTCTGCTGCCCTGCCAAAAGTGACTTGCTTATTTTTATAATGCTCCTATTACCGATCTGCGGGTCGAATTCGGGCCCATTTTACTGGGAATACAGCAGTGGGAAAATGTCAAAAGGAGCCTCCAAATGCTTACATGGAAATGGAATCGTTAGAAAATCTAAAGAAAACTGAATTGGAAAAGAAGCGAAAGCAAAGCGCCAAATAACTGGTGTTCTTCTCGAAAAGACCTACATGCTGTACACCAACAACTTGCTTGGGGATTCTCTTCGGCGGGTATTTTATTTAATTTTATTGACAATATATAATTCAAAAAACCCTTAAGGCCATAGCTGACAATAGGTGGTCTTTGAAACCACCTACGCGCAAATCTTTAACCGGACCTCTTTTGGAGGCGAATACTCTTCCATCGACGCTGAAATGCTTGTAATTTACGAAGATTTGGAAATTAGAGGATATACAACTGCTTCAGATGGATGCACCAACACTCATGGTAAAAGCCAAAGGCGACATGTTCTTTGGATCGTAGGATACCAAGAGAGCTACCAAGTACGCCCAATTTATATTGAGTATTCTTATCGACAATTTCTGGAAATCGGATAAAAGAATGTGGTGCAGATTGTCATATATAATGCAGCAAACTGCAAGGCCAGTGGGTTACTTCTTCAGAAAAAACTCGATCACATCACCCGGCAGCTTGTGGATCTCATTGTCTGGACTTACTATTGGAAGATTTTCCAATAGCTATCCCATGGGTCGCCAAAAATTGTAAGGAGAGAAAGGAAATAGTGCACTTTATGTCAAGCCATCATGCGACAATGAGTATATTCCATGAACACTCTAAACTGCAGCTCCTCAAACCAAACGACACCAGGTTTGCAACCCAATTTATTTGTCTAAGCCGAGTTTAGGATGTAAAACAATGTCTGCAAGAAACAGTTGTCGACCGGAAATTTGTAGAATTTGCAAAAAATTCGAAAAATTCAGAAGCTGCCCAGATTATCCAAACACGCACTATGGACGAGGCATGGTGGGGGACGACAGAGAAGGTTTGTCTATTTTTGAACCGGTTGTAAAGCTACTGCAATTAACAGATCAAGTTATCTCGTGTCTCGGGAAAATATACTTCAAAATGTTTAAATTAGTTCAAATTCTTGATGCCAAACATAAAACTTTATTGGGCCAGAAAAATCGAAAATTCGGGATGCCTTCAATAATCACTGGGCTTCATTCTATAACAAGCTGCTCAGTGCTGGATTTGTACTGTATCCAGAGTACAATTTTCCAGAATATTCACAGGGTGCGAATGAGGATGTTGTGAGTGAATTCATTAATATGGTAGAAAAATATTACCCAAACGCTGATGATAAAACAAAGTGCATGCAATAACTTTCAAAATTCAGACAAAAAAAGAAATATTCGGTCGCCTTTCTGTCTAAAATTCGGTTAAAACGATGCCCTCCCACAAATTGTGGTCCAATTTTGGTCAACTATGCCTGAGTTACAGAAAATTGCTTTAAGAATATTGTCACAGCCTGTGTCTGCATCAAGCGGTGAGAGAAATTGCTCTGCCCATGATGTTATTCACCGCAAGAAGAGAAACTGCATTGGGTGTGAATAATCTGAGAAGCTTGTGTACGTATATTCTAATATACGTTTTCAAAGCAAGTTGGAAAATTTGTCATATGAGAAAGCAAATGTGAACTGGGATGCAAAATAAAAGCTAAGCTGAAAGAACTCAGCATTGGGTAAACTTTTCAATTTTTCCTTTTCAAAAATAAAATTTTGTTGAACATGGTTCAATTTTCAAGCATAATTCCCTTAGAATTTAATTTACGTTTTACTACGCTTTTTATTGTTTTTTTAAAAACGTAAAAAACGCTCAAAATGATTGAAAAATAAAAAACGTTAATGAACTTACTAAACAGCTCTGTTTTTAAGTCTATTTCCATAGCGTGGAATAAATTATCTAAATTCTATCTAAAAGTGCTATTTTATGGCGTGACCGCATACAATCTCCTATATGTTCCCTATTATAATCAGGTCAAAATGTGGAGATATGGAGATTTGTCATAATGTCGCTATGAAAAGAGTAATATAAAATGTTTATTAAAACTACGATTTACAATGATAGTGTAGGACTATATACATACATAAAAAGGCACATGAATTTGACTTGTTAGTTTGTCTGGTCAGCATGTTAGTTTAACATTCGTTTGCCTCATATTTTAACATTTATAAGATTGCATAGTTTTGAATTTCAAATGGGCAAAGGACATGCAAGGTTTGTGATTGAATACCTACAAATAATGAACTTATTGATTTGTTCCAATTTCGGAAGTCATAATTTCTGGAATTGTAATTTTTAATTCAATGCTTTTATTTTGCATAGAAAGAATAAATTATTTCATTTTATGTTCATTAAATATTTTTTCCTCATGCATTACATTAACAATCACAATACAAATGAATCATTCCCTTAAGCAACCTAAGTATATGCACATTAAAATTCTTAGGGATATACAGACCTGAAAGTAACAAATTATCAAATCATAAATACATGTACAGTGCACATTGTGCATATATAATTTTATAAAAATTTCTCATTGCAATTTCTTGGAAATCTAAGTAATCAAAATGAATATGCATAAAAATGAGAAAGCATGGTATATATGGACGAATAAAATGCAAATTACCCCAAAGCCTAACAAGCATTTTATTGGAAGAAAGGCAGCAACACAATGCATACTGCTTCACGATACAGAAAGATTTCGTGACGACATAAAAATGCAGGTCAATTTAGAGCAATTGCTAAAAATATTTCTTATGCCATGTATTAAAATAGCACGTGAAATCAATTTTCGTACACCATCGCGCGACAGAAATATTACATAGCAAGAAATATTTCGTGCAATGTAGATTCTAATAAATACAATATATTAATGACATATTTCTATACTCTATACTAACTAATGTTTTAATTAAGGGTAAAAGCAATGGTATAATAGGATATTCTAAAAATGACGAAAATTAGCTTGGTCAAATATTTTGCTTTGAAGCTAATTAAATTAATTCCATTAATTCAAGTTGAGAATGTGCACAATACACAGCCCTGGTTGAACGTGTTTATGACCCCTGCTATTGCAAGGGAGGCTTATGAATGCTAGACCAAAGCTGTAAAACGAGGGCATTTGTTTACATTATTTATGGCCAACAGAAATCATAATTTTTTATTCAACCTTTATAATAGCTGCATGCAGTTGGATAAGCGCATTGTTTTTATATTTAAGTTCAGGTACCTAAGACTTTGTTCTTATTGAAAATTGAAGGGAGCTGAAATGAATAATTATCAAAAATAAAAAGTGTTTGAATAAATTTTTAAATACAAAAAGTGAACATTGGGATGACATTAGTTTAATTCATTGAAATCTTTTGGGTTACAAAGCCAAATATAAACCTATGTATAAACCCAAGTTAAACAAAGCGTTTTGTTGTAAAAAAAAGGGGCAATTCAAACCGGTGGAACTATCTTAAATCTTACCACAATCTTACAGATGGCATTATCAAGAAAATTTATAGAATTTGTTCACCAATATCAGTAACACAGAGTCTTGTACTATAACCAAGACTGTGCATGTGTGGAATGATGTTTATCGTCAAACTTTTAGAAACACCCTTTGCTTGCAACAGTCAAAATCGTTGCTCATGAGGGAATTTTTTTATAACAGAATGAAAACACATGTTGCATGAGGGAAAAACATGGAAGTATTATGTGACAGGAGAAGCCATAGTCTAACCAAGATCACATGCACAGCTGTGTACCTCAAGCCTTTGCAAAGAAAATAGTGTCTTTTGTTTGCCAAATCTTTTATGACAAAGCTGTTGCTGCATATTAAACCTTAAGGCATAAACTTAGAATCGGAGAGGAAGAGAACCATTTTTAGGCTAATCGTTGTTTGGTTGCACGTGTGTGAATGTGAAATATTTGTGTTCTAGTACTAACATGCATGTGAGTGTCGTCAACTATGGACCATAATCTTCACTAGTGTTAAGTAACTTGATAAAATTCGTGATGTTATGTCATCCTCTTTGTGGTCAGTAGATGAAGTTCAGCTTCAAAAGCTCGCAAAACAAACTTCAAAGGTATCAGTCCTCTCTACACGATCCAACATTTCGGTTGCAGAGTGGCCATTGACTCAGCATAACTTCACCTATGTGTTAATATGTGTGTTTTCTGATTAGTCGCTTGTAAGTCCACTGGCTAAGCCAATGCTGGTAATTTTTACATTGATATTGCAAATACCAATGTTGCTGCAGAAACTAAAAACCTCCATGCACTTTTGAAATATGAGTTTATGCCGCACAAGTCTAACATTGCACCTTCCACCTTGTGCTTTAAATTGATTATTGTAATTAAGGAAATTCGAACAACAGTCCATCGATATGTTCACAATATGCAGTTATTGACGATGCATAATATACTTGAGGTCAATTCTTTTGAATTGTTCAATTAAATGCCAAAAACATATCATCCATGATACACTAAAGACGGCTTAATAAAGATTTCATCTATTAGTAACCAACAAGCACGTGATCTAGGTTCCTGATTGGCAAAAATGTCTTAGGAAATTCTGTATCATTAACATTCTTTGTTTTTGACGTGATTCTCTGTAGAGTTCTTTCAGAAGGAAAACAGAAATAGTCACGAATTTGTCAATATAGAGCTCGACTTGTAGCATACCATGAAAAAGCATCAATGATATCATGAAAATTATATACTCTACTATTTTTAGGCATATGTAATGCAACATGAATTCATGTGTTTTGTCTTCTTCAGTGTTATCAACATTTAAACGAATTCACTTAAAAGCTTCATAAATTTCTTACCAATAACGAATAAATTCCTTTTCTAATAGAAATATTGGAGAAACAGCTTTCCCATAGCTATAAAGTTCAACTTTTACTTCATTTAATTGTAAACAGGTATCGATCTTAAACGACTTATCAAAATTAAAAACAACATATATGCTACACTTTTGAATAGTGCCACAATGTTAAGCAGAAACATCATAGTTATATTAATACTACATAGTCTAAGTGTTACATCTTGCAAAATTCAAGTTATGATTAGACTCTATATTTTCTTCTGAGTTTTTTTGCAGAACTCTAGTGATGGGTGCAAGAAATCATATCACCTTCCTTAATGTGATGTGAATCACCCCAATAAATTCCCATTAAGCAATTTATGTGGGCAAAGTACTTTGTCCACATAAATTGTTTGCTGGAATTGTTTTGATTATTTATATGTAGCAATATTGCATAATAACTATCTAATACACAAATAATATTTTTGAATGATATTGTAGAATGCTTGACTTGTGGTAGAAGCACATGCAAAACTCAACAAGCATTCAATCTTTAGAAATGTTAAAACAACTGATGAAACTACTAGTTATTATGTACTTCTATCTTTCGAGAAAACAAGAGCATGTTCATTCCATAGGTAACAAGTATTCAGACAACAAGTTAATTCCAAACTTCTTAAAGAATCAAGCCTTCAGCTGAAGTGATGAATCATTTCCAATACCTAATTCTCAGCTCATTTTAGACTAGAGAAAATACAACAATTATAGCTACATGCAAACCGCGCTTCTTAATAGTACTCATCCTTATACCTAAAATAAATATAATAAAAGATAATAAAGGGGCAATTTGTAAAAAGTCTGTTATCTGAGAAATGCTAAAATAAAAGGTTAATCAAATATACAGCTGGGAAATTTATAATAGCAAAAGCAACTAGAAGCTAGGGTAACAAAACTTCAATTAGAGAATTCACACTTTCTGCGTATTTACAAATAATAGCAAACAGTAAAATCACTTATTATCAGACGGTGAGTAATTGCAGAACAAATTAGCAAATGATACTGCGATGTCTGATTTTTAAATTACGCAAACAAAATGGATTCCTCATATGAGCGACCAATCAAAATACAAAGAAATATTAAATCATTAGTTGTTCAACGACTGTCATCAAATATTATTAAATCGACACAAATTGTCATTTTACAACTCTGATGCAAATATACTACAATATAGTGTTACAATTGCAAAAATTTTTTTTAATAGGGTGTTTCGCCTTGGATCTTTTAAACAAACAATTTTCTGAAGCAATTCTTCACTTGTCACTTGAGGTTTTCTCAGTAGTTTGACAAATAGGCAATTAACTAGGAGCACATGAGAGAAGAGCATTTGGAAATATACAGGGTGGACAGACATGCATTTCACAACCACCAGATAAAGCCTTTTATTCTGTACCATGAGGCCAATGTAATTTGCAAATACCCAATTGGAATACAATTTGGTAGAGCTACAAATTAATTTTACACATTTCTTATCTATAGGAAAACGATAAATCAAAACACTCTTTATTTGTTTTATTTCCTGAGGTACAGTAAACAAAGGAACACCTATGAGGCATGTAAAAACTAATATAAACTATTGTATTTTGTGTAATATTTTAATGCATAAAGAAAGCAGAAAGCACAATAAGTCAATCAGAGAATATTGAAATTTTTGTGAGACGTTAGTGTGTTTTAATTGATTAGTTTTTTACGACGCCTTTTAATGATTATGATAGAAAGGCGTATCAACTACTATTAGACATTTACCAATTTCAAAGCTGGATTCTGGTTTCCTAAGGACTACAATTATAAATGTTTGCTTGAAAGTAAATTAGGCTTGGGGAAATACAATAGGTTCTATTGTTGATAGCAATCGCATCAAACAAAAGTATCTTAATATATTTGTAGATTTCTTTGCAGATGAAAAAAAAACCCTGGCTTGTGAAGATGTCAAATGATCAAAATCAATTATTCTTTTTACTCTATAGCAACTTTCATATTGTGAAAGGCATTCGCAATAACTAGCATTCTGAAAAGCTGCAGTACTTGCAATTTTACGATTTTGAAAACGTTTCTGACATTTTATTGGCAAATGGACTGATGTATGAACATTATTTAAAGTTGAAGAGAACGCTGTTCTGCATTTGTCTCCTCTAAATGAGAAGGAAATTTCACCTTACAACAATTAACTGCTAAGGCCACGGTTAGACTAGTGATTGGTTCAAAAGTGATCCATTACATTTTGATTGAATCGCACGTCTAACCACCCGAGATAATGAGCGATGTGATGATCACTAAGAAATCGTGCACATTCGATTTCCTTGTGATCGTCACGTCGCAAATTATTTAGGGTGGTTAGACATGCAATTCCTTTAAATGTGATAGATCACTTTTGAACCAATCACTAATCTAACCGTGGCCTAAAGGTGAATCTTGCTTTGAAGGTTTTTTGTGAACAAACAACCACTGCTTTAATGTAATTTTCCAAAGCAAATGAGTCTACAAGGGCCACTGCTAAGTTGGTCCGAATTATGTCTTCACTTTGTCGAATATCAATATCAATGTTAAATCAAAATTTGAGGGGAAGCGAATTTGAGAGCCGATGTCAAGTTAAGTTACGCCAGAGTCCGATATCTTCCAGTGGATACCTCCAAAGCGTGGTGCACCAACTGCTTAGCAATGGTCAATCTGTGTGAGCTCTCATTGACTACTGCTGCAGTATACAACGGCGTACGCAGGATTTTTTGACGGAGTGACATTTTGGTTGTGACCAAACCGGGGCAGAGCATCATAGCACTTTTTGAAAATATTGAGGAAATAGACCCTGAAAAATGCACTTCACAACCTTAGATAATAAATTTTTCATTTTTTATCCAAAAATTTTTTCTTTATCTAGTCAAAATCACTTTTGAAAACTTGACGGGAGACATTCCACTATATCCCTTCTTGCATACGCCACTTGCAAAATACAAACATGACTATATTTTGTTTGGACAATTTCAAGGTGATACCACTGATGAGTTATTTGCCAATTTTCGCCGTTATGGTGGATCGAATTATTATAGTACTAAATCACTGCTTATGGAAACTCACAACATTGATAAAGTAAAGCTGATAGCTAGTGGAAATGATTTAAATTAGCTGCTTATTATGTTGCTGGCTACATTTAAAAACGTTTTTAAACTTATTTAAAAGTCACTAAGCAAATTTGCTCTGATAGTTTATTATTCCAAGACTTACTTAATCTGGGATATTTGCCTTGGCCTAATGAAAAAATTATATATTGCACAGTGCTCTTTGACACAATTGACTTTATCAATCGATCTAAATTCTGCAGAGAATGTATTTTTAAATATTTGATAATGTTCGTGTCTTTTACTTTCAAGATGACTGAATTTCCACAGAAGTTTTTCGAATTTTAAGTAGCATTCGTTTAAATAATTGGTGTAGATATGTTTTCATTGATGTAATTACAAAATTTGATGACCAGAAAATAGCAAAATCGTCATAATTATCTTGATTATTATTTAATAATTTTTGTCATATATTTCTGGCAATTCTTATAGATGTCGTCTGCGAATATGATAAACATTCTTTACTCAAGCAGTAGGAATATATATTGGAGAAAAATCTCCACTTTGAGGGAGTCAATTGTTTTCCTTTAACTAAGGATATGTTGTTACCAATCTCAATGCTTAATTTGGTGAGGGCAAAATTCTCTAAAGACTTTCGTTAATTAGCTACTGTTAAGTACTCAGTACTTAATTTTTTAATGTTACAGTAAATTTTACGCCGTTACTTCTAAATTATTAACATCGTCGTTTGGGGTAACTTTGTTACCCCAAATTATAAATTCCATATTATTTAATACAAAATACATTTAAAGAATTTTAAAGAAAATTTGAACGCTTGTAACACTTTTCTGTAGTATTTTGTAAATATTTGCATGGAAAAAACATCTTTTCCGCTATTTTTCAAGTGGAGACCTTGTCGCACAAGCTTTTTCCGAAAATATTTTTTGATGAAATAATAGTATTATAAGTTTTTCTCTGAAACTCTTTTGACAAAAGAATGGTATAGTCACTCGAATTTGAATTGCATAGTATTGATTAATAAATTCGATTTACTCAACAATGAACTTAAGCCAAGAAAACGTACGTGCAATTATGTTTTGCAACTGGAAGAGAGGATTAAATTCTGAAAAGATGGCAGCAGAGATGTTTGAAACTCTAGGCTCTAATGTTGTGACATCAAGAACATGCAAAAATTGGATCACGAAATTTGAGAGTGGAAATGAGAAGCTGCAAGATGCTGAACGTTCTGGCCGCTCGTCAAATGATTTCTTAAATGAGGAAATTGAAGAATTCATTAGAAAAAACAAGCATGCGTCATACCGAGAAATAGCAGAAGTGTTAGACGTACATCACAGCATTATTTGTAGACACTTACAAGATATGGGAAACGAATACGGTTTTGTTTAACATTTGTTTATTAAATGTTCAAATATTGTTTGTTCAAATATATGTTTGTTTATTAGCTAATATATTAACTATTTATTTACTTAATTTTTCGGAAAAGACTTATGCGACAACCCTATATAATAGAGTCATCATCCATTGACACATATAGTCACACATGTATTTGACACAGGTAATGATACAATTATTACTAATAGACTTATCTACGAGCCGAGCTTCTAACATACCAAGCCGAGCCGAGCCTTTATTAAGCCAAGCAAATTTCTTAGTTTGCTTATGTAGATTTTTCGTACTCTTTCATTCAATACACCTTTGTTATAATCATATTTTAAAATGCTTGTTAAATAACAGCAAGTGCGATGTAAATAAATGAGAGCAAAATTTATCATGTTAAAGACAAACTCATCTGACTACTTCCAGCAATTGCGACCAGTACAATAAAAACATATTGTTTGTTCATTGTTCATTTTCCTTTGTTCTTCTATAACGTTTGTGGTAAATTGAACTCATTGAGATACATTTAAGATATCAAGAATAGAGAACATTTACTTTTGCTCAAATATTGCCAAAGTGAAATGTTGTGAGATATGATAACTGATGAATTTTGAAAGTTTTCTTGTATATAGT
The DNA here is from genome assembly GCA_900660155.1 of Hofstenia miamia. NCBI lineage: Eukaryota > Metazoa > Xenacoelomorpha > Acoela > Hofsteniidae > Hofstenia > Hofstenia miamia. The sequence goes on from CABFPE010000290.1 coordinate 855,118, forward strand.
GTATCGATTTTTTTTGCAAAGTGCCAAAAATTTGTCAAAAAATAATTTAAAAGATGGCATGAAGTAAACCAAATGTCGATAGCAATGTTAAAAACTTGATTTAGATTGGTTAAGTCAAAACCATTATCAAAATATCTTCATTAATTGAATCTTGTAACCTGATTGAAGAGCTTCATCACCAACTTCCTAAACTATTTACAAGCATAATTAGAGACTTGAAAGTACAGTTTCATGTATGCAATGTAAGACATAAAATGATTTGACATAATCCGGTATTCTTAATATTTGCTAGATCAAATAAATTTGGTTCATGAAGTTACCCCATATGGCGATAATCATAGAAATGCAGTTAATATTGTAAATAAAGCTGCTAAACATTGCTGCTATTGTTGGCTTACCGGAATTTCCTGTTTTTCAGCAACGTAATTAAAGACTGTAGAGCTACAGAAATACCCCATACGACGTAGAACAGTTAAGGGTTTTGTATATTCTATTACTAACACTCTAATAAAGCATGGCTGGATTATCAACTAGTGTTCATTCACTAAGTAAAAAATTGAAAGCGAGATGTGTGTTCAAGATATTTTCAAAATATTGTGCTCATTCTCAAGAATTTTTGAATTACTGCAGTAATGTTAATATATTTAGCTAACTATCTTGTGTCTGCGTTTCTAATCATTTTTAGGAGAATCTGAAATTTAGAAGTAAAAATTTTGACTTGTGAAATTAGATGTCACAAGTTTAAAGAAAATACTACACTTGTTAATCTTCAAACTTATCTAAGTCAAATTCAAATTAATCCTAATCAAGGATCATTCCATACAACATATGCAATTTGTGATACACAAACGTTTTTTAAACGTATGACTGCACTTTTGCTTGAACTCTTGAAAATGGAACCTGAACATTCACAATTGGATTCTGATGATGTAGCTGTGATTGATCACTCAAGAGAAGGTATTTTAAAAATTCTGAATATGTCTTCATATGTATCAAACTCTAAGTATTCTTTGTATGTTTCTAATCGCAATTCTTATTACGTCCATGCTTTAGTTATTGCTTGTGTCTCCACACTTACTATTACTTGTTCATAATAACATTAATTGATTTTATTATTGTAGTTTCTAATCCCTGTAACAGTTTCTTTGCAAATATACTTTATCAATTATATAGAGATTAATTACAGACTTTATGTACAGGGTTATCCAGTGGGGATTTGTATTAAAAATTTTAAATATTTGGCAAACATCTAATTATAATTAGAAAAATTTTGATCCAACTTTAATTCTGCAGTCTTCGTTCAACTTTTTAATGGTATAATTTATGTTTGCAATAAATGGTATTTTATGTGTTATCCTTCTTTATGTTTTAATAGGAATGTAAAGATAAAACACTATTTTATGAATAACCTCTTGAAATTCATTTTTGAAGCTACATTTAGAATGAATATGAATTGATTAAATTTCCAAACTACTTTTCTATTGATATTTTCCTTTCAATTCATTATTTACTGCAATCTATAGAGTAACGAAGGTTTCAGTATAACACTTCTCAAAATTGACATTGATTTCAAAAATACAGGGTTGAGGGTAAAATAGTGATATAGTTAGGGTTGCACTGCTTCCCAGGCAAATATTTCTAAAACGGATTGCATATTACAATTTGCGAATCTTTTATTAATCATGGTATAGAATTGTGGTCTGTTTTCATTTCGTCATACATGTTATCTGTGAATTTTTATTTTAAGCAGTTAAGGTCACATTAATTTAAGAAAGCATTGAAATTTAAATTCGAAGTTGTACATGCACACAGCTATGAAGAGAGAAATTTCAGATTAATGAGAGCTAGCAAGGTGTGTGTGAAAAGTTCGATTTTTGAAAAATAAGAATCAAGCAATTCAATTACAACAATTATATGTTTCAAGACCGAGATAGATATTGTTACACTTAAATTTTGGATTTACCCATCTGCTATTACCTTCAATTTGCGTAAATTTACAATTAAGTCATACAGTGCATGTAATTTTCCAGTGTTAATTAGCAAAATTACAATAAAATTTTGTGTTGATATAATATGTCAACCTAAATTTAAAGTGATTTACATATTCAGATCTTCGATGTTTAAATTGTGAAAGAAGTTGATCAAAATGAATCAGACCAGAGTAAATATTGGGACAAACTCTTAAATATTATTTTCTGAATATGAGGAAAAAACTCTTACGAAACATAGGGCCACTTATAAAATAAAATATAAAGTTTACAGATGAGTTAGTTACATCCGACACATTTAAGCATTTCTTAACCAAATGAGAGTAGGCAATCCCTTGCAAAGTACTTTTATCCAAACTGTATAACACCGTAACTAATAGACCGCTGGACAATATAAGGAGGCAGAACACAATGCTATTGGTTAGCAGCATTATTGTTAAGCGTCTCTCAGCAGAAGTTTTTTCCTTTTTACGGTTGTTAATCACATAGATAAAGTAAATGTTGCAGAATGATACCAAAATAAATGGAATCAAACAGTAAAATCCAATCGCTACCATTGCAGTGTACCACAAGGCAAAGAAAGGCGTTGCATTTAATGTGCACACAGAATTGACGACTTCAAACTTAAATAGGTTGGGAAGAGTGAGAAGATAGCAAAATCCAATAATAAAAATTGTAACTATGTGTGCAACACCTGGATTTGATTTTTGCTTGTACCAGACAGGCCAATAAATTGCAATTACTCTGTCCAGTGCCAAGGCCGTCATATGAAATGAACTGCTTACAGATGATGCCCATGTGTGTAGATAGAATATCTAAGATTTAAATTTTATATTAAACATTTTATTTGAGTAAAAGAAGGAATTCAACAATGTGAAATTCGTTTTACTCAAAATTTATAACATTGCAGACTAAATTTTACAATATGCCAATTAATATCCTACATAGAACGCCATCTAGCGTGTAAATATGTTCTATATAATGAGACAAATGGAATTCTAAATTTGTATATCAGTATACTACAATTAAAAAAAGATTAAAGCAAGAATTCAATTTTTTCCCAGAAAACCCAAAGGATTGCAAGAGAGGTCTACTATTTAACCATTTTATCCCATTGTAACAATATGGCAACACACAATTATATTCATATTGTCGAAGATTTCTCCTAACCCTAATAAGAATTTTGAAAATCATTGGATATGATTATATCTATGAATAAATGTGTTCCCTTTTCATTGTGAAAACGTGCACTAAGATTATCTCTGTTCCTGTAATTTGAGTTTGCTGTTTAAATGTCAATGTTACCACTGACTACGAAGTGGAATACTAAGTAAAATCAAATTTGGTTGGAAATATTTTAAGATCATAATGTTTAAGTGTGACTTTCTGAAAAAAAACACTGGAAATAGATAAAGAGAATTAAAACTTAATCACACTGTGTCTTACATTCAAAAAATTGAATTCATACCTTACAAAAGTATAGATTGAGATTTTGAGGTGAATATCCAAAAAAATCACCTCCCAGCATAACATAGCCCTCATTTATGATCACCATTGTGTCCCAAAATGCTAGGCATTTCAGCAATGTTATTGACGAATTTTGAATTTTAAAATTCGAAGCAGTTAAGTAGCAGCAAATATTCAGAACAATGCCAACTGATGTAATTACCATTCCAACTACTGCAAGAGTATTTGCCAACTTATATTCCCAATAATCATCAACTCTTGCAACTGTCACATTACTCATACCTATAAAAGATTACTGTATGATTCATGTAGAGATATATCTAAAAATATTTTCATTGTTTTCACTTTCATTTATGCATATTCATTGCCTCATAAATGCATCTACAATAAGGCTACCATTAGACTATGTGATTGGTCACGCGTGATGTGTCACATTTTGATTGAATCGCACGTCTAACCACCCGATCATAGTCCAACCGTAGTCTAAGCGACAAAATCTTGGAAATCTATGAATGGTAACACGCTTTAGCTGAGTTCCATGGGAAAATTGATTTTATATACAGAAATATGCAAGTTCAAGAAATAATATTATTTAACAATAAAAATTAGTCGGTTTGCGCTATTTTTCATTATTTGATGTTAGAATGCATTAATTATGAATTTTATTAATTAACATATAATTCAGTGGCATTTAATGTCTAAATTTTTTTCGCCTATACAACCAGTGGTAGTACAGCTATCACTGGTGAAACATTGATTGCTAATCAACAGCCAGGTTTTCGAAAAAAGACGTTGCAAACTTAAATTTGTTAGTATATCAAACGTAAGAATCAACATAAGATTAAAATTTAATACATAATAGCAATTTCGTGACATGTTGAAATATAAGCACAAAAAGATAACACAATTTTATAAGTTTTATGTGATAACAATAATATAGCAAAGTGTGAAAGTTGTTCAACTTAAACTCATGCGATTTAACTTAGACTTCATTTTGAAGTCCTATAATAGTCATGAGCAAATTATTTTGAAATTTTTTTATGCTTGTATAGTTCCAATATTCATCAACTTTTTCAAATGTAAAGTTTCTCATGTGATTATATATATATATATATATATATATTTAGAAGAAATGCTGCATAAATGGATTTTAAAATGGAATCCACTATTTGACGCGTTTCGATCTCTTATTGATCATCGTCATAAATATTTTCCCAGAAAATTATTTTTTTTATTTTTTTACAAAACTATGAACTGCACTTTATAATTAACTAAAAAAATTTCTATATGCTAAAATATAAAACATATGAAATCTTTGAAATGTATTCATTTGCTTGTGCAGTATATTGGTCCGTTCTAATTTCTTTAAGTATCATGCTTCCCCTATTTTGGTATTGTTAGTTTTTATAATGATGTTAAAATTGTCTTTTTTAATTTCATGATGTTGAAATATTTCAGTATTTAAACATCCATTAATATACTCTTTTTGCGCTTCCCGAAAAGGCAGCTTGTTTCTCCAATGTAAACTTTGTTACAATTGTCACATTGATATTTATAAACTATTGAAGAAATTAAGTCTTCGAAAATGTGGTCTTTGTTTTTAAAAGTATGTTCAGTTTTCAAAGAACTAAAAATTGGAATATGTCTTGATCTTATGAGCTTCTTATTGATATTTCTTTGACAATTTGTGAACAAGCAAATGAATACATCTATTTTACATCATAGCATATAGAAATTATTTTAGTTAATTATAAAGTGCAGTTTATAACTTTGTAAAAAAATATAAAAAATAAAAAAATTTTTTCTTGGAAAATATTTCTGACGATGATCAATAAAAGATCGAAACGGGTCAAATAGTGGATTCAATTTTAATATACATATATATATATATATATATATATATATATATAACATTATATGTTTGACCTTCTGTAATATCAGCTGTGTGTTCTTTTGCATCCCTAATTATACATAAAAAACTGTTCTTGGGAACCGACGGCGGGTAACAGATATTAACGGAACACAAAACTGTGCTAAAACTGTTCTATTTACAACGAATTCGCTCTTACATATATACAAGTTGATTTCAACATATTTACAATTTACATGTAAAAACGAAAACATTTGGTCTGACTGATGCAACAACAAGTACCGATACTACAATACTAGTAAAACAATAACCCATCGCACTTTTGTTAAAAGTCTTCTGACTACTTTGCTTTGGCGACATCTGCTCTCTCCGCACCAACTGTAGCACCTTCTGATAGATTCCAATTATATAAAAGCGTGACTTAGGGTTTTTAGAAAAAGCAAAGAAGGCACTCATTGCAGCACTATAATAAATTCTGTCTATTACCTCCTGAAAGGTTGGCGTATTTTTCTATCCATCCTAAATCTTCTGTTGAGATTTGCATACAACCCTTTAAACTACTTTTCTTTATATTTCTAGTTCAAAAAAACTCTTTCTTAAAACATTTTTAATTGTTTCAAGAGTGCCAAAGGGAATTTTTTGAAAAAATTTGAAAAAAAATATTTTAAAGCTCTAAAAAATATGTCATGTATTCCTGCAGGTCACTGGACAATATATATATATATATATATATATATATA
>CABFPE010000290.1:866828-883033 GCA_900660155.1 Hofstenia miamia
ATATATATATATATATATATATATATATATGTATATATATATATATATATATATATATATATTCATTCCGCCTGGCACTAGTGACAAAATGTAGAAAAGCCAAAATTATAATACCCCTCAAATATTTAGCTTTACTGAATATCCATTTTGTTTTGTTATATCATGTTTATTCTATCCTTATTTAATTTCTCTAACTAGTTTTCACATAAAATAGTTTTAATCTTTACTTCTATAATAACTCTGGAAATAACCGTTTTTCAAGCACATATTTTTTATTTTCATCTAATTCTTGTAAACAATTGACTATTTGTATTTTCAGACGTCCTTTTTTTCTTGATATAATTAGGTGGGGTTTTCCATAATACAATATAAAGCAATGCACCAGTGTACTAGAAATAGATTGGAATCACTAAGCAAAAAAGATACTAATTTTTTTGAAAAAATTATTTAAATGAAAATATTAGCTGTAGTAGGAGAGATTGACAATGTGATTTTAACATGGACCCGAAGCCGACCCGATCAGAATATTCACTAACCAAAACCGACACGCCCTGAAAATTTGCTACCTGACCCGAAAAAGTTTGCAAGACACTATCCGAAAACTTAAATTATAAAACAACTGTTTTATTCTAATCTAAAAAATAAAAATACAAAAACGTGTAGCAATAGAGCCTAATTTATAAAGCTATTATTTTTTATTCAATTGACACTGAAGCAATTGTCAATCTACAATTTCAGCTGATAGTTGTTGGCTTCTTTTATTCAGGAGCATAGATGCAGTAGAAAAACGCTTTCTGAAGAAGTCGAGGATGCAGAATCTTTAATATAAATTCGGATAGTTGTGAAGGAGTGTTTGCACAATATTTTCTCCATTCCAGAAATTAAGAATATCAAAACCCTTGGAATCAAATAATACATTAGAACACCGTCATTTATCAGTTTCATGTTGTTTATTATTTTCGCCATCTTATCCAATAATTAATTCAGGGATATTTTGATACATGAAGGGTAGTTACTGGCTATTCAATCTGTTGAATTCCTAGTGTTTTAAGAATACATTCCAACTCACCAAATGCTGTCTGTCCGTCCACTAAACTTAAGAAAGGTAGATTTTTGAAGACCGTTGAGTAGTCATTATCTACTACATTCTCTTACTTGATTAATCTAAAATATCAAGATGTGATAAGTTGAACTTTTGGGGTTTTATCAGCAGAAAGTTCTTTAGAAGCTTGTCTAATTGGTTGCAATATTTGAATAATATCCTTAAGCAAACTTCTTGGAATGTCATCCAAAAAACATAATTTCTTGTTATTTTTAAGTAATATTGCTATATCATCCTAATTTCCTTCTACTGATTCCAACATAACCAATAAGCTATTCCATCTCGCGGGGACCTCTTGTTTTAATGATTTCTACATTGCATTGTAAATCACATTTCCGAAAAATGTTTTACCAAAGTCTTGTAAGCATTAAAAAATGATTCGGATCGTTGGTAAGGTTCAATACCGGTAATAAACTGCTAAATTAAGAACATAACAAACAAAACGAAGGTGAATCTCTTCCTGGAGGCTGGATACAATATTAGATCCTCTATCACTTAGATAAACCACTACAGTGTAGAGAGTTTAATGATTTTGGCATCTTTTCTTTCATTAAATTCACGAGTACATAGAATGTGTTTTAGTAGCTTGCGATCACTAATATGATGACACGTTATTGTTTTGAAGGCTGTTGAAGATGATTCTTGTGTCCAAAAATCAAGAGTTGTTGCAACATATATCAAAGATTTTAGTTAGTTCTATATATAATTCAGTGCGATATTTTTTAGACTTTTCTTTTGCATTTCGAGACATTGTACGAGGTCACACCAGATTTGAGTAACGTCAAATTTCTGTCCAATACTAACACTCGCATCAGCAACAGCATGAAGAAGATTAATAAATCCACTTTCTTTAAATTATTTTAAGGGGGCGATCCACCAACGGTCCACTCAGTGATCTTATCAGCAACTAAATCAGGTTGAAATTTGGAGACTGTTGTTTGGCTTGAACTTCACGAAACTTAAGATGTGATGGGCATCAAAGAATGCTTGGCAGAAGATTCTTTCTTGCAAACTATGACATGATTTGTAAGTGATTTTGTTCCTGTTTTTTTGGAATCATAGGAGAGAACACTGTCGCATTCTTTATATGAGACGTAGGGTATTATTATACCATTAAGTGATAGTGCATTAAAATTTTGCCATACCTGCGATCGGCAGGGATTTTGGTTCCTTTTTAACGAATTTTCTGATAATAGTTTAATGACATCGCTTTTTGTTAAACTTGAACTAGACATGAGAAACAGAAATATATAAATTACAAAATGTACCTTCTACATTATGTGTGTTGAAAATAGTTGATTAGCATTATTTGAAGTCTTTGAACTTTCTCATATCAAATTATGCTTAGTACTGTAATTTTCTGATAAGTAGGCGCAGGCACTGGTTGGAAGTTTTCTCTACTTAAGTATTTATTAACATTTTTTATTAATCAATCTAAAGGTGGCATCCCCCGATTACACAACATGGATAGCGTTTTGCATTCCTTTTACGTATGGTGGTTGAGAAGAATGTATTACTTCGCCAATTCGTGATTAGTAAAGGCAATTGATGTTAAAGATAATAAAACAATGTTTGATGTTTTAATTGGGTGACATCAAAAGGATTATCTGATTGCAATTAATGACTATTTACCCTCAATCAGAACGAAATTTAAAGAAAAATCAATCAAATTTGGTATATCTCAAAAATATACCGTACACAATTTATGGAAGTTCCCTCTTTTACTATCAGTGAAATCGATAACAAAATGTACTTCTATAGAAAAACAAATCGTAGAGCACCAATTTGAGCCTTGTTGACATCTACCCCTCTCATTACCAGAAACAAGGTCGGTTTTATCTCGTACACGTTATCACTATCTAGTAGTTAGGTTAGTAGCATCTTTTATCTTGACTGCTATAGATTTACTCAAAGCATGCTCTTTCTAAGACCCAAAGTTTACACTCCTGCCCTAACAATTCAATTTCTGAATATTCAAAAATTTAGAATTTACTGCTATTTTGAAAATCTACACACAATAAGTCGCAGTTTTTGAATTCCAGTTTTTCAAAAAGCTGGCTCTAAGAATTTTTTGGCATTATTCTATTAAGACTGATTTTGAATCTCCCTTAATAAATACATTTGGAAAATTTGAAAAATAATTGCAAAATATTTGTAAATTTCAATTTTCGAAATTATCATAATTTATACAATTTGTGCATTTTATAATATACTATTTCAAACATTTTTAAAAACAATATTATGAACATTTAAACTATTCATTGATTAATATTGAAAACAATTAAAATATTTAAATCTGTAAGAATAATTTATGCAAAAATTTCAACACGCACTTAGTACTACTTGAAAGCAAGAAACATCACTTGTGTTTTGTAATTTTTTATATCCATGCCAGAAATAATTTCGAAATTTAGCATAGTTGTATTTGTTAAAATTGTAATGTCTAGTGGCCAAAATATTGGGCACATTGTCATGAAATATACATGTACATGTATACAAGCAAAATTGGTCGAATTTCTAATCTTTCGCTTTTATTAGTGCTGACTGATATGTCAATGCTTTATTGCTATTAGAAGATAGTTGAAACTGTTAGACCCAGGGTCAATCTGTTTTGGCTCTATCTAGTAGCAGTATGTACTATAATGTATTGTGTAGAAGCAGTCTGATAAAGTGCGAATTTATAATAAATTCGATTAGTGGAAATTGAATTTTATGTATAATTTTCATTGGCTAATGTGTTTGATAAAATATTTTGAAAAATCCTTTGCAAAAAAATTGAAAAGTTTGCCAAATTTTTGGAAAGTTTATGAATTATTTGGAAAATTTACCAATCATTTGGAAAACAATTGTCAAATATTTGGAACGGATTTGCAAATGAAATCAAAAAATTTGGCAGTAATTTGAAATGTTTTTCCAAGTTTTGCAAACTTTTTTACTAGGGTAGGATCTGCTAAATTTTGTATGTTTCTAAAAACAAAACTTTCATGACATAAAATCAATTTTGTCTTATTCATGAGATTTTCATAGCAAATACGTTTTTAGTCCATTTGCTTTCGAAATTTGTCGCATCAAGCATGGATTCTTAGCGGTACCTTTGAAAGCTATATTATTTTGCATTTTCCCTAATAAAATTTTAAGCATTTCCTTTCATATAATTTGCATCAATCTCTAACTATTATGCTAAGAAAAACATTTTAGGCTTAATTACTAAACTATGTCATTTATTAAGAAGCAAAATTATTTCTTTGCCAAATTTTTATTTGAATCTAACAGTAATTGGCAAAATTGGAACAGAAAATTGAAATTAAGACAATTTAAGTGAATATACTCTCAAATAACATTCAAAATATTATTCAAAAATAGGAAGATCTTCATTAACAACATTCAAATACTCCTTCATCGAGGAAATATTTCAAGTTTCGAGTTACACATTAATTTAGGTTTGAAGATTCTGAGGAATATATATATATATATATATATTAGCAATAAATTTTATTTAAACCTTTTTAATATTATTATTATTATTTTTAATGAAAATTTAACACCCCTTATTGCTAAAAATTGCTGACCAATCTCAATAACGCACTCTTTCAGTAAATTATTCGAAAAATTGTAACACATTCAAATCAACCAATACTTTTCATCGGAGAATATTTTATCATCTAAATGTTTTCCGTACCAAGCATAGTACAAGTGATGCCATTATTTCAATTAATGAAAAGCTATCCTCGATCAAATCTAAGAATAAATCCAGTTGCATACACATTCTAAATTTTAGCAAAACTTAATTCAATGAATTTTGACATTTTGGCGATTCTATTTAAAAATTACGGATCAACAAAATTCAATTAAGATACTTATAAGTTTTTTGAAAATAGAAAACAATATGAAATCTGATTTCATTACAACGGATCGAGGAATGCATTAAGGCACTGTACTTGTGCCAATTTTATTCACAATATATGTAGATGGAATTATTAAATCTGTAAATCATAGTAAAATATATCAATTCACTTACGATAATTATGCAGGCAAGGCTGCACAAAATTTATAAAATGATATTAAAAATCTTATCTAAGTATTTCTTATCCAATCAATTAAAAATAAATATTGAAAAACGCAATTTATTATATTTTCGCCCAATTCTGTATAACAAATAACAAACAAGATCGGATGAATTAGTAACAGTGTTCCAATAACACAGAGTGATTATGTTATGATATTGACAAAGATTTAAAATTTGATACATTTCTCTTAAAAAAGATACAAAAAATAGCTTATGTCGTTAGATACTTATACCACCTCAGAAATTTAAGACCAGATTATTACGTTCAAATATTGCGTGCATTTCGTTCAGGTGTGGCTTTAGAATTTTGGAAACAGAGGCGGGGGAGGGAGCGCACATTCCTGTTTTGTGTTGAGAAAATGTATAAATAACAAGTATTTAAGCCTAAATTGGAAATTTATCAAAAAGGGGACACTAGCCCCCGGATGCCTCCCTCTAAATAAGCCGCGATTGATTTTGTTTATCGCAAATACATTGTTGTTCCTTTTTGATTAAAAATTTCAATATAAAACCCATTATTTATTATCAAAATTTTAAATTGGTAATTAAAACATTAAATTTTGCACGTAAGCATGATCATGTTGGTGAATACAGACGAAAGTAAAATTTATTTATTATCCCCGCTATATTAAGTACAATTCTATGCAGCTTCAACTTTATTTAAATATAAATATGGCCGACAATCAATTTTTTTTTATAACTACTTAAAAGTAAGTCCACGATCACATATATTTTTGTAGCATATAAACATATATTTAATACAAAATAAAATATTTATTCTATCATGAAATAAAATATTCAAACATTATTTACAAAAACGAAAATGTGAAAATGTCATCTTGTGAAGGCTGAAAGGTTCCTAAATTATGAAAGCTTAAAATTTAAGAAAATAGTTTACCTGAATTAAACATGTAAGAGCAGCTGATTACAGGCAAGTTGTCTGCTTCCCATGTTAATCGATTCTTCAGGTATCGCGTACTTTTAGATTTTAAAAAATTAATTACTAATATACAACTGAACAAATATTTTTATGATCTGATTAGTGTGTAAAAATATGTTACTAATATCATGGATTTCTATGTTATAGAAATCCATGCTAATATAAAGTTTCATTACTTCAAATTAGCATGCATATATAAAGGGCAGTTATTTTTTGTAAAATTTACACACACAACAATTTGCTTAAGTGTAATTACAAATACTATACATTCAAATTTTAAATCAGGAATATGTTCAAATTCGATATCCTTATGACACACTCAATTCAATCAATAGTAGAACACCAGGATTTACCGATGTCTCGATAATTAATGGCCTGCCTCCAGAGCCAAACGAACCTATTCCTAGTAAAAGTTAAAGGTTGCCGGGAGATCAGGTAAAGATGCGTGGCCACACTTGGCAGACCCAAAACAGAACCTTATAAGAAAGTCGTTTTAGATACAGCCCTAATTTAACGGAAGAGATGGAGAGAAACCCTAAAAGCTCTTTGGTGCAAATTGTGCCCTACGTGCTAATAAACCTAAACTCAGTGCAGGCCTTAGCTCGTGCAATTTAGGTGCTGCAAGAAAATATAAAACATAACAAATGACAAACAGTTGTGTAAAGCCCTATTCGTATACTTGCTGAAGTGCCGTAGTGGCTGGCTTGTAAAGCTGTACCTGAACAAGGCACCCTCAGCAACGATCAGTAATTTAGAAAAGCATTTTTAGAAAATTACGTACACAACAAAAAGTAAGCGTTGTGTAAATTCTATTGAACCTTGTTTAACAAAAACATGGTATTTAAAGAAAAGAAAACTGGTAATAATAAACAAAACGTGGCACTAAAGCATACCGTAAATATGAGCAGGTGCCTCGTGACCTTTTGTACAATAATAACAAAAATCAGAAATACTGCGCGGCAGAAATATTAAACATTCAAAAAATAGCACAGATTGTCTAACCCAATGACGTCACTCGAGGCATTTACAAATCCAATTAAATGACGCACAATTGAACAATTACTAATTTCGAATTATTAATTGCAAAATGTTTGTACTTGCAGAGGGTGATGCCACACTATAATATATGAAATGCTAATAAGTATTTCAACTTATAGAAATCACTAGCCTACTGCAGATTAGGTTGATCTTTGAGATCGTCAATTGGATAGTTGTTGAGGTTAGGTCCCAAATTTTTACAAAATTTTTACAAAAAAACTTTCCAGGTTTTTCTGAGTTCATCATAATTACATCTCAAATCTCTTTAAATATCAATTTTGATATGAATGTTTGCATTTGGATAGAGGACTTTTCCAATACTTGGATTTGCAAAACTACCGCCACTGACTCACTAACTAATCAGGAATGAATTCACGTTCATATGGATTGTATTGTAACTACCACCACAACTACATACCATTGCTATAACGCGTAGCAATATAGCGCGGGAACTGCCGAACGCGGTGTTTTAAGCAGAGGTGTATTCGCTTTATGATTTTACAGCGTTTTTTCCTATGGCTTTTTTGGGAACTGAGTAAATTTAATACCGCATCAAACTGATTTTTACACTATTTTTAAAAATAGTAATTTGTGATTAAATATAAATACTCAATCGAATTGAGTTGCCATTTTAATAACGCATTGCTCTCAGTACTTTCTTATAAAACCTCCGTCTAAATTACAATTTTGGTAAAATTAAAGCATTTCGATTGTTTTGATCCATAATCTATAAATTGATTAAATTTCCTGGTTTGCATGTATTATCTTGTTTAAGAAATCACATTACTGATAAATTAAAATGTTCTAGTTACTTCAATCGTGAATGTCGCAATAGATTAGGTATTGCGACCACGGCTGCTCAAAAATTAATGGGGGAATTAATTGCGATTAATGGAAAACCATTAATGAATTTTCACAATTTAAAACCACCATTAATTGATTTTTTTTAGATTTGCGGCCATAACATGCAAAGTTCAATTTGCAGTCATTAGTTGAAGTGTATCAATAATTAAAACAGCAAAGCAGATGATGCATTTCGTACAAATTGTCTGGCAGTTAAATTTTGTTATGCTATGAATTGAGTCCGCATCGTTTACGCTTCGAATATTTAAACATGAAAGAAAAACAAGTGAATTAATTGGCTAAGATATTTGATCAATAATAGCATTAAATTTTCCCGCCAAATCTAATCATTTTTGCAGTTTTTGTTGCTAGTAGCAGTCTAATCTATTACATAATATAAAAACTTGGGAGTGGGTATAGTTTTAGACTATTTTAGCGGCTGAAACAGTTAGTAGCAGTAAACCAGACAAGCTCATACTGTGTCATGTGCACAACACGCAGTCCTGGTTGAACCTGTTTATGAGCCTGCTATTGCAAAGGGGGCTCATCAATGCTATAGACAAAAGCTGTGGAACATCATTAGACAAAATTTTATTTTGAAAATTCGCTAGATGGCGTCGTTAAATATTGAATTAGTATGTAAAAAACAAAGGAAAATTTGGTATTTAGAGATATAGCACTTTTAATGTTGCAAATTGTTTGCGTTACGAAACAATTCTGAGTAAATTACGCTTTGCTGCATGTATTCAGCCATTAAAATTCGAAATTGACCCAGTAAATGTTTCGACAAATGAGGTTAAATTTAAGAAAGAACTTTTCAAAATTTCGGTAGAATTTTCAAAAATTATTGCTTTGTAGAGGTGATTCCAATTTGATATTTCTTCATTACGAAACTAATTATGATTGCCGGACCTCTTTTGGTGAACTTTCAGCTGTTTATTTGATTTCACTCAGTTTCGATTTTTGGACAAATGAGTTCAAACTATGCCATACACCCGCAGTTTTACACTGCTTTGGAACAGCCAGTACTCTGTCAATTCTTGTTCAACTCCTTAGCTCCTTTCAACATTCTTTAGAGCTCCTTTAGTTCTATATTACATTGTTAATATTATATTTTTAGTTATTATTCCCTTTATGATATCAAAACTTTAGTTTATTACAACTTTCGAATTTCTGCTTAACAATTACAACTGATGTATTTCAGAACACTATTACTCTGCGACTTTTGACATTATACACTAGGGCTATACAGTAACATATGCGCGCTGACTAGCTCCATGTGAAACTATTTTTTATTTTTTAAATTTATCTATACTGGTTGCAAAGTATCGGCCAAAACAAATTTTCAATTTACACTTTCGTAAGATTCGATTATTTTAAATTAGAGTAGACTAAATTTGGATACCTATAACTCCATGAGTTTTTATACTATCGACAGAGTTTGAATACCATTCGATGCGTGCTGAATAGCTCTATGATAAACTAATTTTTAATTTATTAATTTTTTTAAGTTTCCCTATTTTTAGAGCGATAAATGAAATTGATAAAAACATAACATTTTAATAGCATTTCAATATTTGGATTATGTAAACAAACGATTAGAGCTTCCTTTGATATCTGAAATTATGTCATTGCCCTGTCTAGATCAAAGCAATTTTAACGTTGGAGTAGAATAACTTCGGAAGGTTACTCTGAAGTTAATTTTGATGCTGTAGTCATAAAAAATGTATGGGCATACGTTTACTAATGCTTACGGCCAACGAGAAACATAGTTTCTTAGTCAGCCTTAATAATGGCTGCATAGGTTTAGGTTAGGTCAAATATGTAGTTATTATGTTTAAGTTCATGTGAATTTTTATTTGTCAAATATTCTTATAATTTAAAAGTTATTAATGAGATAGTTTCCTTTAAGATTGCCTCTTCATCATTAAATCATTGGTGCAAATAATGCCTAGTACTGCCGCATCAAATAAATGATTAGTTCGCCACTCTTATTCATCTGATGGTACGAAAAGTGACATGTGGGAATGCAAGTGCAATAAAGGTGAATGTCAAACGACAATTTGTATCTAACTTAGATCCACTTTATGCCAATAAATTTCTAAAATTTCAAAAAGCTAGGGTCATATTACATTTTCTCGCCTATTTTACATTGGGCTCTTTGTACATTTGTTGTCATGCTAAAGATATTTAAAATAAAAATAGCAATCTGCAATGGCGAGTTCAGCTCGGGTGTAGTGGGTGCACGCCACCTCCCCCTACACTGCAAATTTCAAAAATACATTGAGTACATTTATGAAATTAAATTATTTTCTTCGTGCTCTGTATTATTTAGTTTCAACAAGATTTCAAAAAATATGTGGTTGTTTTTGCACCACATTTGTAATGCGAAAATATTTGATTTAAAGATATTTTGACTAAAATTTCTTGATATGATTGTTAAAAATGTTTTAAGCTTGTTTATTTTTCTAATTAAAATACCATTACAACAAAAAATTGTCGTGTGACTATATCTTAGTTATAAAGCAAGTCAAAAACAAAGGCTACAGCAATCTTATAAATCACCTTAAAAGTGCACATCCAAATTATCTGAGAGAAGTTTCCCCTTCTACACAAAGAATTGATGACCTTGGAAATTTCCCCACTACAACTACAAAAGGCGCTAACAACATTTATGCTTGGTTAGACTGGGTGTGTACTGATCTAAAAGCGTTTACTTTTGTTGAAAGCCCATGTACAAGGCAGTACACCAAACTTGAACCGATTTCCCGAAATACGTTTATGAAATATATACACAAAGTATTGAAACCTTGGAAATTTCCCCACTACAACTACAAAAGGCGCTAACAACATTTATGCTTGGAAAGACTGGGTGTGTACTGATCTAAAAGCGTTTACTTTTTGTTGAAAGCCCATGTACAAGGCAGTACACCAAACTTGAACCGATTTCCCGAAATACGTTTAAGAAATATAGGCATTTGGTAACAAAACCGGTTGAAACGAACGTGTCTGCTGCATTACCCTCAAAATTTGCTCTAGTTTTCGATGGATTAACAAAATCGTCAACACATTATGTCGGCATATTTGCAACTTATATGGATGACAGTTTCAATAAAAACAGTGTTTTACTAGCATTTTCCCCACTTTTGGAAGAAACTTCATTGTCATCAAATGAGCATTATCAATTTCGGTTTTATGTTTTAAGTGTATTTGGCAAAAATCTTCAAAATGTTGTTTGTTTAGTTGGAGACAATTGTGAAAACCAGTAAAGCTTTGGCTGATTTATGCAATATTCCATTTATAGGGTGTGCATCCCATCGATTCAATTTGGCCGTTAAAGATTATTTGTCACCTTATTCCAGCATTTTGTTGAAAATCAACGCCACCATGACAAAATTGAAATGCGTAAAACTTTCAGCAAAACTACGCTTGCATACAAATAAACGTCCTGTGCAACAATGTATTACTAGGTGGAGCAGTGTTTATGCTATGCTAAGCAGGTATATTGAATTTCAGCCAATTTTGGAAACGTTTTTTATAAAAGAAGCTGCTCTCTTTGATCATTTTCTTACGCCAAGAGAAAATCAAGAAATTAGAAATCTTCAACAAAAGCTAGTAATACTAAACTCAGTAATAATTGCCTTGCAAAAGGAAACGATTGATTTATCTTCTGTTCGCTTTCTTTTTGATGAAGTCATCAATGAAGTTCCCGGTCTTGACGTGCAAAAAAATACTTGTTCCCTGATTCTCCAATTGTAAAGTGTCCAAATTTTGAAAGTGGTGTTATCAAAATAATAGACAGAAATGTGGATAAAATGACAGAAATTGAAAGGCAAGCATGTATTACATTAAAGAAAGAGGACTGTGCAATAATGGCTGTTTGTAGTCAAGTGCAACACACATCTGACTTTGCCACAGTTGCACTTGAACGAAAAAGGCTAAGAATAAGTGCTTCTGAAAAAAGTAATCACATTAACTGCAATTTTTTGGAACCTACTTCAAATCGAGTTGAACGGTTATTTAGTGCTGTTGGNTAAAGCTTTGGCTGATTTATGCAATATTCCATTTATAGGGTGTGCATCCCATCGATTCAATTTGGCCGTTAAAGATTATTTGTCACCTTATTCCAGCATTTTGTTGAAAATCAACGCCACCATGACAAAATTGAAATGCGTAAAACTTTCAGCAAAACTACGCTTGCATACAAATAAACGTCCTGTGCAACAATGTATTACTAGGTGGAGCAGTGTTTATGCTATGCTAAGCAGGTATATTGAATTTCAGCCAATTTTGGAAACGTTTTTTATAAAAGAAGCTGCTCTCTTTGATCATTTTCTTACGCCAAGAGAAAATCAAGAAATTAGAAATCTTCAACAAAAGCTAGTAATACTAAACTCAGTAATAATTGCCTTGCAAAAGGAAACAATTGATTTATCTTCTGTTCGCTTTCTTTTTGATGAAGTCATCAATGAAGTTCCCGGTCTTGACGTGCAAAAAAATACTTGTTCCCTGATTCTCCAATTGTAAAGTGTCCAAATTTTGAAAGTGGTGTTATCAAAATAATAGACAGAAATGTGGATAAAATGACAGAAATTGAAAGGCAAGCATGTATTACATTAAAGAAAGAGGACTGTGCAATAATGGCTGTTTGTAGTCAAGTGCAACACACATCTGACTTTGCCACAGTTGCACTTGAACGAAAAAGGCTAAGAATAAGTGCTTCTGAAAAAAGTAATCACATTAACTGCAATTTTTTGGAACCTACTTCAAATCGAGTTGAACGGTTATTTAGTGCTGTTGGATTTTCATTTACAAGTTGTCGTGAATCATTGTCGCCTGTAAATTTAGAAGAACAAATTTTTTTGAACTTCAACAAACAATTTTGGAACAAAAAAACTGTAGAATCAATAATGAATAATTGATTATCACTTTGTTAATGTTTTTATATTCATTGATTATTTGGTTTTACAATATATAGATGTGCTAAAAATATTGGTAACTTAAATGTTTATATTAATTATTTCAAATTTCATTTCATACAAGTTATTTGGCCTGATTAGTTCTTTCAGGCTAAGGCAAGACCAATTTTTTATTCACTTGTGTTACAATTTAGTTACATTGCTTAAATTTTTAATGAAATGCTTGCCCAATAAAGTCTGTAATTAAGGTGATTGTTTTTAAAATCAAGTAGTCGCTGTACTCTTACTACATATTGCATTCTGTGGTTTGCGGTTTCAAAATAATCAATATATATTTGTGAAAATAACAAGTCCGGTAATAATGCAACTCCTTCCAGAAGTACCTCATAGAACAAATAATTCTTCTACAAAAAATAATTTTGTTATTATTGTTATATTTTAATTTTATTCTTATTATTTTTTGAAACTAAATTTTAAAAATATTGTCAATTAAATTACCTGATGCAGATATATTGGATGAAGATATAATGAAAAGCAATGATGCAATGTTTAGACCAGAGTTGGAGCTAGGCCAGTTTTTTCTGACCGTGCCCGGCCTGCATCAACATGAAAAAATATTAGGCCCGGGCCCGGATAGCTTTTAAATTCGAGTCCGGGTGACAAAATTTATTCTTTAAAAATGGCTATTAATTTTCCATTAATGGCCATAAATAATTTTTTTTTGTTTTCCCATTTCCATTAATGGATTTTTAAGAAATTTTAATTCCATTAAATTAAAATTAATTTTTGAGCAGCCCTGATTGCGACATCCACACTTCCAAAGACATTAAAAGAGCAAGGTGTGCGTTCATATTAACGCACACTACGAAATTAAGCGTAATCGTTGTCACCGAACGTTATTGATTGGTTCACGAAATGGAAATAGATCATTTCGAGGCGTGCGCTAATGATCACCGCACCTCGAGTGAGAAATCAAACGTCCCACCACTCTCAGTTAATTCCCCACCAAGCAAACATCAATAAAAATAGAGAAACTTTTTCAAGTTCTACATGTGCATACTTTGGCTGTGGTGTTAAGCTAAAACAAATGTTGGCAGTGGGCTTTATTCTAATTTATTAGACTATTTTAGTGGCTGAAGCAGTTATTAGCATTAAACCAGACAAGCTCACACTGTGTCATGTGCACAACACGCAGCCCTGGTTAAACGTGTTTATGAGTCTGCAAAGGGGCTCATCAATGCTAGACAAAAGCTGAGGAATATGAGCATTAACTTACTAATATTTACGGCTAACAAAAAACATAGTTTCTTAGTCCGCCTTAATATAGACTGCATACGGTACGGTTAGGTGGATCGCAGAAATGGAATCGAATACGGGTCGGATCTTCATTCTGAGAAACTTCGGATCCAAAAATTGTTAAAACTTGTGTATTTGTACATTTTATAAATTACGCAAATTTTTACATTTAATCCTAATTTAATAACAGAACACAGAGAAGCAAATGGAATGCTTTTCAATCAAAAAATCTCATTTAAATATGCACTCTAAGCAGCTTGCAATGCCAAGATCAACTTAGTACTCAGAAGGTTTGTCATTATTATAATCACTAATATAAAAATGTTTATGGAACCATATTGTCGGCATACTATTAATAGGCTGCTATATAATTCAAAATTTTTGAACCAATTTTGTATCCAATTACAGTAAAATTTAAAATTTACATTTAAATCTCAAATTTTTTTGAAAATGCTATTTTTCTATCACCGATTTAATACACTCTACAACAATTTTTTTAATGTCTTGCAATATAAATTTTGTGGTTGTTCTTTAATTTGCCATTATTTGAGCTATTCTTGTTTTCATTGCCTTACTGCAATTTGAAGTAAATTTATCTTGTCTGAAACAACTTTAATTCATAGTGACATTGCAAAATGGTTATTTTTGAATTTGGACATAAAAAAATAATACGGAAGGCAATAGTATAAGAAACTCAACTATTTAAACTCTATACATATATTATGATTATAGTTGATGACAATTTTAGGAATATATTATTACAAAGCTTACAAATAAGTTGATTTGCATCTATTATTCCGTAAGTATATGTCCATTTTTTTATCTCAAGATAGTGCTGAAGCACTCAAAATTTTTAATTCGCATTAAAAAACATTAATATTTTTTAAGTTTATGTTTGTTTATTGTTAGAATATTTATTAAAATTTGGATCCGTTTCGTTTTGAAAACTAAAATTTTTTTAAATGTTCGGATTTGATCAGATCCGGACCTTGAAGTTTCGGATCCGGATCTGGAACGGATCGGATCTTAAACTGTTGGATCCGATTCCATTTCTGGTGGGTCATCTATTTCTGCTTTCATGCCAAATATAGAGGTTCGAAAATAATAGCAAATGAGTCTTGGTCTTGGATGACATTGCAAAGTTGGTTTGATCACGTACTGGTCCTGTCTGATGTTTTAATATTTCGTGATGTTAAATAAACTAAGGTATCCACTTCAAATATTTTACTTGATATCTGATTTTAAGATTAGAAATTAGAAATTAGAAATTATCTTTATTTCAGAATGAAACACATCAAACTGACTAAATTTACAAACTATAATGAAATTCACTTAACTTGAAGAGTTATTTTCGACATTTCACGGACGTGATAGCTCTGGTGTTGTCTTCCTTTCTTGTCGGTGTTTTTGGTAAGGGTTGGAGACTTGGGAAGTAAATAATGCAAATAGGAAGCGGAGAAAATTTCTAGATTGATGATTTCGTAACGTGTGAATATGGTAGACAGTGGAGGTTACAGCGAGAATGCTAGTATTTCTTAAAGAATCTGTTTGGAAAAATAAACGTAAATCTCCTATCAATATCTCTTTCAGGGGCTGGTAAACGTTCCCGGAGACTTGTAGAGGCATAGCCGCTTCTTCTAGGTACTAGATCTGATAGTAAGTGGTCATCATAGTACATTCTTTTCAACAGCTTTTCATCTGACTTTCTCACAATTGTTTCGATAGATTCAAAGTTATCCGTATATCCCAGTCGCATTGCCTTCCTCTGTAGTTTGTCTATGAGTTGCTGTAATAACTTCCTGCATCCTCCCCATACTGAAACCGAATAGGTTATGTTTGGCAATATCAACGCAGTGTAAAGTATCTTGAGCTCGCGTAAGGAGTAACCTTGTGTCTTTAACTTATTTAGAAGGAACATTTTGCTTCTGCATTTTCGTAGAAGCCTTGAGACATGTTCTTCAAATGACAAGGCATTATCAATGTACACTCCAAGGATTTTAA